>JAYEVI010000394.1:0-109201 GCA_036346575.1 Dendrocalamus sinicus | reverse complement strand
CAAATCATGGTTCAAAATCCGGGTTACCGGCGGTAACCGCCGATTACGGTTTTACGGTGGAGACCGTAACAAAAAACCGGCGGTATGAATTTTTTGATTTTTTGAATTTTGGCGGTTTTCGGTTACCGGCGGTTTTTCCGGTTACGGCCGGTTTTCGGTTACGGTTTCAAAATATCTCAAAATTCAAATTTTGATTTTCAAATTGTGACCGGTTTTTTACGGTTTTCCGATAACGCGGTAACCGCCTTGTTACCGTTACGGTATACGACCGAGATTTCTTCCGGTTCCGGTTTTTGGAACCTTGGTCCAAATACATTCCAAAAAAGGCATGAAAAGAAAAAGGAGAGACAAGGAAAATCAGAAGAATTAGTGCAAGAAGACAAGGTATACACTAGATTAGCTAGGAAATGGTTGTGAATACCACTGAATCAATATTAATAGAACTTTCACCAGTCTGGACTCCAAAAAAGCAAAGGAAATTTACTAGTCTACTTGCTGAAGCAGAGACTTCTGCAAGATATTGGATTGGAAAACAATACTTTCCTCATGGACTATTAGGTTTGAATCAAATAAAGCAGATTAATAACTTACTTTAAACCTTCATGATGTCCAGGAGCCAGTACTGATGAGTATTTTTTATTCCCCCCATCTCGTGATACAAATATCTGGAAGAGCATAATGTTTAGTAACAGTTCATGCCTCGAACCTTAATTGTGAGGCAAAACAATACAAGGATATTGACAACAGAGCACCAAGGCAAAAGGCTGAAGATTTTTACTACATATAGTGTACGTTTACATGCAAGAAAATATAATATGCAGCATCTGCAGCGATTGACAAGAATTTGCTAACAAATATACAACAGTGAAAAATAAAGTGTCACTTTCCAACTATCAATAAGTAATCCATTAAAAGGGTTAACAGTTGCGTCAGCTTAGCAATGTAATGTCATCTTATCTCAACAATCCTCCCAAAAACTGCTAACACCACGCAATTTCACACTCATGCGCAGTAGCAACAACACAAATATATGCGAGTAACAACAACACAAGTATAAATGCATAACAGGTCCTTTTGAGGAGATTTAGTGAAACAACTAAAATATTATACTCGGTGGGAATTATAAGAGTTTCCTTGAGGTAATACTTTTGATCAATTGTGGCAGTCAAAAACATTCCTTCAGATACACCATTACTCTCAACAAGCATTGTGCGTCCATCTCTTACGATAAACTAAAGTTGATTAGCTAGCAACAGCAAGATAAGATGAAAGCATTACAGAAAACTGGTTCTCCATCACCGGCGAATTCTCACACAAACCAGGAATGATGTGCCAATTCTTGAACTCTCCTCTGAAACTTCTTGAAATGCTACCACTCCTGCAAAAGCAGTCTACTGATATCAAAATTTAAATTCTCCATGATGCAAACATAACGAAGCGACTAAAGGCAAAAACATCAATTCAGGCGGACGCACCCATACCACCAAGCGGCAGGCCCTGTGAAGCTGACGGCTTACAGCTCTCTTTTGTGAACAGGTCAATCGGAGCTTTCTGCAAGCACAACAGACCCCATTCTGTTACCAAACAACATTCCAATCCATATGTGTTTTGACACGAATATGCGCAAGACTAGCCAATGTTACCCTTCCATGCGACGCCTCCTCGCGGACGTATGACCACAGCCTCAGCCCAAGGCTCATCTGAAAGTTTTGCATTAAACGACCAAAACTTAGCAGCTAGCACCAGCAAAAATGAACCAGTGACAAAAATCAAACTCCAAGACGCCCAACACACGGAACCCAGTTCCTGCAGCATACCATCCTCATTGCCTCCATGAAGGTTACGCTGAACTCCTTGAGTTTGTTGGCGTGGCTGTTCAGCCGCCGCCTCCATGCCTGCTCGAGCGGCGCCCCGCCATCGAAATCCAACTGCAAAATTCAGCATCACATCACATCACACCCGTGACATACACCACCACAACAACTAAAACGAAGCACCAAAAACACAAAAAAAATCGCCGCAAGCGATCGAGATGCGAACTCCTCTCACCAGCTGCAGGGAGCTCCGGCCGACATACTCCTCCGGCGGCCACGAGTTCTTCCGGAAGTGGAAGAGGTGGCCGCTCACCATCTCCGCTCACCCCCCCCAATGCCACACCTCTCCTCCTCCCACCCGCAGCCCGATCCGCCTCGCACAGCCCGCCGCCGATCGGAGGCACGAGCCAGGCCGCGCGGCAAATCCACGAGATCCACGGGTGGGCGGCCGCCTCATGAGCTCCCGCGCCCGCGCGGATCCGATCCCCGGCGCCCTCCTCATCGAGCGCCTCCACGGAATCAATTCGATCGCGGCGGCGAACGCGACGCGGGATGGATTGGATCGAACCGAAACGAAACCCTCGCGTGGAATTTGTTCGCTCTTCCTCGCGTGCTTGTGGTGTGCTGTCGTTGTGCTGTGTCGCGAATGCGCGGTGTGGACGAGAAGAGGAGCCTTGGACTCTGCACTATATCCGCTGGTGTGCGCTTTATGGTGTGGCGGTAGCAATTCGTGGGGGAGTTTTGACGGCAATTAAGGACCTTTCCCGTCAACAATGGTTGTTAGCTTTCATTAGGGCAAAAACCGTTGGGAATACGCTAGTTTTTTAACATGGGTTTTTATTTTATTTTTTACTTTTGCATTATTCAGAAAATATAACAATATTTATTTATTTATTTTCTATTTTTTAATTGAATACTATATAAAAACTAACAATTATTAATGTGCTATTTCAGTCGACTGCAGTATTTTAGAGTACAATGGTTTCAGGTGAATTAATGGAGTTGATGGGGTTTTATCCTAAGGTGGTGATCAAAAGAGATTCAGCTTCTGGCTTATTTTTCACTATTCATAAATTTCATTTTTTTCTGAACTTTTGACTTTTTATTGAGCTTTTTTGCCGGTTCTTTTTTCCCGTATTTGTTTGTATTATACGTAATGGGCTAACATATTTTTTATTTTTTTTAATTTAATTATGCTAAATAAGTCTCTCTCAGCTACAGTACTTTTTCAGCCAGCTATAGTGCTTTTCAGCTATAAGTCACAAAAAAAAAGCCCAACTGATCACCCCCTTAAGTTCCACGCGACATAGGGAATCTGTGCTGAATGCTACGTGTAAGAATTAGAATGTTGCCTGACAAAATAAAACAGACAATTCATGTGGGTCATAGTTGGTTTGGATCGATTCGTGGCGTGTAGTTCATGTTGCCGTGCAAGGTTTTTGTGGGTATTTTGGGCGATCACGTAGAGTAGAATGGAACAATCCAGGTAGCCAAAATGGATTATCAATTGTGAAATTATGGTAAGATTGTACTTTAAAAATCGTGTATTCAAGCCTTATAATATTTGAACTGCTATTTCATATGGTGATTTCTGATTGAGATCTTAAGGTGGGAATAATTCATAACTAGTTTTTAAACAGAATACCTTTTCAAAATACGATCTACAAGTTAATTATAATACACATTGTAGCGATTTTATTTATATCGGTCAAAATCATACGTGAGTTTCTGTTACTCCATACTCTCTCTCATAAATAGCCTAGACATAAGTCACAGTTAAAAATCATACGCCAAAACTAAAAAGAACATACCCTAATAGAGTCTAAGATGCTATAATACGAATAAAAACCCTAACAACCTTGCATTGTTTTATGTGACATTCTTGTGTTTTAAATTGTATCTGGAGTTTTTCTTACTAGATATACTAGTAGCATGTTTACTTTATGTAATCCTCTTTTAATAATTATTAGTCATACGTAACCAAGGATGTAAGCGGGCGGAAAGAGATAAAAGTACACTGTTTTCTTAATGCAAGTGGAGCACTAGTGACAGTAGATGCTCTCATTAAACTTAGCAAAGGATACCTAAAGCATCTAACACACGAGCAGTAATAAAAGTTGTTCCAGTTTGCCATTTCACAGTACGGGCTGTAAAGTCTCAATACGTTTGCATGGTCTGAATTGTGTCAAATGGAAACAAATATGCTCTCAGATGTGCCCAAAATTTGCGTGAAATTTTATATTGCTGTATAGCCTGTGCATTTCAGCACATTTTAAGTAGTTGTTCTGTTGTCACAGTAAAAACAAGAGCTATCTTTCCTCGTAGAAGAACACAAGAGTTGCCTACTTGCCTTGCCTTTTGAATTTTGGGCGTTTTGACATCGTTGTTGCTACCGAAAATACCAAAAATGGCCGAGGAGAACAAAATTCCAATTCTAGCACCACCGACCGCACCACTTAACGGAGTGTGACACGTGTCAATGGTGCGGTCGGGGACCGCACCACCGGAGTGGTGCGCTCCCGACCGCACCACATGGTCACATCGAGTGAGTGGTGCGGTCGGGACCGCACCACTCGGTGTGGTGCGCTCGGCCGCACCATTGGACACGTGTCGCGGCGGTTAAATGGTGCGATCGGTGAAACTAGAGTTGGAATTCGTTCGAAGAGGCTATTTTCGAATTTCGGTAGCAACGATGCAAAAGTGTTCAAAATTCCGCTTTTTTATTCGGTCTTGATGTTATCGTAGTTGCCTTTGGTATTGTCGGTGTCACATTTGCATTGGGTTCTATGATAGTAATAATTCATCCGTCCAACTTTACAATATATATTTTTAGGTTGTGATCGTTTTGGCTTCAGCTTTTAGCTTCCTGGTTTATTTTCACTATTCATAAATTTCGTCTTTTTATGAACTTTTGACTTTTTGTTGAGCTTTTTGCGGTTCTTTTTCCGTATTTGTTTGTATTATACGTAATGGGCTAACATATTTTTATATTTTTAAATTTTTTTAAATTTAATTATGCTAAATAAGCCTCACGACCATAATATTTTTTCAACGATTCTGATGTTTTTCAGCCATAAGCCACCAAAAATAAGCCCAAAGTATATAAATCAAGAAGATAATTAAAATAGTTAGATTACTCTTAATTATTATCTTTAAGTACTATATTTAATATATATATATAGATAGAGAGAATAGTAAATAAAGCGTATATTTATTAGAGATATAAAGAGAATATCATGTTAATTTTATATTAGAATATAAAATCGTCATATATTTATAGATAAGATTATTTCAAAAATACTTGGATGGATGGGGTAAACATAAAAGTCAACTCACGTAAAATATAATGGCCAGCATACTTAAAATACTTTGCTTACGTACATAGCCGGTTTGGAGATCGGCGATGCTGACAACTACTCCCTCTTTTTGTTAGCCCTTTCCCTTTTTCTTGAGAGCATTTCCCTCTCCTTGGTAGTTTCATGATTTTGACAGCCAATTTTTTATCGTCCAATGTCTCTTTCCTTCACTCACAAGAATTTACATTGGACTTAATCGAAAAAAATTACACTGCAGAGCACGTTTGGAATAAACGATTCAATTCGAAGGTCCTTAGTGCAAAAAATGAATAAAACGTTGCTTTGTTTGTCACTCTTCCAGTTCTTCATATGTTGTACGCCAAAAAAGGGTGATAACTACTTACGAAATGAGAATATTTGAATAAAATCTAGTCATTTGATCATAGCTAAGGAAACATCATTGTTTCTTTTTTAAAAAAATAGAAATGTTGCACGAGATGTCAAACATTAGATTCCTCGTTCCTGCGTTAGTGAGATGCCATATAGAGATCACCAAAGATCCAGCCCATACGACGGGTGTTTTTTATGCCAAAATTTTTGTTTTGCCATTTAATTTGAAGTGAACTTAGTGTTTTCGCCACTTAGTTCTCTCACCCGACGGCAAAAACAAAATGATGGCACTATGTTGTGTCTTATATGCACGATCTATTGTAAATAATGCAGTTTTAGCAAATATTCAGGATTAATTTCAGCATAATTAACATAAATATAAGCATAATTATAGCAGTATTCTAATTACTTAAATAACATATACACATGTAAATACTTTAAGTCATTCCAGCAGAATACTATGCCCAACATATACACCATGTGTATGAGTATGACCAAAATCAGCATAATGCTAAGATTTGGAATGATGTTTATTGCTTTCAGAAGGTTAGTTGCACAAGATGTAATCTTGGCCATCACGGCACTGACAAATATGTAATCTTAATTATATATGACAACTTATAGATTAGATTTTGAGATTTAAAAAAAATCTTGCTATTATAAAAACTAACTGAAATAGTTCATCAAGTATGATTCGTTAGACACTAAGAAAAGAACATAATAATCAATCTACCATTCAATAGACATGAACAATATTGATTAATACAATATAGCATATTCGGATATTGACTACAATGACCAAAAAGGAATCATAGAGCACAGAACTGAAACAACACAATGAGCAACAAGTATCAAAAGATAAATTCAATAATCAGATAATGACAAATAGCAAGTCAGCCGACAACTCAAGATCAATCTATACTCAATATCATATACAATTTCAGTTTTAATGTCAGTTCATCATCAAGCAATTGTTCTTAACCGATAGCATCACTTTGCAATATCTCCCAGTGCTAGAGTTAATCAAATCAATTCAATCTGAACCTTCAACTAGCATAAATCATAAGCAAAAGTAATGCAGAATGTAGTAAGACTCACGAATGTGGTGGCACTCAAAGCTCACCTAGATGAATCAGACAAGGCACGTCAAATGATGCTGTTCTAGAAAACCAAACGCCTTACTATGCCGCGTAAGGAGACGAGATTGACGAAGATATAATGTCGATCTTCGCACTTCGACACACCAAAGAACGAAGTTGAGGGATAAGGAAGATGCCGCACAAGACTAACCAAGGTGCTTTGGCCAAGAACACCAAAGAACAAGAAGCAACAAGCCTTAATTTCCTCTTCCTCAACTCGGTACAGAGCCAATCGGATTCAGTTTTCTAGAGCAAAAGTCTCCAAATTCTTCACTGCCAAGTCTCAAAGAGATATGGCACAAAGAACCGCACGGAAAACGCCCAGAGGAGACAAATCCGGACTGCACAACCATCGGTGAAGTACACAGCACAACAGCAGCCCCAAAGCTCAAATTGAGATCCAATCGAGAGGAGGAAGAGATCGAAATAAAGGGAACTCGCTAATTTTTTCAGTGCTGAAAAGAAGAGAGGAAGGCTGGCTTAAGTAGGGAAGCGAGCAGGCTGCAATCAACGGCCGGCACCACGACGCACGGACCGTTGGCGCCTCCAGCGCCACCACCACCATTGCGTGACCCAGCCGCCCCCAAAGAATTTGTCAAGCCGAAGACCACCCGAGCGAGCACCAGATGGGGCTAGAGACTTAGTCTCCAGCCTTATCTCCTTTGTTGTCCCACCGGACGGTGGACCCACCTCTTCTTTTCTCTTCTTTTTTCCTTTTTCTCAATTTGGGAATTACCTCAACGCCCTCAAAAATCCAACACGATCTCGCTCATCAAATTCCTCCAAAACTTATGTGAAGTATCCAGGCATCACATCTTTTGAATTATTTTGTACCTTGTATCCTACACGATTGCACTGGCACCATGTATAATTCTTTTATTTTCATATTCCTAGGGTTTTTCATTTTCTACATTCCAAACAAAGTTCTAACAGTAGTTTGTTCCGGGGTTCCAATTCAAATTTCAGCTAGACCAGGTGGGTCTTGCGGTGAATTCCTTGGCATCCCGCATTCTTGATATTCCGAAACTAAGTGCTCATTTATACTATAAGTTCGGCTTCGATTTTTACACTATAGCGACTAAAAATATATTGTAGCTTCATTGTTTTCAGCATAATTAATTTTTTAAAAGTAAAAAAATAAAAAAGTGTATCATCACAGATAATACAAAGAAATAAGAGAAAAGAAAAGATAAAAATCTAAAAAAATTAAAAATTAAAAAGCTAGAAGACACATAGGGTGTAAAGCTCGAAGCTCATGAGCTACTCGAGTTCGGCTCGTTCTAGGTTGGTTCGAGCTCGGTTCGAACTTTAAGCGAGCGAACTCGAGCTTGATCTCGAGCTCATGAGCTTCACCGAGCCGAGCTCGAATAGTTCGCGAGCCCCAATTCGAGCTCAAATAGTAATACATATTAATTCTTACGAGCTTATTAGTAGAACTCGAGCTCGAGCTTTTCTTATTGTTGAAAATTAGTGTATATTTGAATTATTTTGGTATTATCGAGCTTACTAGAGCCAAGCTCGAGCTTAAAATTTTTATTATTGAAAAATAGTGCATAATAAATTATTTTAATTGTTACTGAAGCTTCAACGAGCCTACTCGAGCTTAGGTAGAGCCGAGCTCGAGCCAGTCGAGCTCGGACTTCCAACTCGAGCTCGGCTCGAACTTTTACCGAGCTCGAGCACGGAAGCCTAAGCTCGCTCGAGCTCGGCTCATTTACGCTCTAAAGACACAAGCTAGAAATCGAGACGAGAAGGTGTTACCGTGTTAGAGCGAGCCTAAATAATAGAAAGCGACAGCACAGATCGACACGGTAGGTCGGCCATGTAGTCATCCACACCCTTCCGCGTTGCGTTGCAGACGGGGCGTTGCGCCACGCCTCGTCACGGGCTCATGGCCCACCTCACACCGGCATGCGGTCGGCTACGCTAAGGGCATCTCTAATGGTTATAGCTAGCAACTAACTATAAGACTTCCACATCTCTACCCCTAAAATCCACGGTTGGTTCTTTACTATGACCACCTAAAATTGTGCCACCAGCGGTCATGAGTTTTCCTCGTCCCCACACCAATTCATATCCCGAAAAAATCAACCAATAAAATCAACGATCAAAAATTAATTCCCACCTTTCTCTCTCTTACCCACTCATATCCAACGATCCAAAGCGACGCCCACCTCCCCACCCGGGAATCTTTCCGCGCGCCTCCCTCCCACCCCGCGCCTCCCACCACCTCTCCCGTCTCTCCATCTCCCACCTTCTCCCCGTCTCCGCCGGGTTCTCGCGCCGCCTCCTCCCTCCTCCGCCGCCTCGCCTCCTCCCCTCCTCATCCGCGCTCGCCTCGCCTACTCCTCCCACCCCGTGCACGCCGCCGCCTCCTCCTCCCCACTTCTCCTCTCCGCGGCGCCTCCTCCTCCCCCCCTCCGGGAGGCGCGGCACTGGAGCGCCTCGCCGCGACGCCGCCATGGGCCGCGCCTCGCATCTCGCTCGGATGGGCGCCGTCCTCATGTTCGGCGGATGCCGTCGTGCTTCGTGTTAGCTCTCCGCAATCTGAAATTCAAGTCCGCCCCATCCGGCCACTCTGGGTTTCACTTCCCGATTCGATCTTCCACGAGGGCTCGACTTCGCGGCCGGGGCCCCACGCATCATCCCCATGGAGCTTTCCGTCCGCGTCCCCACGCTGCGCTGCGCTGACGGCGTCTGCAAGTCCTCTCCGTCCCGCTACGCCGTGCGCCGCCGACACGGTCGTCACCGTCGCGAACGGCGTCTTCGCGGTCTCGCCTCCGCCGACCAGATCCGCAACGCCAACGGCTAGCCTCCGCGGACCGACGCGCCGCTCGGCGCAGCCAACAAGCTGGTCATCCCATCGCCTGCGTGCGCTTCAACTCCTCAGACAACAACACGCCCGCGTGTACCTCTCCTCGTCGTCCGGTCGGGAAACCGTGCCCGCCATCGCCGCCGACTACGAGACCACCGTGGCGGATGTCATGAATGTGAACGCCATGGGGGAGCCCGTCGCCATGCCCGGCGACATTCTCGCGATCCCATTGCGGTATAAGTAATATCAAATTGCCCTTTTCTTCTACTAGGCGCATTTTGTAAGGATGGTTTTAGTTGTTTATCCGCAATAATAGAGTAAATAGAGTAACATGCGATCTCGATTACTAGATCGTCTTGTTTATCTGTTTGCACGATCTACTGATGGCGTAAACGCCAATGTTTGTATTGTGTTGAAAAGGAACGAGTACGAAATGAGCTCAATTTTCTGCGTAGAGCTACGGTTTGCGTGTGGTCCTCAGGGAGTTCTTTAATGATGACATTGTTGGACACAAAATTTCTTCTTGGTACTTTCAGTGCTGCCACAATTTGGGAAGGCATGCATTCAGCTTTGGAGTTAATAGCTGGATACATGATGTTGTGGTTCGTTGCAATGGATGGTTTTGAATTAAAGCTTTGCAAATGAGCTTAGTAGTTGTCAAGCTATTTTGGTCTTCCATTTGTCTGTCAAGTCGACGACCCGTGTTATGTTCGAAAAAACGAATTAACAAGTAGTGGTAGCATGTCGATGGAAGGTGGTTGTTTTAATTACTCTATGATTGATTCGAGGATGTGGATAGTAGCATATGCGCTTGTTTTCTTTTTTAAAAAATCAAGCAACTTAGCTTTGGTTGTGAAATTGAGTTTTACACATAAGCTAGCATAACGAGCACATTATTACGTATGTTGAACCGTTCGATAATTCCTTTCTATTCGGTCAAGTTTGAAATTATTCACCAAGTTTGAAATTATGTATCGATAAGATAGCATAAGTGAATATAAGCATATTGTGAAGAGTGATGAATTTGTTAGTGAAGGATCTCTGTATTTATGGGCTCACGATGCCACAAGCTGAATAGCATTTTTGTTCTCTAAACATCAGATTTGCCTACAATTTTTCTCGATAATGGTTGTTTATTTGTGTCTAGCATGTGCATCCGCATTTCCAAACTCGCTTGGACCATGGATTGCTTGTGGCAAATGGAACCTATCGCTACTCACGGCAGCTGTGTGCGATGTAGTTGTGGCCTGCAATCTCAAGTAAATTTCAGCTCTTACCTTTTCTCTTTAAAGCGGTATTCTGCTGGAATTATCATTGATCATAATCACATCTTACATTACGCTCCAGTTTATATTGCACACGACTTCAATGCTTCATTATCGAGGATCGTGTCCAAGCATGCGTGTCGTATAAACAATGTGATGCTTGGCAATGTGAGCACCCATCCCACGATGACAGCCGCAATGTTTCTTCTTGCAGCTATGGAGGTTTTGTTAATGGAACTATTACCACTACGTAAGCAACATGCCGACGGATGTCTTCAATTTTGTTCCTACTTTCTAGAATCAAGATTGTCACATCGTACTTTTTCTTTGCGAGGCTAAACACAGGTCTTCAACCGGATGTCCAGTAATTATTGTTGCTGTAATCCTCTTTACGCATAATTGGCTTCAAGGCGTAATATCATTCCATTCCTTTGGTTTCATTGTAGATTGTTCTAAGTCTAAACATCAATATTAATCATTAACCCTAGGCTCAAAACATGAACACCTAGCTTAATCTTTAGAGCGGAAGCTTTAGTCAACGTGCGGCCGGAGATGCCATGAGAGGTGGTCGGTGGCATGGTGAAGCGAGGTGGTCGGTGATGTTGAGGTAGCCGACGGCGTGAAGGAAGTCGGCGGCGTCGCCAAGCCTTGGGCGGGACGGAGAGGGCTCGGCCTTCGCTCACCACAGCAAGACCGATTAGATCGGGTGCGTTAGGGTTTAGGAGGCTTAGAGCAGCGCAACCAAAGCCTGCCGATTCTCTTCTGTTTTTATAGCGGCTGGTGGCCGGACCCGAAACCAAAGCGGGTCGGTTGTCGCCTCCGATCAAGCCACGAAGTGGAGGCAGAAGTCTCCCGAAATCTCGGGTTGTTGGCGAGATCAACCCAACATTCGTAGTTGCACGAACTATAAGTGTTGTATGTTTTCTATTAGGAAAGCATGCATTTTCATTTTGAATGTAAACACTCAATCAATTTGTCACTACACAAAAGCGTATCATCGATCTTTGATCAAAAACTATACAAAGGGCAAGTGTTCTGCACTAAATTAAGCATTTGCATCCATGGACCCACAATTTCGTTGAATAATCGCTACCAATGCATAGTAGGCGCTAAAGTCGTATAGCTCGCGGTGAGTGGTTGTAGCGGTCGGTGGGCACTTGACCAAGGTTTGAGTAGTCGTAAATGGTTACGACCACGTTGTGAGAGAGTGAGTGTGGTCGGTAAGACTTCTGTGTGTGGTCGAGCGAGCTATGACCACGAGATTTAGACGTGATCGAGTTTCCGACCGCATGGTCGTAAAAGGGTGATGTGGTCATGAGTTCGTTCACGTGGTTGGAATGACCGCGTGGTCGTAACCGACTACATGGTCGTAAATGACCATTACACGACCATGTCTCTTTTATGTCCATGAATCTGGTCGCAATAAGCGATTGCTTTTCGACGCGTGCTACGACTTGCTTGTTCGTTTTATTTTTTACAAATTTTATCTTGTTTTGTATTTTACCGTAGCGTTAGCACGGGCACACTACTAGTCATCTATATAGTACACACTAAAGTTAGCATTCTAAAGAACTATCTATAAGGATAGCTATTTGATACTTACATGCACACAGAATTTATGGAGGTTGCATCGTTTGGCGCTATAGACTATCTCTAGAGTCAGAGAAGCTACGTTCTCTTTCTTCATTTAATATCTTCCACGTAGGGACGATTGATGACATGGACTCTCTTGTAGATAGCTGCTATAGACCCATTGGAGATGCCCTAATGCATGCGGGCGTCGCGTCGGCGCGGAGGACGCCGACACGCGCCGCGCAGCCGTGGCGCCGCCTCGCTCCCCGGCGCGCAAACAACGGTTGAATTCTCCACGACGTTTTGATGCTATGTTGTTCACATACGTTCAAACCAGCGATCGTCGTAGGAGAGGAGGAAAAAAATAATAAAGATTGAGATGGGTTTTACGTTCTTTGCCGTTGTTTCACTTTCTTCAAAATTATCGTAAGATTTCAATGTTCCAAATGGTTTTTATGGATATAGGCCTTCCACTTTTGAACTACGGCTAATAGTTTTTATCTGTATTTTTAAAATGACAATGAGCAGTGAGTCATCGACACGGACGGCGTATATGGTTTTAACCTCAAGAAATCGTTTGAAGAATCCGCTCCATTTATTTTAATTTTTAAAAACCAAAACCAAAGTTCGAAGAATATGACCGTCATTGTTAGGTGATTTAATAAGAGAATGTGATAAAAGGATGTATTTGCCTTCTCCTATAGGCAGTTGTAGGGTGATATAACATTGAGAGGAAAAAGAAAGAGAGAACGTTTTGACACGAAATTGAGTGGAGTTGAATAAATGATGATTGACTTGTGGCTAGAATGAAAGCAACATAATATATGTCCGACCTATTCAAACGAAAGTTCTAGTTGAATTCTTTGGCGGGTTTGTTTTGGTTTATTTGTGATTTATGCTCATATTATCTCTGATAACTAGTTTTTAAATGGTATGTTTTTAAAGCGGAATCAATAGGAAGGTTATAGTAAAAGTATCTTGAGTTCTCACCGATCGGACAAAATTGTATGTGACTATTTTTCTATGTGTACTATCTCTTGCAAGCAGCGGAATTCAAATATTTAAGCCATAAACCATTAGCTCAAAAGAACCCACCTAAAAATACTTTCCTTTTCCATACGGAAGGACAGTACTTTCGTACTTCTTTTACTACTGCTTAAGTATGCATTGCTATTTTTTATTTTAAGAAAACAAGGTTTCATTTGAAGATCTAATGGTACTCAATTGCACACAGTGGCGAAGCCAGAAATAAAATAGAGGGTGGGCTAAGACGCTAAGCTAAATTGTTACAAACACAGTGTTTTACTCTTATTTATTTCAAATTTATTCATGAATAGAAGAGAAACATAGCCGAAAAGAGTAAAATACAACGGAAGTATCTCAGTAATAGAAAGCGCATCCCAAATATATATAAATATGGTTCGATGAGTAGAGATCAGTCATCGCATATCAAAAATAGCAAAATCGTTGATGCAATAACTAATTTTAAATGATCATGAACATTTAAGAAAAACATAACATACCACTAGCACGCAAGATTAAATCACGAGGCTTCTTTGGTTGAGTTGTGCTCTCATCAGTTGGAGAAGTACTACTTGAATTAATTGTGAAATAGTTACACAAAGTTCGTTTCTCCATTATTGCAGTTTACAAATCTACAAACAAATTATAGGATTCATCACTAACAGTCTAACAAACACTAGATAATATCTAACAATTAACAAATAATACTAACATTAAATAATAATTTACTGAACACTAAATAGTAAAGAGATAATACAATTGAATTACAAATTATATACCTTGAGGTCCTTCACTGTAGGCTTGACCGGTTAACCCATATCACTCGTCGGCTGGTCAGCACTTGGCGCAGACGCCCCCACCAGGCCACCATGCACTTCCCCCTCTCGGCCTCTTACCCAGACACCAGTCGGCCACACAGTTTGCGTGGCTCCTCACTCCTCATGTCTCCTCCCTCACTTTCACCTCCTCACTCCTCTTCAACGCCAGCAAATCTCCCCAACTCGGCCAGCGGCCACTCCTCTTCTTATCCCGACTCTCGTTCTCTAGTTCTCCCCAGTCCCCTCCCCCGAGCACGAATGGGTGCCTGGGCCCCTGGTCACTCGCGTGGTTGCCCCCCACCACCGCTGGTAGATCTGCCTTGGTCGACCTTTCGTCCCACATTTTGCTTGGCACCGCCACGGGCCTTGGAGGCGATCCGCTCTTGCGTCGGACTCGTGGCGAGGATAAGCCACGAACGATTGAGGGTGATGGGTCGAGCGATTGAGATAAGCCCATGTGTAGTAATGTCAATGTGTTCTTCCTTGGTGCTTCCTCCTGAGAGGTTACTTGTTGAGGCCAGTAGTCGATCGGCCGATCGACGGGCGGGGGGGGCATCATTGCTCTGTTAGAGTTGTAATCTTGTTTTTCGATTTAGAAGTCATGGTCGATAGTCGTAGTGGTAGTCGTGTAGAGTGGTTGGAGTCGTGTACAAGTTTGGTCGTGGTCATATACGAGTCCGTGTCATAGTCAAGTTAAGTCCGCTTTCACGATCGTGGCGGGTTGAAGTCATAGAGTAGGGTATAAAAGGCAGAGCCATGTAACCAAGAGAAGGGGCGAGAGGAGCCAATACGATCGGTGTGATCGAGAAGCAAGAGAGAGAGAGATGACGATTAGGATGATCGTAGCGATCGAGAGAAAGAAATAAAGAAGAGAAGAGCGTTTGGCTGCGAAATTTATCTAGTTCATCGTGTGTTCTCGGGCGTGGTCGTAAGCGACTTACGACTATGGTGAGCGGAGATCATAGGTGTGGTCGTAAGGAGTTATGACCACGGCGATCGGCGACGGGCATCGCAGGAGCAGCGACGTGGTCGTAGGAGCTACGACTACGATAATCGGCCGTGGTCGAAGGGAGTGCAGTGTAGAGATAGTGAACGTGGTTGTAACTTCGGTTGAAGTTTACGACTACGTGGTTAGCAGCAGCGGCGTCATTGGAGAGATTATAACATGGTCATGCGGCTGTCGGCGTGGTCGGAGAACGTGAGAGCGGTCGTAGCGATCGAGAGGTGGTCGTAGCCTCTTGAATGCGATTGTACTGACTATAGGAGGCGGTCGTGCGGCCAAAAGTGGTTTTAAGGTCCCGAGAACAGTCGTAAAGGTCAGAACATGCTCAAATGGCTGTAGTTCATAAATTAAACCGAGTAGGCAAAAGTCGTTCTTATGTTCTACACATAACTTCCATCTTTCGAAATTAGAGGGCAGTTGAAACAAAACTGAATTTGAAATTTTCAAAACCTTGAATTTGAGCTCAATTTTCGTTTTGCTTTGCCTCCTAGCTCCACCATCCTATTAGTCACTAATCTCCATGCCCAAACTGTCTCGATCCTTGCCGTTGCCACCAGTTGGGGAGAGCAAATATTTACAATGTACATGACTCGAAAAGCTCCACCCTCCCAAATCCCGCCGCCATTCACGATGTCTTCGTGACCGACCGCGCCTGTGCCCTCCCGCCAGCTCCGCCTGTTGGTCGGCGGCCCCAGGGCCGTGGCAGGCCACGCCGACACAAAACACCGTCGCCGTGGCACCGCTTTTGCCGCCCAACCGTCTGATCGCGCACCGCGCCCGCGCCGCTTGATCCGCCACCTCCACCGCGCGGACAAACTTTCTTTCCACCTCCCCTCTGCCATCGACTCTCTCGCCGACCACAAGGTGTGGCATCGCGCCGATCAACACGTGCCACCACCGCCTCGGGAGCATATCCGGCGCCGAACAGCCTTACTCCATCTATTTAAGCCAACAAGGTCTCCACGGCAAGCGCAACCATCCCCACAACCATGACGCCTTCACGCCTCCCCATTCCCTCCATTGGTGGTAATTCCAAATTCCCCAAGCTCGAACCCTAGATCAATGTCGGTCTTCGGTCAATCATACTGCTTGTAGGGGTGGCCCCACCTAAACCAGCAGGCACGGTAGGAGGTTATAAGGCCGGGATAGGCTATGTGTAATGACATAAGTGCCCCTTATGATAACGAGATGTAAGGGTATAACTGTAAAAACACTCCTCATGTGTACATATATATGGATACGGTAGTGGGAGAGACCCGCGAGGCCATCACTCATCTCCTCACTCTCCACTACCATCTCTCTCTCTTGAGTCCAGAGCCACAACGATTGGCGCCCGTCCGTGGGAGGGCAGGAGTAAGCCCAACACGAAAAAGGATGGCAGAAAAAGCCGTCGGCGGCGAAGGAAAGAAGGCGGCCGGGCGGGCGTCGCATGAGTACGGGGCCGGCGCCAGCGCGGCGAAGGCGTGGTGGCGGCGAGGCGGTGGCGCGAGACGTCGGCGTTGCGCGGCGCGGCGATCAACCCGTCACCGGCACGCGACGGCCGACCCCGTCCGGCGCTGCGGCGCGAACCCGTGGTCGAGCGTCGGCGGCAGGCGGCGACAACCCCTCGCCGACGCGGCGGCAGACCGACCTCGCCGCCGCCGCAACCCTCGCCGTGCCACGATCGGGCGATTCGAGGTAGCCACAACGGCGGCCGTGCTCGGGAGCTCGCGGCGCGATCGTGCCGCGTCGTCCGTCCGTTAGGCGTGCCGGCGGCCCGCGCCTGCAGCGGTGGAAGCGCCCTCGGCGGCCCTCAGCGTTCAGCGGGAGCTGGGATCTTGGCGGGTGCATGCGAGACATACAAGAGGCTCGGAGCCAACGGCCGCGCGCCGGCGGTGTGCGAGCCCACGCTGGAAAGAAGCGGATAGCGCGGCGCCCCACATCGGTAGCGTCATTGCGGCGCGTCGTCTGAGTCCCGCTTTGGTGGGACTTGACAAGCGGCGTGGCGAAGACTTCAAATACCCAGCGTCGCCGAGCCCTACAAAGGTGACATGGACCCTGCGAGTTCGTGCGGCGTGTGCGAAACCGCAATTGAGGCCGGGCGGAGATGACACCACAAAGGCGAAGGACTCCCCTCGCGTTGCAAGGTGTGGCGCTCTCTGGTTTTACCATAGAGCCGAACTCCATCTACGCGTGGGAGCGGATCTGCGACCGCCTTCACAACAACTTTCAAGGAAATTATGTCGGCGGGTCGACGCGGACCAACTCTTCGCCGTCAGCGAAGCCGGAGAAGGTCGGGACTACTTCAAGCGCTTGCGAAGATCGTTGTCAAGTCAAAGACGTTAATGAAACCACCGTTGTCAATGCGGCCATCTGGGGCCTTCGCGGCCCGATGGCCGAGTACAACGCAAGGAAGCCAATTAAAGCGGTGGCGAAGCTATTTGATAAAATGGAGGAATACGCGGGCGGAAGAAGACGCGGCGAAGGCAAGGTGGCGACTCAGACACCAACCGGCCGAGCCTCGGCAAAAGCGAAGATCCGCCAAGGGCGGTTCTTGAAGGGAAAACATAGCGAGTCGTCCGAGGATGCGCGGATCGCGAGGATGCCCGCACAAGAGTCGTCAGATAGGCCCAAGCGTGGCGGCCAGAATCGTGGCGAGGCGATGCCCTCGACATCGGCGGTTCGAGCGAAGCGCTCCGCGGGCGGGCGGTCGGCGCTGCCGTGGCGGGGCGCGACGATAAAGCCGTGGAGATTATGAAGACCAACAACGGGGGTGTGGTGCGTAGTCCACGGCGCGGCAACCACGACACCCGCACGTGCACCTCTGTCGCGGCGCTCGCGATAAGCGTCACGAGGATAGGAATCGGAAGCCGTCCGCCGTGGTGGCCCACGTCAACACTCATCGAAGCCCTTGTGCACATCCAGCACAAGGGACGCAGCCATGAGGGTCCTCTGCGGATTGGGCCCACGTGCGGCGGCCCAGGAGGGCTTTACTGCGGCCTACGAGCTCAGGGCCAACCACCAAGGGTTATCAACGTCATCTCGGGGCTCCTCGTTGGAGTTTGCCTCGACACGACGGCGGAAGGCCTACGTGCGGAGAGCTACACCACGTGGCGGCATATCCGGCCACGAGCACCGCGGGTCGGGCACGGCATGAGTCACGTTCACCCCGCCGACGTCGGCGTGAAGCTTCCCACCACGACCCCTTGGTGCGTCCGGTCGTAATAGCGGGATGCGATGTGGGGCGCATACGGTTGATGGCGGCAGTTTCGCGAACATTCTGTTCGCGGCAGCCTTCGACCAGATGGGGATCCCCCAAAGTCGCATCGGCCCATCGGGAGTCCCGCTGCAAGGCTTTGGAGGACAACCCCTACGGGCGCTCGGCCAAATATGCCTGCAAGTCTCCTTCGGCTAGGGCGACAATGAAAGGATCGAAGACGCCACATTCGACGTCGTCGACCTCCCATACCCATACAATGCCATATTGGGGCGTCCAATCCTCAACGCCTTCGGGGCGGTACCGCATCACAGCTATTTATGCATGAAGCTGCCGGGGCCGCGAGCCATCATTATCGTTCGGGGCGACCAGGACATGGCCCGTCGCATCGAGCACGGCACCGGATGTCCCCGTCGCAGCGGGCAGCGACACACCTAGGATCGCCACCGTCGTGCGAAGGCACACGGCGACATCCGGAGGCGACCACCAAGCCCCGATGGTGCGACCACTAGAGCTCGGCGCGGGCGTGAGCGGTTAGTAAAACCCCTCCTATGTAATTGCTCACCGGCGCAAGCGGGAATGTAATAAAGTTCCGTTTGTCGCCAACTTATTACCGCTGTGCAAAAATACGCGGCGAGCATGCGCGGAGGCCCGCTGCGCGTGTGCTCTCGCGATATAAACCAAAGCGCGCGTCCGTGTGTGCACTCTCCGTAGCGAGTGCGGGTATGAGTATAAACCAAAGGCGCTGCGTCCGTGTGTGCACTCTCCGTAGCGGTGTGGGTATGAGTATAAACCAAAGGCGCTGCGTTCGCGTGTGCACTCTTAAATCAAAGACACGGGCATGAGTATAAGCGAAGATGCGTTCGCGTGTGCACTCTCGTCAAAGACACGGGCATGAGTATAAACGAAGACGCGCGTATCGTGTGCACTCTCCGTCAAAGACGGGCATGAGTATAAGCGAAGGCGCTGCGTTCGCGTGTGTGCTCTCCGTCAAAGACACGGGTATGAGTATAAGCGAAGACGCGCGTTCGCGTGTGCACTCTCCGTCAAAGACACGGGCATGAGTATAGCGAAGGCGCGCGTTCGCGTGCACTCTCCGTCAAAGATGCGGGCATGAGTATAAACAAAGATGTGTGGGGGGACGCCTCTGCACGCACTCTACTGACTATAAACAAGACGCGGACCTCGCGCACGCCAGGGATTTCGTCCTTGTGCGTACTTTACTGAGTATAAATAAGACGCGGATGTTCTCCCTGCGCACTCTACTGAGTATAAACAAGACGCGAACCTCGCGCACGCCAGGGACTTCGTCCTTGTGCGTACTCTCCGGAGTATAAATCAAACGTGGACATCGATCCCATGCGAATCTTGTGCGGCCGCCAATCGCGCACCTTGGCGCGTTGAGGCTCGCCTTCGCACACCCTGGGAGGCGTACGCAGGGGTGCTATGGAAACCAGCTCCGGGAGTTCCAGAGTACCGACGTTGTGCGCGGTAGCTGCGGCCACGGCGTGCACATGGTATATGCGATACACGGATGCTACCCTACCTGGGGTGAAGTGCGAGGTCGCCCTCGCACACGATAGTCCACGCGACTCTAAACAAGTCGGGGTGCGGAGATCCGCCTTCGCACACGCCGATCCACGTGACTCTAAACAAATCGTGGTGCGAAGGTCGCGCCGCACACGATAGTCCGCGACTCTAAACAAATCGTGGTACGGAGGTCCACCTTCGCACCGCGATAGTTCGCGCGACTCTAAGCAGGTGGTGGTGCGGAGGTCGCCCGCACACGATAGTCCACGCGACTCTGGCGGTGCGTGAGTGCGGAGGTCGCCCGCACACGATAGTCCGCGCGACTCTAAACAAGTCGGGTGCGGAGGTCTGCCTTCGCACACGCTGGTCCACGTGACTCTAAACAAATCGTGGTGCGGAGGTCGCGCCTTCGCACACGATAGTCCGCGCGACTCTAAACAAATCGTGGTGCAGAGGTCCGCCTTACGCACACGATAGTCCACGCGACTCTAAACAAGTCGTGGTGTGGAGGTCCGCCTTCGCACACGCTAGTCCACGTGACTCTAAACAAGTCGTTGTGCGGGGTCCACCGTCGCATGCGCCGGGCTACGGACTCTAAGCGGTCGTAGTGTCAGCAACTACCGCGCGCGCTAGCTCCACGGAGTACTCGCGCGAGCCCATGCGCGCATTGGCACCGGGCGATGAGCGAAGCGGCGCTCAGCCGCACACCAACGGAGAATTTGGAAGGTGGGGATCTCGGCTCCGCCAAGATGCGACCGCGCATGCCCTAATCATCGGAGATCTATATATCGGAAAATCTTCCAAATCTGAGGCCCGACTACATCCTGCCGCTCTAAGTAGCTATTCGCGGGCTCGTCCTAACACGCGATAAGGGCGGGGTTCCGCCGGAAGAAGGTCGGCCGCCCAAAAGTCCAACGACTCTTGACCTTCGCGATGTCGAAGCGTCGCCGAGTCGCCTGATCGGCGCAAGAAGTCGGCCCGACAAGGAAGCGCTCGACATAGGCGAAAGTCGAGAATGCATGCACAGCGTGTACTCCATTCACAAAGGAGGGCATTACAATGCGCGCTACACCCGAGCACCATGGCGTCACACCAGCGAGTTCCGGGGCCTTGGAGGCCTCAGCGCGCCTCGTCGCGTCGAGGACCCCGTCGAGAATCGGCGAGGCTCCTCCCCGTAAAGTGACTTCCGAGTTCGACCGCGGGCGCTCTGCCCGGCGTAATCCCGTTCGTTCATAAAGGCGTGATGGCGCGGCGGAGCGGGCGGCACCGGACATCACCCGGCTCCGCCGGCATCTCAGTGGGGTCTTCCGGCCGGCGGCGTGTGCAACGCGGTGTTGCGAGAGCGCACACGGGCATCCGATGTGTACGCGATGGTTACGAAAGCGCATCGCGGCGCCAGCGCAACGCGTTGCGGCGGCTCAGACCAGGGAGAGTCCGCAGCTCCTCGGGCGGCGTGGTCTAACACCTTGGCCACAAGCCCTGGAGATGGCTTTCTAGTGCTTGCATGGCATCCCATGCAACCACAAAAGCCTCGCCAGCGTCCGATCACGCTCCGATAGAGCCGGGCGAGTTCGCCTTTTCCTTCTCTAGCGGCGATGCATTGCGAAAGTCGTCCCGCTCTCGCAAACTCCGCTGCGCGGCCTCCACGGCCGACCCGCGCGACGCAGCAAGTCCTTCGTGCGCGCCGGCGCAGGCACACTCGCCTCGGTGGCGGATGCGGGCGCCCAGGCGAGCGGGCTCCAGAGGCCTCGCGTAGCTCCTCCTCGGCGACGCGCCTATCCTCAAGCGCCCTTTGGGCACGAGTATAGGCGTTTGCAAGGCCTGCCCGGCACAAGTGTATGCACAATGGAAAGACTTAGCAAGCTCGGCCGGCCCGAGACGGGATCGTATGAGTGCCACCCTCACCCGACACCTCGAAGGTGTCCCACGAGGCGCCCGCCCGTGAGCTGCGGCACTTGCTGGTCGGCGCCGTAGCCGCGTCATCCACAATCCGCGCCACGCCCTCGGCGTCTTGGGGAGGCACGAAGTCCGGGGCTCACATGCACGAGGTCCCGTGTTCGCACGGCGCTCCTCCTCGGGATGGCGACATTGCAAATAGGGATGCGGATGAGCACCGCAAGGCGCACAAGAATACACGAGGGTAAGCTAAGCCACCCAACCTTCTGGTCGCGGGAGGCGGCGGGGACCCGCCCCTATCACCGATGGGGCGGCGGTGGCGTGAGCCCGCAAAGCGTGGCCCGCAGTGGCGAAGCCTCGCGTTCGGCGTCGGCGGCGACCGTTCCTCCACGACGGGCGGCGTGGTCACGGCCCGAAGGCGCATGCTGCGGGTCTTCGCATCTACGCCGAGTCCCACAAGCCGATGCCCGTCGCCACGGCGAATCCTCGCGGCGTCCGGTGGAGCTCGGCCGCACACACGCCGCTTAGGCGGGCGGCAGCAGCGACACCGCCCAGAAGATGCACGGAGAAGGCCCGCGCCGCGCACCGAGGCGAAGGTTCGCCGTGGCGATTTTGCGGGCGCCTCGATTTGCTGCTGCTGCTTTGTTGGGGAGAAGCGCCGCGGTTTCGCGCCCCCCGGGCGTCTCGACACCACGCGGCCACGGCGTCGGCTCCACCTCAGCATCGCCGGTCGCCACGGGTTTCGTCTCGGCGACCGGCGGCGGCGAGACTTCCCCCTCCGGCCGCTCGCGGCGAACCCGCCCGTCGGGCGCTGCCGAAGATCCCTCGCCTCCGGCGTCGCGCCATCAAGCTCGAATCGGCATGCCGCCGATCCCGACTCCGCGTTGTCGCGCCCTCGGAGCACCAGGCGAAGCGATGGCAGTTGCCGCAGGCTGCACGATGGCGCCCGCCGGCCTCTCTTCCGAGCGGCGCCTTCTTCTTCTTCTTGGCTGCACGTCGTCCGGGTGACACGGTCGAAGACAGCAAGGCCAGGGCCTTGCACACACGGCTTATTCGCCTAGCCCCGCCTCGGCGATAGCGACAGCGCGCTGCTCGTGCTCCTGCCGGTGTGCACCCGAGAATCTGCGCGGCTGCTCGCCTTCTCCAAGCAAATCTTGAAGCAAAGGAGAGCATCAGCATATAACGCATTTCGCGTGAACAAAGGAGAGGCGCGGTCGAGGCTTACGGCCCGGAGGGCACCGCACAAGCGGTCGATGGCGAAGCATTGTCGTCTCGGCGCTTCGGCGGCAAGGCGCCCGATCGCGAGCAGCGGTGCCACGCCGTACATCACGTACTCTTGGCGGTCGCGCATGTTGAAGCGGCGGCCGCCTCTGGCCGTCGGGCCTCACGCTTTGTCCTCATCGTCGAGCGTCCGTGGGCGAGGGCTTGAACGATCGATCGGCCGGCTGTGCACTCAAGGCGCTCGCTCTCCACGCGGTGGTAGAACCACCGCTTCATCGATAGGACTCCACTTACGCGAGTGGAGTTCGCGGGAAGACTTCACGCAAGTCGGACGAAGAATAAAGGTGGCGCCGCGGCTCGGCGCCGTCCGTCCTTCCGATCCTTGGGCCGCACGCGTGCCTCGTGAAGGTGGGCGAACAACGAGGCGCCGGCCGACGCCCGCGCAAGGCCCGGTGCACACCGCGGCGCCCGCGGCGTTCGAGGTTAGTTGCGCCAGCTCGGCCGAAGGTCCGCGGCCGCCGCCCACGATAGCCGCGCCGGATGCGGAGCCCGTTGAAAAAGGCAACGAATCGACCGCCTCCGACCTCTCGGGATGCGGCTCCGTCTCGTCGGCGGCGGGCAATCGTACCTCCTGGCGCTCGGACAGCTTCCCCGTTCGCAGAAGCCCTTGGATCGTCTTCTCGGTCACGAGAGAGGGGCCTAGTTCGCCGAAGAACGTGCCTTCCTCCTCCGCCACCAACCATTCCTTGTCCGCCGCCGCCGGGTCGCGTTCTTGGAGCGCGTACTTCACCTCCAACAGCGAAGACCGCCGGCGGATGCGCGAACACCACCCGCGACCACGCTTGCCATCGAGCGCCATTGCTTCTCGGGAAAGAGGATAGCGGCGAAGGATACTACGCGAGTATGGAAGGCGAGACAAGCAAAAAGGGGGCGTGCAACTGCGGGGGCGCGGTCACGAGGGCTACTTTAAGCCACCTCGCCCCAATCCCGAAGCGCGGCGGTCCACAGCGTGCGGGCGCGACGCGATCGTACAAACGCCGTCGGTGCAATTCCCCATGCCCAAAGCTGAAAAGCCACGACCACAAGCTTCGCTGCCACCCGTTCGAAGGGTAGGGGACGGAGCGCGCGTCTACCGCCTAGGCCCCTCGCCGCCACCCGTTCGAAGGGTAGGGGCGGAGTGCGCGCGTCTCGCCGCCTAGGCCCCAGCTCGCGCCACCCGTTCAAGGGTAGGGGCCGGGCAGCGGCGTCTCGCCGCCTACTGCCGCGCGGCTCAGCGCCACCCGTTCGAAGGGTAGGAGGCGGGCGCGCGCGTCTGCCGGCTGCCAGCGCGGCTCGCGCCACCGTTCGAAGGGTGGCGGCGAGCGCGCGCGTCTACGCCGCCGGCGCCCGGCTCGCGCCACCCGTTCGAAGGTAGGGGCGGAGCGCGCGCGTCTGCCGGCGAGCGCCGGCTCGCTACCACCCGTTTGAAGGGTGGGGCGGAGCGCCGCGTCTATTCGCCCTCTGCGCCCGGCTCGCGCCACCCATTCGAAGGTGGGGGCGGAGCGTGCGCCGTCTACTGGCTGGCGCGGCTCGCGCCACCGTTCGAAGGTAGGGGCGGAGCGCGCGCGTCTACCAGCCGGCGCCCGGCTCGCCGCCACCCGTTCGAAGGTAGGGGCGAAGCACGCGCGTCTACCGACCGGCGTCGGCTCGCGCCACCGTTCGAAGGTGGGGGCGGGCGCGCGCGTACTACCGGCCGAGCGCCCGGCTCGCGCCACCGCTCGAAGGGTAGGGGCGGGCGCGTCGTCTACTGGTTAGCGCCCGCTCCGCTACCACCGTTCGAGGGGTAGGGGCCAGCGCGTGCACCTACTTTGGCGGGCGCCGCAAAGGCGAGGTCTTGTCCGCAAAGTGCGCTTCGTTCTCCTTAACGGGCCACCTACAATGCATCAACATAAAGGTAATGCGGGCGGGCTCCATCGGGAACACCAATTGTGGGTAGGTTTGTTAAGAAGAACATGGCAAACCTTGCCGTCCTCGCGGAAGCGCGCGCAAGGGTAGGAAGCGCGGTAGCTGCTCGATAACCGCACGTGACCAAGCTCTGAGAAAAATGGACCTCATACGTGCATCAACATCCCCAAGCCGCTCGGCGTCACCCGGAATGTTGATGCACGGGCGGCCCATTTTAGGGAAGCGACTTCTATCACAATACATGCGGGAACAACGCCGCACGGTGCGTATATATACCCCATCACTAGGAAGCCAGCCGCGGAAATCCAATCGGCGGTCCAACCGCGAGTCGCCGTCGCATTAATGGTCACGGCGCCTCAAGGCCGCGCGCGCCAAGCGCGCCGCCCGTGGGCGGCGTAAGAGCGGCGTCGCGGCGCGTCCTTACCACTTAAGGCACACGCGGCGCTCACGCGGGCTACGCTTACCTGCGCGGTGCAACGCCCCGGTAGCGTCTGCCGGCTGGCGCCCGGCTCGCGCCACGTTCGAAGGGTAGGGGCGGGCGCGCGCGTCTGCCGGCTGCAGCGCGGCCCAGTCAAGATTCGGAAAAGTTCACGGGCGCGAGGACGGAGGGCCAAAGGACTCGGCAACATGGCCGGCCCGTGAAGCCCTTTACCATGAGAGGCTCTGTTGTAGGGTGGCCCCACCTAAACCAGCGAGCTGGTAGGAGGTTATAAGGCCGAGGATAGGCTATGTGTAATGACATAAGTGCCCGGAGGATGATAACGAATGTAAGGGTATAGCTGTAAAGCACTCCTCATGTGTACATATATGGATACGGTAGTGGGGAGAGCCCGCGAGGCCATCACTCATCTCCTCACTCTCCACTACCATCTCTCTCTCTGTTTGGTGCAGCCCACAACAATACCCCAGTGCCTTCGCCCATAGCTTCACCATGACCCCAAAAGCAAGCCTCGACCGCCGCCTTAGCCTCTCGGTCACCGCTCTTCCCCGGCACCGTGAGCACACCACTCCCGCATCCACCTTACCGTGGCTAGCTTTGCACGGCCCTCCCCGGGCTAAACTAACCTGCCCACTAGCTTCCCCTACTCTTTCTAATGCTCAAACGCCAAAAACCTGGCCCTCAAAACCCTAGAAATCCGTTTTGGCCGTTAGGATCCGTACCGAGCTCACCACCTCGCCGTCGACGAACGCCGCCTCCGCCGGGCCGGCCACCGCCAAAAATGGGATCCCCTCACCCGCCCGCACCCGTACATACCCTCAAAACACGTCGCCGTTCACTCTAGCTCCGCCGCCAGCCATCGCCGTCCTCCTCTGCTCTCAGCGCGTGCTCGGGCGGATGGAGGTTGAAGACGACCGAGCCCGATCGCACCACCTGACCGCACTGCACCGCGTCGCCCGCGCCCGTCCCACACCCGTCCCGCGCCCGTGCGCCGCGCCCGAGTCCGACCGCGCCACCAGCGTCGCTTCGCACGGTCGCGCCCGGCCGCACCACTGCACCGTAAGAGCCCAACCAGCCGAGCCGCCTCCACTTGATTGAGCCAAACCACTTGGCCGAGCCCGGCCAGGCCCGAGCGATGGCGACCGAGCCCGATGAGCAGTGACCCGACCCAAAACCCTAAAATTCATGTTTATACTCCCCGGATTCGTTTCGAGCCCGCCAACTCAAATCCAATGCCCATTTCCACATATGACTCTCCTATAAGCCCAAATCTCAATTTATTTGAATTTTATCGGATTATATTTCTTTATTTTATTTCTTTATTCCTAGCTCATTCCTTCGGGCATGGAATTGGTATTATTTTATTTGATTTGCGCTAGCTTCCGGAGTCGAGGATCCGTAGAACCAGGAGGGAGAAGCTCAAGCCCAGATCCAGCCCGCCGAAGAATTTGAACTTGTGGAAATCGTAGAATCGCAAGGCAAGTCACACATACTTTGATCATGTTGAACCTACATTTCCGCTATTTATTTGTTAGTATTTTCATTACGTTATTTGTGCACTGTTATTTCGTATACAATAAATGCTTAGAATGACATGATACTAGTTATGTCCTACCACCCGAAAAAGCCCAGTCTAATTTGATGGTCATATTCACCTTGACAAAATATAGTAATATTAAGTATAGTAATAATGTGAATATGATAGCTTAGAGAATCATCATCTACTGTTACTAAAAGATTTGGTATTTGTTTGGGAAAGTGGTTCTAGGGTAAGCGAGGATCGTTGGATCCCGTGACCTAGGGAAAAGGCAAATGTTACAAATCAATGAGAGTGTTACAGCACTGGACAGATTTGTAGAGGGAAATTGCCACCGGTGAAAATATAAGGACTAGACCCTTATGCTGAGTAAAGAACATAGAAATCGCCCAACCACAAGCGTTGATACAACAAACTGGTCTAATGCTTGCTCAAGTTCGATTGAACCTCTACAAATGCAAGGCGAAGGCAAAGTGTGAGTCCATACGGAAGGGAGTTGAGAAGGGCCGTATGGAAGTTGGCGCCGTTGTTGTTTTTATTATTGATTTGATTATCATATGTCCACACAATAGTAGGCTGAGATGAGTCAGAGGTTGTGGCATGGGCTTATCGAGAAAACCTACTAGGTAGAGGCTATATAAAGGATTGAGCAGTGAACAACCTTGTTTCCTTTACTCTTTAGCAGGAGTTAAGGAATCTTGTGGGTAAAGCAGGGCAACTCTGCAGAGTCATGATTAAAGGTATTCGAATACGCCGTGCTTCCGGTAAATGAAGCTATGTTTAATTGGTAATTCCAACAACAAGGCATAAGTAGATTTGAGAATGGTTTGGTAACATGGAAAGTTGGTAATCAAGTTTGAAACCCCTTTTTATTAATAAAGTATCTCTTTCAGTTTTTAACTGGTTTCCAACTAAAACTGCATCCACACAAAATAATAGACATGTTTCCCTTTAATTGTTATACCTTGCATGTAGTTATTGTTAAGCTCCGTGTGGCTTGTTGAGTACGGTTGTTGTACTCATGCTTACTAAAAACATTAACAGAAATAGCCAACAAAAAAGAGGCAAATGAAGGCAAAGAAATGGAGCTCTACGAGGTCAAGGAAACGTGGAATTAGGGTCGTCCTCCGCTCAGGCGTGCCTGTGGCGTTCTTTTGTTTGTAATGTATCTAATGGTCGCTTGCCCTTCTGTAAAACTTGGCTTCTATGCCTGTATATTGCAATAAAGTTGGCTTTTGCTCTTAAGCATGTGTTGACAATGTTATACACTCGATGGATGTACTCGCAACTGAACAATCCTGGGCAGTTGCGATGGTTTCATAATACTCCCAAAAATGGAGGTGTTACAACAGTTAAAAATAATAATAAGTTTGCAACATTTCACATTTTAAATTCGTCAAATAAAATGTACAAATAGCTTTAGTTTCGACTTCTAGCTGTACAAAGTTACTCTCCTTCACCTTTCCTTTGAAGAATTATCCTTCACGTTTGCTATTTAGCACAGTAATTTTATACAAATCGACTCAGTTTCCATACGAACGGGAAATGGGTTCATTTCATCGTGTCTTCAATCCATGCATTTCCCATTTTGTACGATCGATTCGTCCTAGCTCCCAACGATAGATGGATTTGAAGGGAGCTCTCTCTCCACAGGACATCCAAGAAATTTGGACACTGTTGGACCCATAGCCCACCGAAATTCCATTTTTGGCCCCAAAGCAAAAATTCCAAAAATGGACCCCATTTGGCGCGCGTTCACGGGAGGCGCCACGTGGACATTGTTCATCCGGTCGTGCGGTCGGCGACGCACGATCGCTGGCGCGCGGCGGCCGCGGCGGCGCGATCACGCGCCCGGCGCGCGACGCCTCAGCGCCGTGGCGCCCTCGCGCCGATCGCGCCAGCGGCGCCGCGGCGCCAGCGCCCCGCCCGGCCAGTAGCGTCCCCCGCCACACATAGCGTCCCGGTCCAGCGATGCACGAGCGCGCTTGCTCTCCCGACCGCATGTCCCCGATCGCAATACTCGTGAATATTTGTATGATTTCGCAATTTTGTAGTTATAAACTAAGAAAAAATAGATAAAATTGCAATAATAATTTTTGTTCATTGTTAGTTGCGGATGTAAAAAAATTTGGATAAATATTTTTAAAAACGATTAATCATAGAACGATCGTTTAGTAAAGTGGTAAGTGATATTTAGGGTTTCGTATGGTTTTTAGGTTTGCAATGACCATGTTATTTGTATGTTTTGTCAATTTTGTAAATGTAAATTCGGAAGAATCGACCAAGTAGTAATAAAAGTTTATATTCATTATAACTTGTAGATGCCAATAAAATTTTGGTAAATTTTTTTAGGAACAATTGACCGTAGAATGATCGATACAAATAGTGGTAAGTGACTTTTAAGGTTTCTTTGTGTTTTTAGGGTTTGCAATCTCCGTGATTGTTTTGATTTAGCAATTTTGTAGTTATAAACTGGATAAAAATCAGATAAAGTTGTAATAAAAGATTATGTTCATTGTAAGTTGTAGATGCATAAAAATTTTAGTAAATTTTTGTAGGAAAGATTGACCGTAGAGCGGTCGATACATAAAGTGGTAAGTGATATTTTGAAGGAGTAACATGGAATGCGATACATAAATTTCGGTACATTTAATATTGTTAAATGAGGTGCTACGTGAATCATGGAATGCGAAAATACTAGATATTAAATTTCATAATCTGATTGGGAATAATATGCGCGTAGATTTTTATTACATGCATAACATATAGCATGATATCGACTAACCCACCCAAGCTGCTCGTGCGACCTCTTGTGTGGACCGGGCCACTTTCCCTTCCTTGCCGCTCGGCGTTGAACTCCTCGCGGCCTCTTTTGCCTTAGCCGCAATTTCCCTCTTTCTCTCGCGCTCCATCTCGCGAGCCTCCCGATCCTCTACGCGTGCACGCTTCAAGATGAGCTTGCGTCTCGCTGCTGTATCGCGAGGTGTGCTCGTGCTTGCGGCGCTCCTCCTCCAGCAACTCCTTCTCCTTTGTGACATTCCACTCCTCGAAGTCGAGGTCCATTGGTCCTCGGGGTGGATCTCAAGATCGATCCATTTGCGGTAGGCACATAGGGGCTCGGAGGCTAAAATAAAGAGAGATATTGTTAGTGCGTGTTGTGAAGGAGAAAAGGTAGGGAAAATGGTGCATGTGGTCGATTCTGCAGTTTGCAGATGGGGTTGCGGTGTCAAAGCGGCGGTTGGGATAGTCCTCGAGTAGTTTGCGCAACCCCGCATCGCATACCTAGGCGATGCGGTGCTTAGACTTGAAGAACTTGCACCGTCCCGCACCAACAAAGGGAGGTGTCTCCCCTCAGTGGTAGTTGTGGCGAGCGCTCGGTGGGGGCGTCCGGGATGGGGTTGTTGCTACGCGGGCGCTGCTGGGGACCTTTCATCGTAGCACGATGGGCTTGTTCTACCGGGCTGTATCGCCCTTATTTTCTCATCGCGGGCGGCATCGCGGCTGCGGTGGCCGTGCTATGTCACGGGTCTCCTCCCAATCCTTCACCATCTTGTCCCATTGCTTCTTCTTGCCTTTGTCCATCCCGGTTGGGTGAGGAGCGCGATGGAGTATGGGGTTTGGATGTGCAATGTTATTTGGAAATGGAATGCATACCAATTTATAGGGGCCGTTTTGTCTCTACTCGTGCGTGTAAAGTTGGTCGCGTGGTCGTAGTAGTGAGTAAAGATGGGAGTTATGGCCTTGCCCAAAGCGGCATCTTTTGTCATCCCAACGAGCAAAGCGACCTCTTGTTGTCATGTCACTTGAGCACAGTTGCCCTCTTTAATCTTCCTCCCCAAAGTGGCATCTTTTGTCATCCCACTGAGCAAAGCTGACCTGTTATGTCATATCACTGAGCAAAGCTGCCCCGTTTTATCATGTCACTGCGCAAAGCTGGCATCTGTTGTCATCTCACTGAGCAAAGCTGCCTCGTTTTGTCATGTCTCGAGAAAGCTGCCCCGTTTTATCATGTCACTGCGCAAAGCTGGCATGTGTTGTCATCTCACTGAGCAAAGCTGGCCCGTTTTGTCATGTCTCTGAGCACAGCTGCCATGTTTTGTCATCTCACTGAGCAAAGCTGGACTCTTTTTGTCATTTGGTGAGGACAAGCGCTCTGTTTAGTAATATCCTTGCCCAAAGCTGGCATCTTTTGGCATCCCACGAGGACAAGCTGCTCTCTTTAGTAATCACGAATTGGCTATACTCATGCCTTTTGGCATTGTTTAGGTGTTTAGCTCTCGCCAATGGCCTCTTATCTCTAAATCTGAGCATCGGTGCACACCAGTCACCTAAGCTAGAAATGATGTTCTCCTTATTCAAGCCACGGGGCAAGATGATGGCCCCATTCGGTAAGAGGTGTTATTTGATCCAATATTAAAATTTATTTCATTGTCAATATTAGGTACATCTGTCCTGTATGCATTTGATGAGATAGGCTCCTCCCTAAAGACTGCAGGAATTTGTGCATTCACTCTCTTACGTGTGCGTGAAAATTGTACCACACGTCATTACGCCAAGTTAAAGTATTAGCCTAATATGTATATGTCGTAATGGCCTGGCGAGTCATCAAGCGACTCGGTGGCGGTAGCTCAACGACCGTTTTGTCTAGTCAGCGAGCAAAAGCGACTTGTTTTGTCTAGTCAACGAGCAAAAGCTGACCTCTTTTGTCATGTCAGAGCAAAAGCGACCTCTTTTGTCATGTCATTGAGCAAAAGGCGACCTCTTTTGTCATGTCACCGAGCAAAGCTGCATGTTTTGTCTCCTCACCGAGCATGGTGTGGGGTCAAGATTTGTGTTGTCTGTGGTCTTTGTGCGTGAGGCTACCCCCACCTGACCTATAAAGCGGAGCCATCCCTCACATACTCCTGGCCATGTTATCGGTCACCTCCACGAGTAAGTTGTTCACAATCATGTAGTTTTATTTCGTGCTCACTCCCCAAGACTAGGCAATGAGTCATTTCGGCGCGTCTTCATGTGCACCACGGTGATGTGCCCAAATTGCAACTTGGTGGTTAGGCGTAGGACATCCTGAGACGGCCAAGAATCGGGCGACACTACTACAAGTGCCCCAATCACTCGGTGAGTCATATTGTTTCGGGTTCATTCAAATCGTGGTGGTATGTTTAAAAATCTTCTTGTCATGGAATCGCGAGGAAGCTCATGGTGGTTGCGATTACGGGTGTGGGAGGATGAAATGGGAAATAGGAATGCGGTGTTAGCCGTGAGAGAGTTGTCGTGGGGGGTTGCGACCCCGTCGGGATGCAGCATCGTTTAGACAGACTAGAGTGGAAGATAAATTTAATGTTGTGTGCTATTTTGTTTCTTGTGTTTATTGTTATCCTCAAGTTGTAGTGCTGGAGGTTATCCTCGTGTATGTTCGCAATGTTTTATGCTATGTTGTCGTCAAGCTCTTTTGATAATGTTTTATGTACGGTTGTGTTGTATTTTAGTTCTTGTGTTCGTTGGTGTGTTGGTGGTTGTACTACTTGCTACATGTCATGTACGTGAAATGTATGAGTTGTTCGTGTTGCTACCAAGAGTATGTTAATATTGTTAAATGACTTGCTATCTGAATCATTCAATGCGAACACACGAGATAATAACCTTATGTGAATAGAAATAAACTTCATAACATCTGCGTACAATTTTATTACATGCATAACATATAGCATGATATCGACTAACCCACCCAATGCTCGTAACATTTTGTGAACAACAAGGAAAGGTGACATGAAAACTCACGGAAAGGATACATGCCTATGGCGTGAACACTCCTTTGTAAAGGCCACGACCTCGCCCCATTTTGTTGGTTTACGTGGCGATAGGCTTTTCGAGTAGCAATAAATGTTCCTATGTAGGCTTTTCGAGTAGCAACAAATGTTCGTATGAAGGCTTTTCAGATCGTAGTCTTTATGTAGGCGATTTAGCGGCATGTGTTGTCATCTCAGCAGCAAAGCTGCCCGATTTGTCATATCAACTGCGTAAAGGCGGCATGTGTTGTCATCTCACCGAGTAAAGCTGGCGCTTTGTCTTGTCTCTGGGCAAAGCGGTCATCTTTTGTCCGCCATTCGATATAAATAGCACGGTAGAGGTCCCATGAAGTTGTAGCGAGAAAACCATCATCGAACAAAGAACATACCATGGTGGAAGATGAGGGCCGATCGGATATGGGTCACGAAGGAAGACCTTCCCTTGGAAAGGAGGAGATGTTCGGACCACGATACCGCTTGCTACCAAGCGGCGTGCGCAACCAGCGTGGCGAAATGCGAACACAATGAGTACGTGGTCGTGCGAGTCTGGAAGGGCGAGCGATGGCGAGCGCCGTTTCTTCCGATGCCCACGCTCCGGGTACAAATTACTAATAGTACTTTTTTATTGCTTATGGACCCTCCATATTTCTGTCATTTTCGCGGATGGCGAAATGCGACTTCTCCCGCTGGATCGACCCTCCTCATGAGCGGTATATTGACCGTTATGTGGGTACTTTATGGACCGAATAATGGACTTGGAGTACGAATGGAGACTCTCAATGAGGAGAACAATGAGCTCGCCAACAGGATGCAACGCGAGAGGGGAAACGAGGAGGTTGTCAACATAGGAAGCTCTTATGATCCCACATGTTGCTGCGCGAACCCGAGCTGCATATGTGCGTGCCACTACCACGATGGCCAGCCCGTCCGGCGGCCCCTCAAATATTCTCCATGTGGGTGCCACGAGGCTCGTTTGGCATGTAGGCCACGGCGGTGCAGAATGTGTTGATCTTTGTGCGATGGGATATTGTGTTGATGTTTTGGGTGTAGAACTTTCCATAAATTCTGTGACCTTCATATTTTGTGCAACGTTGTTAAGCATGTGATGAATTGGTTGTTATGTACGTGGAGTTGTTATCAGAAGGCAAAAAAATTTGTCGTCAAGCTATGTCTTCTCCCGCTACCCCGTGTTGTCATCTCTCAGTTGGTTGTATGCCGTACTAAATCAAAGAACTTAGAGCAACCCTTTTATACTGGAAACCATCTTTGAACATCAAACCATGAAGCACTTGAAAAACATCACAAATATTACAAAAGCACAATTTAAAAAATTCATTCATCATCTCGTCGTCGCCGCCTCGTACGGCGCATATGATCCTCTGAGAAGGTGAACCTACTAGGGGAGCGGGGTGCATCGCGAAGATCGTAGTGCGAGGGGTGTGGCCGAGGCGGCGGTGGGTACAACTCAGTGAGCCAGATTCGGCGGTGGTCATAAAGCATAGAGCTCACCCAATCGGAGGAGGTGCCTACGTCCTACTTAGATGGTACAACTGAATTAGACAATGGAAAGTACGAAAATTGTTCATAATGAAATACACACGTTTAGTGCATACCGGGGTATGTGGCTGGTGAAATGAGGATGTCGACGGAAGTCCCCATGTACTCGTGCGATGTCATGCCTTGATAGGTCGGCACAACCCACTGTCCGGTCATATAGGTTGATGCACTGTCCGGGAGATACGAGGGCATCTGCCCCTCGTTCGTCCGTGAGTCACCGCCGCTGCAGGAGTGGGCCCCGTCGTCTGGAGAGCGGTCGCTCGTCCGTCGCCCTCCGTGATGACGATGCCCGTTGCGACGTGCTATCCGTCGCAATTGCTGCAAAACGAACATGTCGTTAGACATAAATGGTAAATGAGTGCATGAGCAGATAGTTGCGAATTGTCGAACCGCGGGCGGCGCGTGGAGGTCGGCGATCGTAGCAGCCGACTCTCGGACAGCCCCTACGTTCGTGCGGCGATGGCGACCTCCGTGATGGCGTCGCCCTCCGTAGCTGCGTGCTATCTGTTGCAATTGCTGCAAGTCGAACATGTGCGTGAACATAAATGGTAAATGAGTGCAGGAACAAATAGTTGCGGGTGTCGAACCGCCGGGCGAAGCGCGTGGAGGCCGGCGGCCGTAGCTGCCGACTCTCGGGCCGGCCTCTGCAGTTCGTGCGGCGATGTCGACCTCCGTGATGGCGTCGCCCTCCGTGCGCGTGCTATCTGGCGCAATTGCTGCAAGGCGAAGATGTGGTTAGACATAAATGCCACTCGGTGCACAAACAAATAGTTGCCAATTGTCGAACGGCCCGGGCGAAGCGCGTGGGGCGAGGATGGCCGTCTTGATCCTGGTGCTTGACGGAGGCGCGGAGGGAGGTGGTGGTCCCGCCATGTCCGCCACCGCGTAGCAACAACGTCATCTCGGCGACCACAACTCAAGCCCGTATCGTACCCCTTGCCATTTCACTTTGCGCGCATATAGCTTACCCATCGAGATTCGGTATTGGACTTCCTATGTCGTATAGCCTCATTAGCCTCGATGTCGATCGATGTATCGGTCCACTGCGATGAAACAAGCGATCGGTTCAAATGTAATCTGCATTGCGTAATGACACGATACTCTCGTACCGCCTCGTCGACCGTGCCGCTAGATGGCGGTGCGGACCTTCTGTATAGCCGCCCGTGAACGGCATGAGGTGGAGGCTGTGGGGGCTCCCAGTAGTAAGCCTACGGCGGGTGCGTGCGGCGTACGATCAAGGTATGCCACATGCGGCGCGGTCCTCGAGGTCGTGCGGCCGTGTCTCATCCACAACCATCGTATGCGCATGGTGGACCACATGTCCGTCCCGTCCGTCCGTGTGGCTCTCGATCTTGATCGCTCGCCTCTCCTCGATTGCTGCAAGTCCATTGAGACATTACACAATCGATGCAGTGCGACATTGACACTAATGCAGTAATTAAATTTGGGGTGTCTTGACATACGGTGGTACTCCTCCGCAAGAGGGCGTCTGGCATGGGAGGGACATCTTGGTGCAGCCGAGCGTCTCATGACTCGGTGTGGGCTGTGCGGCTCGGCGCGATCGCGAACACCAAGTGGCGGTCGTCATCCGGTACCTCGATCTCGCTTCGCCTTGGTATGACAACCCGTGGGGGCGTGTTCGCAATTAATCGTGGAGACCATGGCCACCGGTCTCGTCGACAAACGCCGAGCTCGAACCTCGGTGGAAATCCGGTACGCGCGCGTCTCGGTCTCTCCACAGCCCACCTCAACCGACCATGCGTCCAACGTGTACCCATTGTGGGCGCATCAATGGGTCGTCACCACCATACAAGCTGCGGATGAGGTCATAAGGGTGCACACGACGACCAAAGTCGGGCACGCCAGCGGGTAAGTGTTCCCATGACCACAATCGAAGGAGAAGGTAGCGGCGGCTAGGATCGGCTCGCCGGCGCGATGCGTGCGGCGTCACACAAGCCTCGGTATGTGGAGCTAAGACTGCTGATCCCGGCTATCTGTGGGTGGCGGCCGGGCTAGCCATCCGCCAAGGACTCGCTAGCGGTATGTAGCTAGGCTGCACGAGTCTCGGTCGTGCTAGGGAACAAGGCGTGCGAGCAGATATAGCGGTATGCAGCGAAGTGCGTCCGCACCGCGACCTCATCTGCGTCTGCGGGGCCAGGTCATGAAGCGGCGAAGCCATCCATGTGGCACCCGGCTGCGTTGTCTCGGATCGCATGGCCGAACCGGTGACCAGACGGACCTTCCAATCTGCTGCCGGTGGCACCAAAGCGGCACCACGGAGGGGTAGACCTGTAATCATCGTGGCGTCTGCGGCGTAACCGTCATCTCCCACCGGAAGTGGAAGGTGTGAGTCTCGGCCTCCATCGATCAACGAGCGACAACGATGGCGCATCGTGCTGGAACCCATGCGGTAGATCCAACATGCGGGCAATGGGCGTGAGCGGTGTCCGCGATAGTGGGATGTACCGAGGGTCGAGACGCCCGATTCTCGGGGCCCCTAAGGGCGAAGCAAGAGGCCCTGTGCGGGTGCCGACAACCACACATGGCATCGGTGGTGCTCGTCCCAACGGGGCTCTAGCACTCGAGCGCCATGTCACGCCAAAGAAGGATAACAAGTTAGTGTACATTACAACAAAATGTGCAACAAATAACAACATAACTCACAACAAATGTTATGACAGGAAGCGTGCAATGTACAAAAATATCGTAAAATGTGCACACCAATATGACCCACACGACAAGGAAACATATGGAATGTGCGAAAATATACATAACATGGTAATGTGCAATACATAGCTACACCATCGAGCCAACAATTAAGCGTACACCTCTGAATAACACATTACATATGGATTGTGGTTGGTACTACGGGCGTTGCTTGATGCCGGCTGTTTGGCATTGGGCGAGGAGTGGCCAAAGGTCTTGCATAGCCTACACTTCGGCGCGAACACGATCCTCGGCGGCTCTCATCCATGTCGTTGCGGATCGACGGCTTTGTCGTCTTCCACGCCCGACATGCTTGATGCATCATTGGGCACCCACTTTATCTCCCGCCATAATTCCTGTAGTGCATGTCTACCCGTAGGAATGGAACTCTGCACTCCGGGTTGCATACAAGTCTGCATGTCGTAGTACTTGGAGATGTCTTGTGTCGGCGCTGGTTCCATACAACGCATGCAGCGTACACATGGGAGCATGGCTTGTGCGGAAGCGGGGCTTGTTGCGGTACAAGATGCTTCATCACCAATCGTGCATACACGCTTGCGCTCCTCTAATTTGACCCATGACATACTTACGCCTTAGGCGGACCTCAAACTTCCTCCTTAAGCCATCAATGGGCCGAGCAATGTGGGTTCGAGCCTTCTCCATCTTCCCGTCCATGAAGGCTGCATGACCTCGAGTATTGCTTGTTTTCCTCAACGTGCTTCTGCGCCATCCGGCTCTATTCACAAAGTACCCGGCGAGTGCAGGTTCCTGTGTCTCGCCACAATTGCCGTGATCGGCGAGGATCGACGCCCTTCAATACACCATTGTAAACCTCGGACATGTTGGTTGTCATGATCCCATACCTCGCCCCACCGTGTCGTGCAACAAAGACCACATTTCCAAGTCGGTGCATTGGATGAACCCATTGTGAGAATACCCGACTCTTGTGGAGCCCTCCACGGCCTCCGCTGCTGCATGCACATGCTTCGTAGCCTCTGATCGAGCTGCCTCGCAAGGCGTCGAACTTCCGCCTCAGTTACTGCATGCATAGCTTCTTGAACATCTTCATGAGGTCCTTGCTACGGAACCTACGTGGAAGTTCGCTGCAATATGCCTCATGCACGGCGGTTCTTCACATCGATCCACGGGGCGGGGCTGCGTCCCATCTCGAAGCGTTCGCAACGCGAACATCAAGCTTTGCATTGCGGTCGGAGATAAGGCACACCGGGCCTGTCTTGCACTCGGCATTCTTCAAATTGCAAAGAAACCAAAGCCGACTATCGTATTCTCGCTCTCCACAATTGCAAATGCCATCGAGTAGCCGGTCATTTGCATCGGCTGCAAGCTGCGTAAGGATAGTGCCCTTGTACTTGCCGGATAGGAACGTCCCATCTACGGTTAGCACCGGCGGCACCACCGAACCTTTGTATCGCTGATGGAAGGCCCGAAACACTCTGTCAAGAATGAAACGATTCGGGCCCTCCGTAGGATGGACCCTCTCACGCTGTTTATGTAAGTGCACGGTTTGATTGTGCAATTTGATCCAGCATTCTTGGGACCAGTCGTGCGCCTCCTCGTCGTCCCATACATACCGTCACGGCACCTTTCGCCGCCCGCCACACCTTCTTGTAGCTCACCGTAGCCCGCCTCGTTCGCTCTCGCCGCCATCGAACCTTCGGGTAATTGACACATCCGCTGGGCGAGTGCGTGACCACCTCCGCAACATAACGTGATGTCATGTTGCGGTGTCTATATCTTGGCCCCGCAAGCTCGCAATCGTGATCTTGCAGCACCGTTATCGAACTCGTGCCAACGCCCTTGTACCGTTGTGCACGGACTTTGCTACCACACGACCCGTCCACACACTTCACAACGTGCGTGTCGGCTTTGACTTGTGGACCCGATACGTCCGGCTTATGTTGGCGGCTGGAAATTCTCGCGCGCCCTCTGCCGTCTTCATCACCCACTTCCTCGCCCACATGTTCTCCCCGAAGGGTCTTCATGACCGCCGCCACTTCATCTCCACCAGCGTATCTCGAACCAACCATGCCCGATGATTACGCCTCTCCACGAACTCGACATACACCATTGGCCTCCCATATATCGCAGCATCGTGGTTGCGCACGACCTCCATGTAGTTCGCCCATGAGGCGTCATTGGTCACCTTCGAAGTTGCCATATGCTCCCCTTCCGTCATCCACCATTGAGGCATAGGCGCCTCGATCCGTAACTTATTTCTTGCGGTGCATCGATCGAGCGCTGAACGGACACACCTCCGTAGCTCGGACAAGCTCATGGCGCTCGATCGGGTGCGGATCACGGTCGGCAATTTGACAGTCCGCCCCATACGCCCATCACGTCACGAGACCACTCCCATAAAACACCATCAATTGTTCAATGCCACCATTGCATACCTAACATAAGTGCATAATCAACCATTTTAGTACACAGACATGTAACAATCGTACCATCTAATTAACAGCTTTGATTAGTATATGTTTTGTATTCTAAATCTTACGATGTATTTGTAACTATTTTACTTTCAAATTGTACCATACATCAAATTAAATATACTTATCATTTTTTTCCATCAAATGACCTTCATACTACGGTCATTCACTAAGCATACTAATTATACAAATTGTCTCTAATCTAACTACTACAAATTTACCACCTACAAATGCTCCAACATAAATATTTACTTTTTCAACACATACACATTATTTAAACTACAATCTTTTCTAACTATGGACATAAACAGTCTATGTAGCAAACGACCTCGATTTCTGATTTTTATTTTGGGATAAGTTCAAAGCGAAAAGATGCTGGCCTAGAGTAGAGTAGAGGTGGTGGCGGGTGCCATGCCATTTCTGATTTCTTTCTCCTTCCACCACCTCGATTCTATACGATACAGTACAGCCAACAAGTGCACTAGCACGCAGACCAAGATCTTCCCCACTTGCAAACTTACTGCATAGTCCTCACCTGCTCCTCCCCACACCATACCTTACTTTGCTCGGTTACCACTACTGTACCTTTCACCCTCCATTATTTCTAATCTACCAAATTTATTTTAATCTAACATAAATATGTGTTTTCTCAACGTCTACACACTACAACTTCATATTTTCCACCTAACTGAAACTACTTTACAATGACATATGTTCACAAAAAATGAAACCCTATATACACTACAATACATCATGCTAAACATATGCAAGATTTGCTATACATACATAGCGTATAAAATATTGACATAAAATAACAGTAACACAAGATGGTTTCGTTAATTCAGGCCTAATGACATACATAAAATTATAGTTGCATGGGCACAAAACTTACCTCTTGTTGATGCTCACGAGACGATCTACAACTTTTCTACTTGCCAAGTCCACTGATTCCAAACGAAAACAATTCAACTCTTCCGCTTCGCTCCTCTCTTTTCTTCAGCAAAAACTAACTACATTACAATACGTAACTTCAACATAAAATACAACATTATCTACACTACAATAAAGCATGCATCATATGTGGATTTTTACCTACACATACACACTGTATGATACATTGACTTATAATACATATGTTCACATAAAGATTACCTACAAATACATAACGTACCAAATATTGACATCGCGTATCACACATTCACATAAAATAACATTACCAAACGATGGTTTGTGCTAATCGACTAATTATGGACTAATCACATACATAAAATTTTAGTTTCGGGGGCACAAGACTTACCTCTTCTTGAAGCACACGGACGATCTACAACTTTTGTATTTGCAAAAACCGCAGATTTGAACAAACACAACTCAAATCTACGGGTTTCACTCGTCACTTTCCTTCGCTTCCTCACTCTCTCGCTCTGGCTTCGTTTCAGCTGTGCTTGAGCTTCCTGGCTGGCCAAGTATTTCTTCCCTCTCCTTGCTCTTTTAAGTCTGCATGCGCGTGTGCTCCTGAGGGGGTCGTTTTGGGCTCTCGACGTGTGCGGCCGGGTACAAGAAAAATTTTTCATTTTGGCCGAAAGGACGGGACGCGAATGGCAAAGATTCGCGCGGTCGGGCGTCAAGACACGCTGGCTGGCGGGGCGGTCGCGCGCTGGCCGGGCGGTCGCGCGGCGAGGCGGCGAGGCAGCCGCTGCGCGCGGGCGACGCGCTAGGCGGGCGATCGCGCGCGCTTCGTGCGCGATCAGCGCTCGGCGGCGCGCGCCGCGGCGGTCGTCGCGATCGCGACCGCACGACCGGATGAACGATGTCCACGTGGCAGCCTCCCGTGAACGCGCGCTCAAATGGGGTCCATTTTTGGAATTTTTGCTTTAGGGGCCAAAATGGAATTTCGTGGGCTATGGGTCCAACAGTGTCCAAATTTCGACATCCAATGTACGTACGTGGAAAAAAAAATCAATGATACCAAAAAGAGTTCACCCCAGATGGCCAGAAGTCGCAACACGAGGTCTCTAGAACAGAGACGTGTAACCCCGTGAAGGAACATTCAATCCCTGAGGCCAACGAGATCCAGAACCTCGTGTTCAGACCCGCCGCTTCTGGGCGGAGCCGCGGAGGCGGCGCGTGTCGTGTCGTGCCGTCGGCGACGACCGCTCGCCTCGCCTCGCCTCGCCTCGGCTCGGCTGCGCTCCTCTTCGTGGCTTCGCCTCATCCCCGCACAGCGGCGGAGGGCAAAATTTGGAAGACTTGGTAAGCCTTATAATGGCCGATAAATAGAATATATCCATGTAAACGTCGCATAAGTAAAATTGATAATCTTAATAGTTTTAAATTTAAAGCATGATCAAACGCGCATGTGGATGTCTATTGAAAAAAAATACGATAACAAATAAGTAACTCGCTGCCATGCTATCAAAACTTCAACGACTTCGTATCCTAAAAGAGTGCTAAATAAATTATATCACAAAACAAGTGTCAGAATCTAGAGTTCACAAGGCCCAACATAAGTTTTATTTCAAACCTAATCTTTATAACAGGGTCATGGATCAGATGGAGATGATTAAGTTCTTCCACAGGAGATGATCAAGTTCATCCACAAATTGCTTACTGATATAAGGAGTAAATACATTCAAATGTAGGGCAAATCATAATTGGCTAAATGAGCTATAAAATGCACTAACTGGGAATTAGGGAATCGATGGATCATCTAGTCGAGCCAACTTACGTCAGGCTTCGTGAGGAGCAGAGGAGGCATGCAGCGTGAGGTATTGGTTTTTCTAGGCTGAGGACTTTGCCCATACGACACAATAACAGTCTAATTGCCTAAAAAACGCGGTCCATGCGTTTGGCTTGCTCGGGAAAGCTTACTGTAATACAGGAACAGAACTGGATCTCTGATCACCAAGACAGTGACTCGAGACCTAGAACAAAATATCTCACTATATAGTGTTATAATAATAATAGAATAAACCGTAAAATCTTATTTCTAGTGGGTTGACTTCACGCAGGCCTAGCCTACGGCTGGCTACACCTCTGTTGCCATGGTGTATGGTGGCGGCGGGGCATGACAGGACTCAACGTCTCGTCGCCGGTGAGTCGCCAGGTGGTGGCTCCGCCTCTGTCCCCGCATCGAACTACCGAAACGGATGTCTCACCCGTACACGGTCGCACGCGTGTGGTGGAAAAGCGGGGGCAGGAAATCCCCAAAAATCCACTCGCCACGGTTGCTTCGATCAACGTCGTGAGAGACCGCACCGTCGTATACGCTTTTCGCTAGCGTCCACCTTACGTCGCGTCCACACAGCCTCGTGTGGTCTCTCTTCACCTCATCGTGAGAGACTGCACGATCGAGAGTGCTTTCTTGGTAGCCTTTTCTTTCTGGCTGCTCGTGCTCCCATTTTGCATCTCTCGTTAGCGCGCGGTGCTGGTCATGAGAGGACACGCATGGGCCACTACATTTACACCTCGCCCATTCGGTTTAAACTTCTGATTTCTGATTTATTTTTTTATTAATTTTATCTTTTTTAAATTTTTTTTTGGTTTTTTGAGCTTTTTACCAGTTCTTTTTCCGTATTTATTTACGTTGTCCATGTTGAACTAACATATTTTTTTCCCTATTTTTAATGTTTTTAAATTTTAATTACGCCAAATAAGCCACTTTCAGTTACAGTGTAATTTTAGCAATAAATCACTATTTTTTAGCCCAACCGAAAAGTCCGGCGTTGTGTAGTATTTGGCAAGTGTTTTTTTTCCCAAAAAACGTCCACATCGTTTCTACTAGGGTAAATCACGTTATCTGCGATACAGTTGAACATAAAGAAGATTAGTCAATTCAAAGGCGAGAAGATAAATCAGTAATGAACAATAAAGGTTAGAGAAATCTTCCGGGAGGCGTTCAAATTTTGCACTGCAATAAGACCAAAATAGTGTCTTCAATCGTGCGGGAATTGCCACTAATTTGATTCCAAGGTGTAGTCCGGATTCACCGTTCCAGTAGCACGGTCACGGTTCAGCTTAATGTTGCCATGCCCCGTTTGCCAACAAGAGCAACTAACAAAACAGTGAGAGATGTTTGTAGGGGTGATGGAAGAAAGTATTGCCAAAAAACCAAAAAGCTAAAATAAACCAAAATTAAAGCTGATACGTTTCAAGTGGTTTCTGATTTAAATAAGCTGAAAACTAAAAAAAAGCTAGAAGCTGAAACTAGTTGGAGCGAGGCCTTAAAACGCCATTGAAGCTGACCCATTTGGGAGGACTTCCGGCTTTTTGGGAACAAAAGCTGGAAAATAAGTTTTCCAATTTATTTTGAGGGATACAAAATTTTGTATTTTTCACTGACAAATTATGTGCTCTCCACTTCAGAAGTGCCATGGAGCAACGGACAGGGTAGTGACATGGACTGCCACCGGTGCTAACCGAACACTGATCATAGGATAATGCTTGCCTGATGTTGACAAGTTCCGAATAGAAACGGTTACATATATATTCTTGTTCTTTTTTTTTTTGAGGATCCAGAGTAGAGATTCGGTAATAGATTTCTTGGCCACAAATACTTGGAACCTCTTTCTTTTTTTTATGGGAGAGAGCGAGAGATAGCAAGCAAACCAGCGAGATAATGATATGCTTCGAACGGTAGCCAAGATAGCGGAGTAACAAAGCATGCAATACGAGCATCCCGTGATCGTAATAGCTACCTAAAAAGGCCCTGCTCAACAAGAGGTTTTTTTTGAGTGACTTATGGCTAAAAAGCATTGTAGCTGACTGGAAAAACACTATAGCTGACAGAGACTTATTTAGCATAATTAAATTTAGAAAATTTAAAAATAGAAAAAACATGTTACCCCATCACGTATAATACAAACAAATACGAGAAAAAAAGAACCGGTAAAAAAACTCAAAAAAGGTCAAAAGTATAGAAAAGGATGAAATTTATGAATAGTGTAAAATAAGCTAGAAATCAAAAGCTTAAGTCGGAACAAACGGAGCATAATTAAAACAATTCGTAGCTCCGTAATACCTTCTTGTCGTTTTCCTAAATCACGCCTCAAATCTCGAACCACACGAAGAAGAAACGGCGCAAGCTGCAACGATCAGCACCAAGATCGTTTGCTTGAACTGGGAAAGTAGGCTCGCCGTCACGCAACGGATGGAGCGGACACGCTTCTCCGTGCCTCCCCGACCGGGTTTCGTCTGTCTCCTCTGTTGTGATGCTCTAACGAGAATCCGGATCTACAAGTTGCAATGGCCTAGCCCAGCTGTGATAATGACACGCCTCAACCCAGGGGCGGAATTGGGCCCCCGGCAAGGTAGGCTCCAGTCCGGAGCGTAAAAAACTTAGCAATGTATAGCCCAGATCAGCCCGGGGTATTATTGCTATGATTCAGCCCAGGTAGCCCATACGGCCCGTCTCTCCGTGCGGCCCACTCGCGCGCAGCTCGCTCGCGGCTCGGCGCCTCGGCCCACAGCCCACTCGGCCGCTCCGCCCGCTCGCATCGCGCGATGGCGCTGGCGCTTCACGCGCTCCGCCCAAAGCCGGAAAACCCTAGCCGCACGGGCCTCGTCCGCCGCCTCCGCCTCGTCCACCGACCGCCGCCCCCAGTCCTGATCCCCATCGTGCCTACCTCCGTCCGCGTCGGCTCATCTTCACCCCGCGGCACCACCTCGGGCTTCCGGCTTCTAGATCTGCTTGGCCTCCGGCCCTCCGCGAGCTCTCCCCCGACGCGCCTCCGGCCTCCTCGTCCTCCGACCTCGGCCATCCATCTCCCCGCGCGGCTGCGCCTCCGGCCTCCTCGTCCTCCGACCTCGGCCATCTCCCCGCGCGGCCGCGCCTCATCTTCCTCTCCAGACTCCAGTCTCCCCCGAACTCGTGGTTAGCCTTCTTCAGTTCTTCTATGTGGATGGATGAATCATGAATGTATGGATTGCAGGATTGGTTCAGGGGATTTGCCTGTGAGGCTGTGAAATAAACCTTATATGGTGTTGGAATTTGGATGATCACAATGCAATCTTTGTTCATTGTTATATAACTTATATTTTGAAGTACAATATGGAGAAAACCTTGTATGAAATTATTGTCACAATGCAAGTGTTTATCTTAGTCAACTTGCATATACTCCACAAAATTAAGTAGCAATATAAGGGAAAAGGTGAGTTAAAGCGGTGAGCGACTAACTACTCACTGTCTCACAGTGAGACAGGAGTAGTCGACTACTCTCACATAGCAATGCAATGAAACATATATGAATGCTTACCTCATCTGATTCATCATCAGAAATAAAGTATAAGCTTGTCATAATTTGTAAGACTTGTCGGTTTGCTATTTAATGATCTCAATTATGTATTAATTTTCTATCTAGCATTGTATTAATTTTCGATTGATGATATAGCTGATTTTTGATGGCTGAATGCTGATATTGGATTCTTTACTCAGGCTTGCTGGTTGCTATTGCTGAATTGCTAAGTCTGGTTGCTATTGCTGAATAAGGTGTTCAGTGCTTCATTCATTCATCCTAACCCAAGAGCATGAGGTACATATTGCAATTTTCTATGATTAAATGCTTACATTTGCAATTGACACTTCAATACTTCATTCTCTTGTACCTATATACATATGCCATATTATTTTTATTAATATATATGGCCGTGTCTCCGTGTCGGTGTTTTTAGAAAATGGCGAATTCTCGTATCCGTGTCATGTCGGACACGCGTGTCCGTATCCATGCAACATAGGTTTTAGGTTGTTATAGTTCAGCCCGGGGTATAGCTAAATCCTAGTTCCGCCACTGCCTCAACCAAATGGTCCAAATGTAGCAGAAACAGGCCAATACATGCGAGATATAATTTTCTAAGTCACTGATAAATAGGTACTATTCCAGCGTTTTTAGATGGGGTCGTCGGTGTTGCGGATCTGCAAGGCTCTGACGTGGTTGTCGCTGTCCCCTCGGCGGACATTGCAGCAGAGACAAAAGAGGATGGTGCGGTTGTCGCTGTCCCCTCGGCGGACACTGCAGCAGACAAAAAAGAGGATGACAAGAGCAAAAAGATGGTACATCTAAGGCGCAGCCAAAGGAGTTCCACGATGAGTGATGAACACACGCTCAAGAAGGTGGAACGCAGGGTGGCAGCTTGCAATCTTGAAATAACAGGTACCTCAACTTCTTTTCTCTCTTTTACAGATTCTCGCATTTCTTCAAATTTGAATAACTTAGGTGTTTCTTTGGGTAGGGATGATAAATTAATTAACAATTCTATTGTCTCGTTTAGAAACATAGAAATAGATAGATTAGTGGTCTCCCATAAGAAGAGATCAGAGAACAAAAATAAAGCAATTAACCATACCGCTGATAATGAGGAGGAAAGACTTGATGTAATCCTCGGCCACGTCTGTGGTAATTCAAATGAGGACATGCAGGGCCGGGAAGATGATCACATATTAAGTGATCTTAATCCTGTCCCGCGTAAGAAAAAATCTAACTCTGCCAAAAATAATAAAACTGGCAGACCTCCGAAAAAACCAAAAACCCCATCCAAACTGTGTCTCCAATGAAAGGAGTTTTTTGGAATAGCAGAGGTCTTGCTGACTTGGCTAAACACAGATACTTGATGGAGATGGTTAGAGAGGAGCAACTCAATTTCGTTGCACTCTCAGAAACGGGTCGTGTTGATTTTCCCGATGCGGTACTTAAGAACTTTAATGGTGGGCGTGACTTCATTTGGCATAGCATGGCCCCATCTGGACGCTCAGGTGGAATGTTATTAGGCGTTGACTTGAGCATCTACGATATTGGATCCATAGATGAGGGCGACTTTTATATCAAGTTCTGCCTTCGTAATAAATTTGATGGTTTCAAGTTTGCGCTGTATACGGTATATGGGCCAGCACAACAGCAAAATAAAGAAGCGTTTCTTATAGAACTGGCCCATATTTGCTCTCGGGAAACACTCCCATATATTGTAGGGGGTGATTTCAATATTATGAGACACCCAGATGATAAGAGCAAAGGGCGTTTTGATACCAAATGGCCTAATATTTTCAATGCGGTCATTGAGTCTCTTGAACTTAAGGAAATCGTTATGTCAGGACGGCAATATACTTGGGCCGGGCCAGGAGACGATCCTACATATGAGAAATTAGATAGAGTGCTTGTCAGCACTGAATGGGAAAATAAATTTCCTCTATCTACAGTACAGTCTAGAGATAGAAGCCAATCTGATCACACACCTCTTATCTTGAATACTGGATCTTCAACCCATAATTATAAGCAACAAACCTTTAAATTTGAAAGGGGCTGGTTGATTCGGGATGGGTTCTTCGATATGGTGGCCAATTTATGGCAATCAGAAAATCGAGGAGATACTGCTATGGACATATGGCAAAATAAAATAAGACATCTTCGCCAGTATTTGCGAGGATGGGCCAAACATACAGCAGGCTCATATAAAAAAGAGAAGAAAAAACTAATCTCATTGTTGGACGCCATTGATAAAAAGGCGGAATACAATACTCTTTCTGATAATGAGATAAATATGAAACATTATCTCAAGGAAAGATTGGTTCTCTTATTATGAGAGGAAGAGATGAAGTGGTATGAAAGGGCGAAGGTTAAAATCCTTCTTGAAGGTAATGATAATACCCGTTTCTTTCATTTGGTGGCCAATGGCAAACATCGCAAACAACACATCTTCAAATTAGAACAAGAAGATGGTATAATTGTTGGCGACACCGAATTGAAAAATTACATCACTAATTATTACAAAGGCCTTTTCGGACAATCACAGGACAATAACCTCTCCCTTGTGGAAAGTCAGATAAATGATATACCACAAGTCAGTGCTGTTGAAAATGATATGCTTACATCAACATTTACTGAAACAGAGGTCAAAGAGGCTTTGTTCCAAATGGAACACAACAAAGCTCCAGGTCCTGATGGCTTCCCTGCAGAATTCTATCAAGTATTCTGGGAAGTGATAAAGGAGGATTTAATGACACTCTTCAATGATTTTTATGAAGAATGCCTACCACTCTTTAGTCTAAATTTTGGGGTAATTACCCTTCTGCCTAAGACTAAGGATGCAAAACAGATTCAACAATACAGACCAATCTGTTTACTTAATGTCAGTTTTAAAATTTTCACAAAAGTAGGCACGAACAGAATCAACAAAGTAGCGCAGACAGTCGTGAGTCCATCTCAAACGGCTTTTATGCCATGCAGAAACATAATGGAAGGCGTGGTCATATTGCATGAGACCATTCATGAATTACACACTAAAAAGCTTAACGGGGTGATTTTCAAAATTGACTTTGAAAAGGCCTACGATAAAGTTAAGTGGTCCTTTCTACAACAAACCTTGAGAATGAAAGGCTTCTCACCAAAATGGTGCAATTGGATTGAGAGCTTTGTCACTGGGGGTAGTGTTGGTATCAAAGTCAATGATGATATTGGAAACTACTTCCAATCAAAAAAAAGGTCTTCGTCAAGGTGACCCAATGTCACCTATTTTGTTCAACATCGTAGCAGATATGCTTGCAATCTTAATAAAAAGAGCAAAGGATGATGGTCAATTAAGGGGGGTCATCCCACACCTTGTAGATGATGGCTTGTCAATTCTGCAATATGCAGACGATACTATTATCTTTATGGACCATGACCTAGAACAAGCAAAAAACATGAAACTTTTGTTGTGTGCCTTTGAACATTTGTCCGGTCTCAAAATCAACTTTCATAAGAGCGAAATCTTTTGTTATGGCAAAGCAAAAGATTTTGAGGACCACTATGTTGAGCTCTTTGGATGTGATGCAGGTGATTATCCCTTCAGATATTTAGGGATACCGATGCATCATAAAAAAATCCATAATGTAGATTGGAGGAGCATCGAAGAGAGGTTTGAAAAAAAAATTGACTTGCTGGAAGGCGAAGCATTTATCTTATGGAGGTATATTAGTCCTTCTAAATTCAGTACTTAGCAGTTTACCCATGTTCATGATGTCCTTTTTTGAAATACCGAAAGGTGTTCTTAAAAAATTAGATTATTACAGATCTAGATTTTTTTGGCAAGGCGACAAAGATACAAAGAAGTATCGCCTTGCACAATGGGACATCTTATGTCGTCCTAAAGACTAAGGAGGACTTGGGATCATTGACCTCCAAGTCCAGAATAAATGTCTATTAAGCAAGTGGATTATAAATTTGCTTAATGAAGAAGGAACTTGGCAAACATTGCTTAGAAACAAGTATCTAAGCTCACATTCTCTTCCACAAGTCCATGTCAAACCCAATGATTCTCATTTTCTGGAAGGGTCTGATGAAAATAAAAGATCAGGTTTTGGCTTGTGGTTCCTTCAAAATTAATGATGGATCACAAACAAGATTTTGGGAAGATACATGGGTAGGCAATCGCCCATTCAAAGACCTTTATCCCACCCTGTATAATATTACAAATCGCCCGCATGATACAGTAGCCAATATTATGAGATCCATACCACTAAATATTTCTTTTCGGAGAGCTCTGGTGGGGGATAAACTTGATGAATGGGAAGATTTAGTATCCAAGATCACTCATACCCATTTAAATGACGAGAGAGATTTGTTTATTTGGAGTTTACATAACACTGGTCAATTTACGGTCCATTCTATGTATCTTCACATGATAAATCAGAATACACCCTTTTCTCATAAAGTGATTTGGAAGTTAAAAATTCCTCTAAAAATCAAGATTTTCTTTTGGTATCTCCAGCGGGGGGTAATTTTAACAAAGACAATCTAATTAAGAGGAATTGGAAGGGCAGTCAAAGGTGCTGTTTTGTAATTGTAACGAAACCATTAAGCATCTTTTCTTTGATTGTCATCATGCCAAGACGATCTGGAGGACTGTCTATATAGCTACTGGGTTAACACCTCCCAGCTCTGTATCCCACATGTTAGGGAGTTGGCTATCAAATTTTGATTTAAAAGACAAGAAGATAATTTTGGTTGGGGTAGCCGCTCTGTGTTGGGCAATTTGGCGATGTCGTAATGATCTAATCTTTGCAAATTGTAAATATACGTCTTTCTTGCAGGCTATTTTCAGGGGAACATACTGGCTGCGGTTTTGGGCACTGCTACAGCGTGATGATGAAACAAAGGAGTCTTTCCAGCTAGCGAGCAGAAAATTAGAAACCACTGCGTTGGAGCTGTTTGCTGCCCATGGATGGAAATTTAATAATAGACTTTGTCATGCATAATTTTTGCATTCCTTGTTTCCCTATTTCATCAGCAATGGTGCTGGAACTTTGTAATAATGTAAACGATGTGTGCGGAAACGCAGAGGCGGGAAGTCTTTTCTTCCATTTTCAAAAAAAAATAGTTTTTGGTTTCTAACTTTTAGAAGTCAGCTTTTGAACAAAGTGACTTTTCAATATAGTTTCTATAACCTGTTTGTAGAAGTCACTGCAGAAGTTATTGTAAACATAGTGACTTCTCAACTCGAGTATCCCTTACTCTCTCAATCTCTCTCGTAATCAGCCAAAAGCTACAACCATAAGCCATAACACTTTTGAACAGGGCCTACATCATATGTGATTCGTGTGCTCATATGTTGTATGCATGTGTAGGACCGGTATAGCAATAAAGGGGGTGAATGATGTCTTCAAAATTTTATCCAAAGTATTCGTCAATCCCTCTCTCCAATAACTATAGTGTTATGAACATTTAGGATATAAAACTAACACAAAAACTAGCAAATCAAGAAGCTAGAAATCCGAGGAGGAATGAACAGAAAAATAAGCACCATTTCAAAACCAAGAATCCACGTAACTTTTGATCCATAGATTCAAATGATACAAATAACTTGAGACTTGGCATGCACCTTCTTTAGGATATCATGAATCTATTCCAACCAATAATCGAGAAAATCATTGTCAAGTTTTGACCTTTTACCATTTGAAGAAAAGGTTATACCACACTTATGCACGCTTTTTAAAGCACATAAGTCCGAATCTGCTAAGTTCTTAGCATTTGATTCAACTTGATCTTCTCAGCTTCTACTTGACCTAAACCATTTTTCCAAGCATTGCGGTTTTGATCTGAGATAGTTTCTGGTTTTTTGGTCAACTTACTAAAATATCCTTTCTTGGCTCAGCCTTCAACTTTCCTTGCAAGCAATCTTCATGCTTGCTCTGTGTAGGTGCATCATTGGCTTGTCACGTATCGGTAAGTCTCTCCCATTCTAGTTTCACCGAACCACGCCTCATTTGGACCTACCAAGTCACATGATGCAACCTGTCACTCGATCTTTCCTTCAATATTTTTCGCCTTTCTTGTACCATGCTTGAGCTCAGCTATCTCACACGGCATCCTTGATCATTTCAGGCATCGGCTCCTCCATGAGCGTAGCTCTAATTTTCGCTATTGACCATGGTTAACTCCAAGTGACCCTGCACATTTAAAGACCAAGAAATCATTTTTAAGCATAAACTCTTCATAACTTAACCCATGTTAGTTCTAGGCCTCGACTCCTCTATGAGCGTAGCCCTGATCCCCACCGTTGACCACGATTGACTCCATGCGACCCTGCATATGCAAAGACCAAGAAATTATTTCTGGGCACAAGTTCTCTATAACTTAACCTACGTTAGTTAAAACAGGCTTCATGCAATATTAATGCTGTCGAGACCCAATATGCAAATTCGGACCTCTCTGATGCCACCTTTTGATGTAATGATAATGAGAATAGCCGAGTAACTTGAATTGTTATATGGTTGTGGTTTGTTATATTGCCCATCGATGATACTCATATAGTTATTATTCTGTTACTTACAACTGACACATAACATTGCTGATAAAGATTAAACCCTTTGGCTAGCAATTCCTGTGTACTGACAAAATTTTTACCTTTTACCATTTTAGTTTCTTGGATGTGCGACTTACCAGAGTAGAGGGGCTCTAATTGGTTGTTACAAGAAGATGATGAGTATTGTAGGAAGTTGTTTGTAGTAATGAGAGCTTTTTTCTGTTGTTTCTCTTCTAAATCATTCCAGACATGTCATAAGATTAGAATAGAGTAGCTCTGATGCTCATGTTTGAAAAGACATTAATGTGTTGAAGAAAATTGTTATATGGTTGTGGTTTGTTATATTGTCCATTTACGAGTCATTAGAGTGGTGATGCTGCAAAAAGATAGCCAAGTTATGCTTTATCCTATTTAAATTATGTTGTTTATAAGTTTGTTTTTATGTATTATCCATAGATTTTGTGCAGTAATCTATTCAAAGATTTGTGCAATACAATTGTGTTAAAAGTTCTTTTTATATTTGTGGCATTCACTTAGGTAAACAATAAGTACAATAAGAGCTCTAATTTGTGCACTAATCTATTCACTAGTCTCTGGGCTAGCCTTGCCGACTTGATGCTTGAGTCATTGGAGTGGTGTGACCTTTATGAACCAATGGATCATAGGGTCATTTGGTGCTTGAGCCAATGGATCGGCTAGTTATCCACGCCTAGGGACTTGGACTGCATAGGGTAGATCCGGGTCGAACTGCCCCCACCTACTCTCAACTCTAGTTTTAGACATCGACAGTGGTCAGAAAGACAGAGGATATCTTCGAAGAGCTAAATCCACCACAATGCCTAGTCACTGAAGATTGCCAACTACTTTGGCACAAAGTTTCCGAGAAGGTTGTCAGTGAATAAGTAGCTGCACACACATGTATATCTGTATAAATACTCCCATCCAATTATATGCATGCAATTATGCTTGTTCGTTCTTACGCAGGTGCGCAAGAATTTATCTACCTCTCTAATAAATTTGGGACCTCTATTTATATCTAGGTGCGTTGTAGCTAGCAATGGACCAGCAAACTCGTTTTCCCCTCGGCCCAAACCAACCCAGTACATCCCTTCGGCCCACCGATCTGCCTTCTCTTTCTTTCTCCTCTCTTTTTGCCCATGTACTAGGCCCCCCTCTCTCTTCCTTATCCTTTTCTCTTGGCTCTCCTCTTTGGTCTCCCCACCGACACACACTCCCCATTACTCTCTCTCTAGGCTCCTCTCCCACCGACGCTTCCATTTCCCACTCTCTTTTCCTGGCCGGCCAAACTCGCATGACCCACTAGCCTAGCTTGCAATCGGCCTCTTTGGCTTAAACACACGCGCTTGACCTGACTTGCACACACATTTCTGCACCCACACAACACACACCACACACACACACATTCGGCCCACGCATGCAACACAACATGCCACACACACAACACCGCACAGCATGCACATAGCAACACATGCATTACACTAACACCACACAGAAGGTAGGCTGGTGTTCCTACCTTGATGATGTGGGTTTGGTTGGGAAATGCTAGAAATAGAAGGCTCATGGGAGCACCTTGTTTGTTGGTCGATGGTTGGATGCTCTACTGTGGATGAGATTGGTGCGAAGGTTGCAGTTCCTTCACGGCTCTCCCGGTGTTTGGCTTGCCTTCTCTTGGGTGCCCCTGGTCCCGGCTTAGCCTCAACTGGTTCTTGACTAGTTCTTGATTCTTAGGCTGTCGTGGTCACGGTCCTCTCCCCTTCGATCTTCCCCAACTCCTCTAGACGCCTTCTCCTCCTTGGCATCTCTCTAGTGGTGCCAACTCTCAACTCTCTCTCTCTCTCTCATACCTCTTGTGGAATGTGCTCCGTGCGGGTGGTTCAAAGAAAAAGAATAATGTATAATTGCTTTAATCCGTTGCTTAATTAATTACAATTAGTATTAATTTGCTAGTTCAAACGGATTAGAAAATGTTGGTTCTCACACAACTACTACCCATCATCTGGCTGCACTGGAGGCTCCTAAATCAAAAGTAGACGAACAATGAAATTACACTCAATGGTGGAGGGAGGGGGTGCTGGTGGTGCCATGGGCCCCTCCTAAGGTTTGCGTTTTAGTTCTTTAGATTTAACAAAATTTGATAGCATTTATACTATTTGATTCTACTTATCAAATATTGCTGCATTATATAACTTATTTGGTCCATTTTAGCTCTAGGTGGTGCTCAGTTTGACGATAGCTTATAATTTTTATTATTGTAGCTGTTGGTGGATTATTTTGGCGTAATTAAATTTAAAAAATGGAAAAACATGTTAGTCTATCACGGACAATGCAAAAGAATGCAAGGAATAAAAGAAAAGAAAAAAGCATTCCTTTTGTATGAGCATCACGGAGAATGCCTCACGGAGAGCATCTCAAATATATTAACTGTTGACTATTAGTGTTTACTAGATAACCTCATTTTGCACGTTAGCCCTACAGGATGCAAAATCCCACCACCATTCGATTTATTTAACTGATTAGGATGCAAAATTTGCCCGAGTTGCACCAAAACTTATCAGGCACAGAATCAACATACTCCTGGTATAGTGCGCCTACAATTGCTATGGTACCTGCACTTCGCTACCCCAGGGGCACCAACTATGTAAGACCATTACAGTCAGTGTGAAGAAATAGTCTAGCTTTGAAGATGATCAAGCCAGGGAAAGAGAGCTGGTGTTCATAGCTCATCTTTCACATCCTGGCTTGCGCCTTTATCAGCAGGCTTTGGTATATCAGATGGTGGGGAAGTGACCTCTACAGATTCTAGATTCTCCCCCAAGATTCGTGCAGTGAACAGCCCTGCTTCACTGTCCAGATCAACCCACTCTGGAACTATTCTTCTAGCACCCTAGAAAGTGGGGAGTAAAATCTTAAGATTAGCCAAAGCTAGAGTGCTAGACAGAAGCAACAGGAAACGAACTATGATGCATCACAATTTTACCTGAAGCTTTGGCTCCTTTGTCATTGGATTGTTGAGAGATCAATGGTCTTTGCTCTCGCCTTTGTGGCATTTCCACACCAAGACTCACACCATAGCCATTCTTGAGGGAGAGAGAATATGTGCACAGTATGTTGAGCATAATTTGGGAGATCCTGGATAGGTTACCACATGTAAGCATTGCATTCATATTCACTTCTATGAATCTCTGCATCTGTGTCTGTAGCATGCTTCTAAAAACCGGATTTTACTTCCAGAAACAGAAACCAACTAGTCCCACTGCGAACCAACATTAAATCATGCAGTTTGTATGCGGATCCAAACAGCTCTATATGCGAAACTGAAACTGGTAACCAGTTGGTTAACTGGTTAGTGGTTCCCAGCTGGTTCCCACGTCCCACACAAAAGATTGCACTTGATATAAGTTTTAGAGCTTTTGAGAATATAGAGAACTGAGATGGCTATGGAACCTGCCTCTAGCAATTCTATGAGAGAAGATTCCTTCCCGCTGCCATGTTGTCCAACTTTTTGAATTTTTGGCAGGTAGCGAAGTCCAATAGTTCTCCTTTCGAAAAAGTCTAATAATTTTCTTCTGTTTGTGAACAAAGTCTAATATGTATTATGTTGACTCTGGTAACTTTGGAACAGTTGCAAACTTGCTTACAAACTTCTTGTACATTTCAACTTAATAATACACCCATAGGATGATAGGAAGATACAGGTGATCTAAACATTATCTTTATTCAAATTTCAAATCAAAATTTTAATATTTGAATTTAAACTAATTCAGATTTTTTTAAAAATATCTTGTTCCCTTCCAAGAAATCCAGTTCTTACCATTAACATGAATCCAGGTCTGCAGCCACTAATTGTGCAATACTGACCAGTGATCCACTCCATCCATGTAATGTGATAGGGAGATCAAATAAATGCATTAGCAGTAGTCCATTACCTGATCAAGATTTGAGAGACTATTGGGGTCCTTGCTGAGTGTTTCATAGAAGACACGTAGATTATCCCCAGCAGCAGTTTGTCGAAATTTGGCCAAATCAACAACATAAAGAGCACTGAAATAACACCCAATGTATCATTGTACTACACAATAATAGCAGTAATCAACTATTATAGCATACTTGATGCAAAAGGTCACGCACCTGATATGGTATGGTCTTCCTCGCAGATGATCTTTCCAGAAACCCTTTCACAAAGGGAAAAAGAACAAAAGGAGTCAGCAAACAACTTGAGAAAATAAGTTCATTTTTTATGTTACCATGAATAATCTCATCTGCTGTAGTAATATTGTTCATGGTAAGTTGGTAACTAACTTGCTTCCAAAATCGATAGCCATCCATCTCCTTGTTGTTATCACAGAATGGAGTATACGCAAGGGGACGACCCTTCAGATTCATGTCATACAGTTCTCCCATGTCTGCTCTCACAATTTGATCAGCATCAACAAAAATAACCTATCCGGAAAGTATCAGAAAAAGAATGTCATTAGAATTCAATGAGCGCAGGATTGCTTTTAGTTATTGAAGGAACGTCATGAAATTACAAGGATCACAAGATGACAAAAACATAGAGGGAAAATACCTTCCTCAGTGAAAGTGGGAATATGACATCCAGAAACAAGATCTTATATGCCCATATAATTCGTTGCTTCTCTTTCTGTTTGTGCAACCATGTTGGCCATTTATATGTGATAAGCTCATACTCAAATCCATATTCCTGAGCCATATGGGGTATGACATCCTGGCAAGATTACTGGTTAGACAACAGAGATGTCTAATTTCTACATATTAATTAATCAACTCAAAGGCAGCTCTGCTCATCTACCTTAAACTGTGGAGATAGATAATTCTTTATGAACCAAAATTTCACTGGCCTTTGTGTCTTCCTTAAAACACTCAAAATCATTATTTTGAGGAAACGCTCGTACCTGTAACAGAGTACGTTGCAGCTAAATCACATGTTCTCATTACTTCTCAGTATGGCATGTTCTTTGGAGATTGAAATGCTGCATGATGTATATTTATAACCAAGACATAGCTCTAGCAACATTGGACTAGAGTACAAGAATAGCTGTTTGTACGGTTCAGTACAGAAATACTACCTGAATTATGTGTTACTCTAATAATGTCAGCAGCTAGCCCAAAAACATAACAGCTAGCAAGTAATTGAGAAAATGGTTTTATCATATCTGTGTAAAAGTGTCAACAAGATAAAATATAAACAAATTTGTGAACAACATGGAGATCCACAGAGAATGGCATACATATTTACAGGAAATAGCTAAAATGTCCTAGAAATGGACACTTACAGATGCCCAGAAGCAACAGAAAAAATGTTTATTGTTTCCCCTTGTCTTGCATCCTTAAGGTCCTGAACAAAAATGCACAGCAAAACTGTTGGATATTTATCTCAGCACCAGATGTGGAATATAACCAGTAATATAAGCTACATGCATGGAACTAGTCTGTAACTTTTACATATGGAATCATTATTCTCTAAACATTTTCCTGTAAATACATATTTATGATAGTATATTTAAAGATCAAGTAAAGAAAGATATCTAATTCATTAGCAATAACAGCAGCAAAGCTGTAACTAGGAACAGTTCATTGGCATTTTTCATCAAACAGGTAATCAAACTCCTAACAAAGTTCAGGTTCAGCTTTCCAAGTGTTTTAGATTTTTAAACATGTAAATTCCTCTCAGTAAAACCAAATGTGCAGCTAACATAGTGTAGGTTTTCCGAATCTGTCTCATTCTGTATCAGTTCTTGTGTAGTTTCCCAAGGACTAACTGTACTTGTGGTAGGCTGATCAAAACATGCCTTTGCAAAGTTCTCTTTGTAAAATTACACTAGAGTAATTCTCTATACAAAATTCCTGGAAGTTTTGGAAGCACTCTAAAAAGAAATCGTGAAATTTTGGAAGATTGAAACTTTCCAGGAGCAAAACTTGGTTTTTCTTTTCTATACCATGCTTGCAGTAACATGCAGTATGAACATAAATAACTGATAGAAGTGATGAATAAGTCCCTGTACTGTGGTCTTTGTGGGGCTGTGGTAGTTTTTGTTTTTTTGACTGCTTTAGGACAGCATCTGCTTTTAGGACAGCATCTGCTTTTGCTTTAGGACAGCATCTGCTTTTAGGACAGCATCTGCTTTAGGACAGCATATTGACCGCTTTAGGACAGCATCTAGGATAGCATCGTAGCATATGCTTGGCTGGTTCTCAGCCTATAAATTTGTATCCCCAACCCCTCAGGTTGGCATGGCATTGTGTGAGAAATAAACAAGAAAACTTGCCCCATCTCCTAGTGTCATCCTCTCCATGAGAGTAAGGATCTTGCTATCACCAAGAGCAAGAGTCCAGCGACTAACAAGTGGTATCAGAGCCTTAGTATCCTGTGCTGAGCATCTCCTGCTCATCTCCTTCTCGGCCTCACAAAGAGCCCGGCCCGTGCGGCGGCAGCCCGGTGTCCTCGCTCACTCTCTCCGAGACGGCGGCTCGTCGAAGCGACCCTCTCCACGCATGCAGCCCCCGATGGCGCGCCCATGTCCGCAGGCGATCTCGGCCTTCGATGCGCCTCGAGCATCGCGGCGTCGTGACGGCCGAGCTCGTCGCGCAGAGCAGCCGCGAAGGCAGCGGCGGCAGACGGCGGCGGCGGCGAAGAAAGGCGTCAAGGCCGGCGGCGGCGGGCGGCGGCGGCGGCGGTGGAGAGGAAGCGGCGGCGGCAGATGCGCGTCGTGGCGGCGGCAGCGAGGTCAAGGCTCTTCATGCGGCAGCAATGAGCTCGGCTCTGGTGATGGCAGCGCCGACGCGAACCCTCACCGCTGGAGAGAGGCAGCGCAAGCGCAAGCGGCGAGCAGCGCAATGGCGGCCGCGCCGCGCCGCGGCGGCGGCGGCAGCGCCCACGCCGGCGGCGGCGCTCTGAAGGAGGCGCGCACGGCGGTGGCGCTCTGGAGGAGGCATGCACGGCGGCGGCGATGGTCGACGGAGGAGAGCGGCCCTCACAGTGCAACGCGCTCTCTCCCGGTTGATGCGTGGTCACCACGAGTACCGGTATCGTCGAGGGCGTCGGCCGGCGGCGGGTGGCCTACCTCGCCAAGACCAACTCGTCCGAGTGGGTGCGGTGATGAGGTGAAGCTCAGTGCGGCATATGTGGGATGCGATCCGACGCGGCGGCGTCGACTCGACCGGGATCGGCGGCGCTGGATGCTCTCATCGCCGATCCGCCGAGATGCGATTCTCGCTTACCAACAAGCGGGCGCCAAAGAGGCTTGGGGCGCCATCGCCGCGGCGACGATCGGCGGCGACCGCGCGCGCAAGTCTACACTGCGGGCACTCGCGCGGGTGGGAGTGCACGCCTTCAAGCCAGTGAGGCGTTGATGACTTTGCTCTCGTCTCAACACTCTGTTGCACAAGTTGGTGCGGTTCGGCGGCGACACCTACGGCGAAGAGAGCGTGGAGAAGCTCTTCCGCCGCGTCCCGAAGTACAAGCGGATGGCTCGCTCGATCGGGTCTCTGCTGGACCTCTCCACGATGACCATCGAGGCGTTGGGTCGCCTCAAGGTCGCCGACATCGATGAGCCACGCGCGCCTCGGGACCGTCACCATTGGCGGGAAGCTCCTCTCGCTCGGGAGCGGTGGGATGCCGCCAAGGTGACAAGAAGAAGGGAGCCTTCTTCCACGACGAGCGGCGCAAGAGTGGCAGCGCGCAAGCGCGCAAAGCGCCAGGCGCGTCTTTGGCAAGCAAAGCGCGCGAGGCGACTCTTGCCACAATCTGCGGCAAGCTTGGTCATTGGGCCAAGGAGTGTCGGCGACCACGACGCCGGCGGCCCAGCGTTGCGCAGCGAGGAGGAGGAGCGGCGGTCTGTTCATTGCTCATGCGAGCATCGAACTACCTCCAGCCGCACCGCCGCGCGATGGCTCTCCTCCACCTTGCGAGCCAAAGCACACGCCTCCTCGGCGGCGATTCCGGCAATGACAAGACCGACGGGTGGTGCCTCGGCAATGGCGCCACCCGCCCACATGACCGGCGGCGGAGTTCTTCTCGAGCTCGACTCAGCGTTCGAGGCACCGTCAAGTTCGGCGCGCCTCGTCGTGGAGATCAAGGCGTCGGCTCTGCCGTCTTCGCCGCCAAGGCGGCGAGCACCGGCCGCTCACCGGTGTCTACTACATCCCCGATCTGCGGAACTCCATCATCGACTTGGGACGGTGGATGAGAACGGCTCGCGTGTCGAGATCGAGCACGGTGCTGCGGTTTGGGATCTTCGGCGCCGCCTCCTTGCCAAGGTAACGAGGCGCCGTCGACTCTACACTTTCACGTGCGGTGGCACAACCCCTCGTCTCGCGGCTCGTCGGGACGACGAGGTGTGGTAGTGGCACGCTTTGGGCACCTTCACCGAGGCCACGGGCGGCTCGGTGCCACGGAAATGGTGCGAGTCCGCCGTGCCTTGACCATGTGGAGCGGCTCTGCGGCGTCTGCGTGTTGACGAAGCGGCGACTCCCTTTCCCGGCATGCGAGTTTCGAGCCAAGGAGAGGCTCGAGCTCGTGCGGGGACTTGTGTGGCCCGATGACACCGGCCACACCGGAGGACGACGCTACTTCCTCGCGCTCGTCGGCGACCTCTCCGCTATATGTGGGTGATGGTCCTCGGCGGCAAGGAGAGGCTGCGGGCGCCATCAGCGCACGCAGCTCGCTGCGGAGGCGAGTCGCGCCGCAGCGCTGCGCGTCTTTGCGCCTGCGACAACGGCGGCGAATTCACGGCGGTGGTCGCGTCGTCTTGGGCCGATGAGGCATTGGCGCCACTACTCCGCGCCCGTCTGCCCGCGGCGAACGGCGTCGTCGGCAGCGCAACGAGGCGGTTGTGGGGATGGCTCGGGCCCCCTCAGCGAGGGGATGCCGGTGTCTTCGGGAGAGGCGGTGGTGACGGCCGTCTACATCCTCAACCGCTTCGCCTACCAAAGCTCGGCAGCGGGGCGCGTGCGAGGCTTGGCATGGCGTAGCGCGGTCTCCACTTGCGGGTCTTGGCTCCCTCGCGTTCGCCAGGAGCTTGGCCACATCGGCAAGCTCGATGGCGAGCACTCGGGAGTGTTCATCGGCTCGCGGAGGCTCGAGGCCTACGCATCCTCGACCTGTCACACAGCGCATCCGCATCTCGCGTGACGTGTTCGGCGGCGGCGGGCGTGGGACAAGGCGGTGGGCGGCGGTTCGACCGACTCTCAAGGACTTTGTTGTCGACTCGTCCACTTCAAGAGAGCCGGGAGCTAGCGGCTCGTCTTCACCGAGCTCGTCCACCTCGACACCTTGCTCGCCACGGCTACGGCGAGTGCTCCACCACCTTCGCACCGGCCACGCCCGCCCTTCACCACCGGCTCACCACTCTCCCGCACCGCCGCCACACCACCGGAATCGGCCCCAACGGCCGGTCCACGATGGCGGCGCCGCGGTGGAGTTCGCTACTCACGTGTCTCACGGCGAGGATTGCGTCGGCGCCTACCACGGCGACGAGCCTCTGCGCTATCGTACCATGGACAACATCCTCGGCGAGCCGCTCGTCCTGGGCGCAAAGCGCATCGCGCGGCGGCGCGCGCACTTAGCGTGCGACGACGACGAGCCCCGCTCCTTCGCCGAGAAGCGGAGGAGACGCGGCGTGGCGTGTCGCGATGAAGCGAGAGATGGACGCCGTCGGCGTAGCCGGGCGTGGGGCGGCGGATCTTCTGCCGGTCACCGCGCGATCACCCTTAAGTGGGTGTTCAAGCCGAAGCGGGATGGCGGCGCCATCATCAAGCACAAGGCTCGCTTGGTGGCACGAGGCTTCGTCGCGCGGAGAAGTCGACCGATGGCGCCGCGCGTCGCGCGCATGGAGTCCGTTCGACTCCTCCTGCGCTAGCTGCCGGGAAGGCCGACGTGTTCATCACATGGATGTCAAGTCGGCATTTCTTAACCGCGACTTGAAGGAGGAGGTCTACGCATCGTGCGCCGGGATTTGCGATCCCCGGCAGGAGGGCAGGTGCTCGCTGCGCAAGGCCCTCATGGCTTGCGGCGAGCACCGAGGGCGTGGAACGCCAAGTTGGACTCCACGCCCGAAAGGATGGGCTTGAGCAAAGTCCGCACGAGCGGCCATCTACCGGCGGGCGGTGGAGAAAATGCCTGGCGGTGGGTGTCTACGTCGGCGACTTGGTGATCACGGCACCAAGGATGCGGGTGGCGGCATTCAAGGAAGAGATGAAGGCCACCTTCCGGATGAGTGACACGGGTCTCTCTCTTCTACTTAGGGATCGAGGTGCACGGGATGATTCCGGATCACGCCGGCGATCGCCACGCCAAGCGCGTCGTTGAGCTAGCCGGGCTCACCGATCGCAACCCGCTCTCACCCAATGGAGGAGAGGTGGCGCCGAGCGCGATAGCACGACGGAGAGGTGGGCGCTACGCGATCCGGCGTCTTGTGGGAGCCTTCGCTACCTCGCCCACACGGCCGGACTTGGCATTCTCCGTCGGCTCGTTAGTCGGTTCATGCAACGGCCGACGACGAACATCGCAGCTGTGAAGAGGATCATCCGCTACGTTGCGGGGACTCTTGACCACGGCCTCCATTACGAGTGTCCGTGCGGCACGCCGTCGGATGCATAATGACAGCGACCACGCGCGACATTGACACCAAAGAAGAGCACAAGCGGGATTCTCTTCTTCCTCGGCAAGTGTCTCGTTCATCGCGATCGATCAAGCGGCGGTGGTGGCCTGTCGGTGTGAGGCGAGTACATAGCGGCTTCCACCGCTCGACTCGAGCACTCGGCTCGCTCGGCGCGGTGATCTCCTCGGCGGGGACATCAAGCGGTGGAGCTCGGGGTGGACAACAAGTCCGCTCTAGCCACGGCAAAGAACCCGTTTTCATGAGCGAGCAAGCACATCCGGGTGAAGTACCATTTCATCCGAGGTCGCTGGATGAAGGAAGCATCAAGGCAAGCTACATCAACACCACGGATCAGCTTGCGGATCTCGCTTGCCAAGCCTCTTGGAAGGATCAAGTTCCTTGAGCTCTGCTCCAAGATCGGATGGTTCAACCCTCCCACAAGACGGCGCACAAGACTTAGGGGAGAATGATGAATAAGTCCTCTCTTGTGGTCTTTGTGGGGCTGTGGTAGTTTTGTTTTTTTGCTTTAGGACAGCAATCGCTTTTGCTTTAGGACAGCATCTGCTTTTAGGACAGCATCGCGCTTTTAGGACAGCATCGCTTTAGGACAGCATCTGCTTTTAGGACAGCATCTGCTTTAGGACAGCATATTGACCGCTTTAGGACAGCATCTAGGATAGCATCGTAGCATATGCTTGGCTGGTTCTCAGCCTATAAATTTGTATCCCCAACCCCTCAGGTTGGCATGACATTGTGTGAGAAATAAACAAGAAAACTTGCCTCATCTCCTAGTGTCATCCTCTCCATGAGAGTAAGGATCTTGCTATCACCAAGAGCAAGAGTCCAGCGACTAACAAGAAGAAACACTTACGGTGATTTTCTCATCTTTCTTTTTTGATGATGCATCACCACTAATGAAACTAGAAGCCCATTTCAAAAGGTTGCTATTCCAGCCTTTGTTATCCTGCATTGAAAATGATTTTAAAAGAATGATGTTTAGAATTTCTAGGATGTGTTTTACAACTAAACAAAAAACAGACCATCTTTTCCTGGAAGTGGTTTTCATCGGCAGCATTTAATAAGTCCTCGTGCTCCTTGCCTTTTCTTTTTTGCACTTCAATGTGTATAAGTTTGCCCCTCAAGCTATCTATGGCAATGAGTTTCGAAGGTAGTTCATACAGATCAGCACTACGACCAGGAGCCAGTTGTAGGTACCACACACTGGGGGAAACTTTCATCTGCCAGTAACCCAAGTTGGCCATGACGAGTGTGTCTACCATGTGCGGTCTTCGTTTGGTGCCAAGGATAAACTGCAGACCACGGGGAGGGTCTCGATCCTTTTCCATGCAATGGCCTGAAAGAAAAATTTTCCTGTTCACTATATAATCCACCAGAACCAAAGAGATGATTACCAAATGATCATACCCGTCAGGAGGAGTGCTTCAAGTTCAAATACTGCCTGCAATGTTCTAACATCACCAAGATTCTCTAATAGAATGTTGTCCAAATCATGGCTAACACATGGAAAACAACCACAACAAGGTGAAGATATCATTATACTTCAGTATAAATTAAATTTCTGGTATTTGCTTAATTTTTGATTGCTAACTTACATGGCAATGACAGGTTCGACAAGCCATGGTTCAGGAACATCAATGTTCATTGTAAGTGTTTTGGATAGTGGCATATTTGAGAAGAAAGCTTTAGGTCCATGTACAGAATAGTCTGCACTGCTAAAATCATCCTGCATATCAAATGGCCAAGCATTATTGTAGACAGTGGGAATGCGCTGGTCAGTGAGTATGTGCGGTCTTACCATTGATGGAAGAACAAATCTGTAGTAGTTCTTTAAAGGAAGATCCACAAGGGAACTCTGAAAATAATCCGAAAATGTCAGCATTAAATATAGGTAGGAACATAGCTAGTGCAAGCTCAAGCATAAAATCATGTACATCCACGTAGATATAGTAATAGGGTTTTAGATAACACAAAACAAACAGTAGTTTCTCCAATAATAGACTTCAAATAAAGATAGTTTCAACTGCATCTTACTATCTGTAAGACAGACAAACAACGTATAAATTGCTCATGGGGATGAACAATTGAACATGATTTACTCAATATGCATAAAGAACTGATAGAACAAAAACAATTGTTTATAGGACTATACATGCAAACTATGAGAGAACTACTGTTATGGATGCTTATTGGGGGAAACACTACAGCAGAAGAGGCAAGAGACCCAACCAAGTCCGATCAGGTTTAGAAGTCCGTCAGGGTTAGAATCCAGTGCCCTTACGGGACCGTTCTGGGAAGAGTCTGTTACAGATTGCTCTAGGAGATAAGTTGGTTTAGGAATCGGTTGAGGGAAAGAAAAGATTGTAACTTATAAATATACCCCCTGCGCTTGGACGGGAGGGTAACGAGTAATAAAGAATCTCTTCTTCCTCAAACCCTAGTTTCCTCGGGTGAGTTTCAGCCACGGCAGAGCAAGAAAGCTCTCGCCGGAAGGAGGCAGTTACTACCCAATCTACCCATCCCTACAACCTGAGATCTAGAGCCAAGATACACAACAGTTTGGTATCAGCTTCCATGGCTTCGGATGCAATCAACGCAGATTTCCGCGAATTGAAGAAGATCCTGGGCAAAATACTGAAGCGGCAAGAGGAACAGGCGGCTGCGCATGCAAATCTTGAAGCCGCTGTTCTTGCTCTTGAGGGACGAGCAGCATCACCACCTACGGACACCAACTCGGCAAATTCGGCTGCATGCCAGCCTTCTGGTGAGCAATCCGCAACTCCAAATCCGGGTCGGTTTTACAAAGTCGACTTTCCTCTATTTGATGGCAACTCTGATCCATTGGAGTGGCTTGCTCGGTGCGATCAGTTTTTCCGGGGTCACCGTACTTTGGAGGAGGAAAAAGTTTGGCTTGCAACCTATCATATGACGGGTATTGCACAACAGTGGTATTACAAACTGGAGCGCACCGAAGGAATTCCTTCCTGGCCGCGGTTTCAGAGCTCCTGTCGATTGCGTTTTGGTCCTCCTTTCAGATCCAATCCCGTCTCAGAACTCGCTCTCCTCCGGCAGACGGGATCAGTGGAAGATTACGCGCGGGAGTTCTATCGCGTACTATGTCGCGCGGACGATCTGTCCCCTGAACATGAAGTGGGTCTATTCCTAGCAGGATTGGGAGAACTACTCAAATCGGATGTGGAACTGCAGAATCCATCTTCTCTGGACACGTGATAAGTCTAGCCAGCGGTAGAAGCGACATTACAAACTCTTATACTGATTCGGGTGATTCCTGCGTCAACAACGATCCGGTCCCTTGTCGTCAGCAGTCAAGGTCTCCCAACCACACAAATTGGCGCCATTATTGTCTAAGCCACCTGAGATTGCGCTACTTCCTGCTCCGACAACAGGCCAACAGACACTACCTCAACGAGCTTTTCGGCGTCTGACACCAACGGAGATGGCCGATCGTCGTCAAAAAGGTTTGTGTTTTAACTGTGATGAGCAATTCACACGGGGCCATCGCTGCAAACGCTTGTACTGGATTGAAATTTTGGATGATGATGACATTCCTGACCATGGAGTGGAAGATTCTAACCCTCAGATTTCCCTTCACGCACTCACGGGCATTTCTTAGAATACGATGCGGTGACAATCCTCATAGGTAACCACAAATTTTGTGCTTTGGTAGACTCAGGATCTACTCATAACTTTATAAGCATTGAGGCTGCCAAGTGTTAGCTCTCCTCTCCAAGACCGCACAAGCATTAAGGTGGCGGTAGCTAATGGTGACAGATCGCCTTGCCGTGGTTACGCGATCCACGCCACTTTCCATTGATAAGGAACAGTTTGTTATCTCTGCTATCGTTGAATCTTGAGCTTTGATATAATCTTGGGAGTTCAATGGTGCGAACATTGGGACCAATTCTATGGAATTTTTCCAACTTTGTCTATGTCTTTACGGTTTCAAGGACATCAAGTTCAATTCCAAGGCATACCACACCGTCGAGTCCTCGATTGTCTTGTGATAACCTAATCCTCTCAGCCCTACTTTCGATCTCTTGTTGGATTTTCAGGATATCTTCCAAAGAACCTTCGGATTGCCTCCTCAACGATTTTTCGACCATCGTATTCATTTATCTCCGGGTCTCAACCGATGGTCATGCGACCATATCGGTATCCTCACCATCATAAAGATGAAATTGAAAAACAATGTGCTGACATGCTATCACAAGGGATCATCCGGCACAACACTTCTCCCTTCAGTTCGCCAGTGATCTTGGTCAAAAAGGACAATTATTGGCGTCTTTGTGTGGACTATCGTGCTCTCAACGCACAAACCATCAAAGATAAGTTTCCCATACCAGTGGTGGACGAGCTATTAGATGAATTGAAACATGCCAAATATTTCACAAAGCTGGATTTAAGGTCTGGATACCACCAGATAAGAATGCACCCGGATGACATTCATATGACAGCCTTCCGAACACACCACGGCCACTTTGAGTATTTAGTCTTACCCTTCGGTCTTTCTAATGCTCCAGCGACATTCCAGGCAATTATGAATGCAATTCTCCAACCATATCTTCTCAAGTTCGTGTTGGTTTTCTTTGACGACATCCTCATATTCAGCCCATCATGGTCTGAACATTTGTGCCATATTCGAACAGTTTTTGCTCTTCTCCGGCATCATCAATTTTTCCTTAAGCAGTCCAAGTGTTCGTTCGGCACAAACTCAGTTTCTTACTTGGGGCATGTTGTCTCCACTGAAGGGGTTGCGATGGACCAATCCAAGGTACTGGACATCCAACAATGGCCGGTTCCCAAAACATCTGTAATACCCGAGAGAGAGGAAGAAGCAAACCCTAATTTGTTTACCCGCGGCTACAGTAGTCGCCAGCGTGACGATGCTCTAGAAGCCAGCGCAGCGTGAAAAAAAGGGTATAAAACAGAGGGAGAGCCAAAGAAAAGCCAAACCGGATTTTGCTCCTTCCTGTGCCTTCGAGCTGCTGCCATCTCCGTCTTCTTTGCCGCTTGCGCAACCATCCGCGCGCCGCCGCTTTCAGCTAGCCGGCCGCCGCCGCCTCGCTCTACCGCGCGCCGCTTCTCTGCTCGGGTGATTTTGACCTCTGATCCACCGGCCGGACTCTCAAAAATCGACCAGAACACCCCACAAGCGAACAAAGATATATACGTGCCACCGATCTTTTCGCCAAAGTGTTTTCTCGTCGGCCGCGTAGTGTGGCATCTCCTCCGAATAGGAGGACAAGTTCTCCTGCAACTCCGGCCGGCCAGTCATTTCACTGCATGATGGTCTGGCGAGGTCTTCATTGACAAAGTTTCTAAATAGACCAAAAAAATTTTATCCAGCCACACATCTCAAGAAGAAGGAAAGTTGTCTGCTGAATGCTCCTCCACGCCGCACTCGGCTTCTTTGGTCTTGCCGAGTTGAGCTATCGATGGAAACCGATCATACGAGTTAAAATGCGTGTCATGCGAACTCGGACATCATTGGAGAGCAAGGTGGAGTTGATCAACGTGCCATGGATGACTATGCCAAGTGTTTCTCTCAACCGCTACCGAGGCTCACATCGAGGCTCTGCCAGCTCTTTTTGGCTGGGTGCCTCCTCAATCTGAGTCAGCCTAATTTTTTTGGTCGTGTATTTCACTTCATAATGAATCCATCCAAAATTATTTCCTGGAACGTGAGAGGGCTCAACTCGTCGAGTCGGCGGGACTCTGTTCACACCTCGTGGACTCCTCCGGTGATGTGGTTTGCATCCAAGAAACCAAAATGTCTGCGGTGTCTAAGCAAACACCGCTCACGCACTTCTGCGCACGATTTTGATAGTTTTGTGGAATTGCCCTCGGATGGTGCCGGTGGAGGTATTCTAGTTGCGTGGCGGCGGTCTTGGAGCCGCTCGATGCATGAGCAGATTCCTTTAGTGTTTCAATTCAATTCTCCTCGACAAAGGTCGGGTTTGGTGGTTGACTGTGTCTATGGGCCTCAAGGGAGCGATAACAAGATCCTTTTTCTGCAAGAATTGAGAAACTTGAGGGTCGTGTGTATTGGACCATGGATGGTGATTGGAGACTTCAATCTTATTTACAAGGATGAGGATAAAAACAATAGCAATTTGAATCGTGCATTGATGGGCAGGTTTAGAAGGTTGATCAATGATTTAACCTTGAAGGAAGTTCCCCTTCAAGGCCGTAAGTTTACTTGGTCCAATCGGCAAGAGACGCCAACCTTGGTCAAGCTGGACCGTGTGTTTTGCTCCGTGGTGTAGGACCGAAATGGCAACAGAGGGGGGGGGGTGAATGGTGCCTTCTAAAAACTCCCCAAGTACTCACACGACAAAAAGGGCGAAAGAACTAGTTTCTTCGATCGAACACACGTGGTCGTAAGCCAACAGATGGTCGAACACCACGTGGTCGAACACTTGCCTAAGCCGACAAAAGAAATCAAGCGGTGATAATCGAGAGGATGAACCAAGAATGAAGGACTCGAGGCGCACAATCATCAGAAAGAGAACTTCTCTAATTCGACTCTGCTCTCGGGAATGAATCGGCCAAGTGGCCTTGAGACAGATTCCCGCCTGAGCTAATCAAAGCACACAAAGACCAAAGCGGACTCACGAAGAAGAGAGGAGAGAAAAGGATAGCAAGAAGTCCAAGCTCTCAAAGCAGATCGCAAACAAGTCAATCACAACATCTCAAGACGATGAAAAACAAATAGAGGAAGAGAGATGAATGATTGATAATGGAGGTTTCTCTGATCCACTCCAACTGGGAGATACATGAGCACACTTGCTCCATCCCGAGAACCCACACACTCACAAATAACAAAGAAAGAACAGAGCAACTCGGGGATCGAATCTCACAAGTACCCGAGCTCTACCTCTCTATTTATAGCCACACACACACACACCAAGAGGGGAAACCCGCAAATCCCCTAACACCGGTTTTCAACTCACTTTACCCACTAGCGAGAACGAGCTCCAGTGCTTTACCCGTTACACCCAACGGCTCCACCGCTTTGCCCGTTAGCACCAACAACTCCTGTGCATTGGCGACGACTTCCCTTTGCGACTTTCCGCATTTCTCCAAAATGCCACTCCACCGCCTTCCGGAAGCTTCCTCCCGCCTTGTCGTCCAAGCTTGCAACCACCTCGCAAGACTAGGTCTCCTTCGGCTTCCTCGGTCGCTCGGACCTCGACATCCCCATGTCTAGTCCCGACCACTCCAAGCCTCATCAAGACTTGTCTCCAAGGTCCTCTGGCGGCTCGGCTCGGGCTCCTCATCTCCTCGGCTTGTAACCACCTCACGCACCTCGTCGTCTTCACACTTCCGGCCGCTCTTGACCTCGGCCTCGCGCGTGCCTAGTCTCGGCCCTCCATGCCTCGCCACGACTAGTCTCAAGGTCACGCAAACCATCACGGACAAGCAAACCATTACATAGCACGGCTCACAATAGTATCCAATCACTTGAGCGAGCGAGTAACTCAAAACATACTCTTACCAAGTCGTATACCACCTACGACGAAGACGGAAAAAGAGAACAATGAATGCACACGACAAGCGACCACAAAATCAAGCCAAGCGACCCGGATCGATGAGTCTCGATCATCGCTAACTTGCTACGACCACCCACAACTCGCTACGGCTTTAACGCTCAAAATCTCGACTTCAACCAAAGTCGTTCGACCAATCAAAAGATAAACCAACAAATGCACAAGGTCCCGACTTCATCACAAAGCCCTACGACCAATTTCCACTCAAATGGTCAAGTCTGCAGTCATACGACCGATTCCAATCTGCGTGCAAGCACGTCCGACCACGCCGGACCGCTCTCGATAACATAGTCGTAGAGTGCCGACTACTCACGTGGTCGTAGATTTGAGTCCGACTTCGATTGCGACCACTACAACGTGGTCGGCCGTATTCGACTACGCCAACGTGATCGTAAAACGACACGAATGACCTTCGACCAAGCCCAAATCGGTCGATACGCTACAACGTGGTCGTAAATGGTTGTACTGGTTTCGATAGCGCACAACGTGGTCATAGACATCTCGCTGGGTTCCAATCTGCCGCAACATGGTCGTCATTTAGTCATTTCGACCATGACCAAGATACGACTAAGGCAAAACCGGTCTTAAACTTCCTCGAGACCTACGATCACGCCAAAGCGTGGTCGTCGCGCCCTCGACCACGGCCAAACGTGGTCGTCGCCTCTGGTGCCCTTCGACCATGGCCAAAGTGGTCGAGACCCCTCGGGTGACCTTCGATCACGCCCAAAGTGGTCGTAACGGTCGCATGACTTTCGACCACGACCAGCGTGGTCGTGATAGCCTGCAGAACACTTCGCGAGAACTACGACAATGCGTAACTAGCACAAACCTCAAAAACTAAACTCAATCTTCCTAGAACAAGAGTCAATTACTCATCACAACCATGGGGTGCCCTTCACATGGTCTCTCACGTGGATTGGGAGCAATTATATCCAAACCGCTTGCTGCGAGTTGTGCTCTCGATGATTCGATCACTTTGTCCACTCACCCTTGGGTCAGCAGGACATTAAACCCACCTTGAGAAGATTCCATTTTGAACCTTTTGGACAAAAATGGATGGCTTTCAAGAGGCGATTGCAGCTGCGTGGAGTTCTGTAGAGGCCTCAAATTGCCCTTTGACACTCTGTCAAGGAAGCTGAAAGCTACCGCTAGACGCTTGCAAAGTCGAGTCGAAGACGGTGGGTCATGTCCATTCGCGACTTGTGCTAGCAAGAGAGGTGCTCCATCAATTAGAGATTGCTTGAGGACAATCGTTCCTTGACAAGCATTGAGGCACGGCTCGTAATCTACTCAAAAACACTCACTTGCTCTGTCTTCTCTCAAAGAACAATAGCGAAGCCGTTCCCTGATTGATCGGTGAAAGAGGGGATGCTAACACTTCCTTTTTCATTCTCATGCCCGACATAGAAAGAGGAAGAATTTCATTGGCAAACTCAGACGGTGACCAAGTGTATACCGACCACGAAGAAAAGGAGCGGTGATCTTTGACTTCTATGATGGACTCCTTGGTACAAGCTCGACCGAGATGTCACTATAAATCGGAGGAGCTCAACATTCCTACTCATAAAAACTCGACTGCGGGGAAGAATCCCGGGCATTACTTAAGAAGAAGGTCTTCTTACGCAGACCGAGAAAACCCCGAACCCTGCTCCACCCTTACACCGGAACCAACGCCCGACCTTGTGAGGCGACCAATGGATCCTTTGGATCAACGCCATGGCGGGTTCTTGGCCGTGTGCTTTGGTGTGGTAGCGGTAGGGATTTTTTCCCAAGCACGAAATTCGCTCCCACTAGGAGTCGAACCCGGGACCTAGGGGTGCTCTTGAGCGCTCTAAACATTCCTACTCATGACCTCTCGGTGGAGACTCCTTTTACGAAGAGGAGGTGTGGAGAACGATCTCCCATTTACCTTGGACAAAGCTCCAGGGCCGGATGGTTCACAGGTGCTTTATCGGACTTGTTGGCCTCTCATTAAGGGTGATATCTTGGCAGCGATGTCTGCTGTTTGGAGCAGAAACTTATGAATTTCAATCTTCTCAATCGCCTTTATCACTCTCTTGCCCAAAAGAGATGAAGCCTCTCATGCTAAAGACTTTGGCCTATTAGCCTTGTGCACGCTTTGCTAAGTTAATAACCAAAATTACGGCAAGCAGTTGGCGGTCGGCTACATCGGATGGTCACCCGAATCAAAGTGCTTTCATTAAAGGAAGATTTATCGGGATAACTTTATGTTGGTACGACATACCGCCAAATTTCTGCATCAACAAAGACAACCTCGGATACTCATCAAGCTAGATATTACAAATGCTTTTGATTACGTAGCTTGGAGTTTTCTCTGGAGGTGTTGCGAAAATTGGGCTTTGGTTTGATCTGGTGTGATATTCTCGGTGGGCTTTGGCCTCCTCTTCTACTCGATTTTGCTTAATGGCACCCACAGGAGGTCATTTTCCATCAGCGAGGCTTGCGGCAAGGCGATCCACTTTGTCACCAATGCTTTTATACTAGTTATGGATGTGTTAAGTCACTTGATCACCAAGGCTGCAGAGGAGGGTCTGCTGCAGCCATTATCTTCGAGCTCTACATCACGAATCTCTCTATGTTGATGATGTTGTCCTTTTCCTGCGCCCTTTGGCGGTGACATAGATTTCTCTCTTAAGTGCTAGATTTGTTTGGTGATGTACAGTGAGAACAAATGTTCAAAAGAGCGATGTTTATCCCATCTGATGTCTGAGAATGACTTGCTACCATACAAACATCACCTCCCGTGTGAATTACTTGACTTCCCATGCAAGTATCTTGGTGTTCCACTCTCCTTGAGAAAATTGACAAGAGCACAATTGCAGCCCTTTATTGATCGAGTTCTTGACCGGTTGCCTAGTTGGAAGCGGATTTGTTGACCAAAGAGGGACGGCAGTGCAGTTCGATCCGTGCTTACCTCATTGCTAGTTTATCTTTGTATGGCCATTGACCTTCCACTTTGGGCAATCAAGGCTATTGACAGGATCGAAGAGGATTCTTGTGGAGAGGAAGAAAGGATGCGAAGGAGGTCACCGCCTTGTAGCTTGGACCAAAGTGTGTCTTCCTCGTGAGCTTGGTGGACTTGGCATCTCTAATCTTGAGAACCTTGGATGGGCGCTTGAGTAAGATGGCTATGGCTGAAAAAACGGATCCTAGTCGTCCATGGACATTTTCATGTTCAAGTCCATCCATGTGTCGAGGCCTTTTCTCCATAGTTGTTGTTTCGAGGTCGGGATGGTCAAAAAACCTTGTTTTGGACAGATCATTGGATTCTTGACAGAGGGTTGCTGATCTTGCACCCCAAGTTTTCGCCTTGGTCTCTAAAAGGAAAGCTAACAGGAGGACAGTTTTGAAGCCCTCACTAATAATGCTTGGGTCTCGATATCAAGGGCTATCACCGTGGGTGTCATTTCGACTTCTTTGGCCTTTGGGATATATTGAGAAGTATGCTTGCGACTGGAGTTGAGGATTCCCATATTTGGAGACTCTCCTCAAATGGTTTGTATTCTGCGCAATCAGCTTATAGTGGCCTCCTTGAGAACCTTTGTCATTTTCGGCCTTGGAAAGAATATGGAAATCTTGGGCTCGGTAAATGCAAGTTTTCATGTGGTGGTAGCACATGATAGGTCTTTGGCGGTGATCGTCTTGCTAAGAGAGGACTGTCTCATCCGAGAAAGATGTCCCCATTGTGACCAAGAGGAAGAAACCATCGACCATCTCTCATCGTCTGTATTTTTGCTAGAGAGTTTTGGTTTAGATTGCTGCATAATTTTGGTATGCAATCCCTTGCTCATGACTAGCGAAACATCTTTTGATGGTGGTGGGAGAAGATTCTAGGAGAGACCGAGGAGCGGACTAAGCAAGGCCTCAACTCTGTTGTCATCCTTGGCGCTTGGACCCTTTGGAAGCATCGCAACAATTGTGTTTTTGATGGAGTGCCTCCTAACTTTGTTTAGAGCTTTCTGACTCATTGGTGAGGAACTACATTTGGGGTTTGCGGGGCTAAAGGTATTTCATACCTTTTGCCTTGGTGCCAAACTAGGTCGTGGTCGGGCTCTTTTGTAATAGGCGCGTGTTGGTTTTTGGTTTTGAAGGACCTAGTGTGGGTGGATGTGTGTGTTTTGTAAGGGCTCTTCCCCCTTTTTTTTCTTCTTAATATAATGATGCGCAGCTCTCCTGCGTGTTCGAGAAAAAAAAAGAAAACATAAAACTTGTGTTTGCAGGCATAATTTCATTAACAATACAAGGCTTTTAACATTAAAATAAACATGCTGGCAGTTAGAAATAGTGAGCGCTCAGTTTTTCAAAACCTTGCCGGTTTAGGGACTTTACATTAGAGGTATTACTCGAGCTTATGATTATTCACACAATCACACTGAGCCAAGTTTCTCATCGCTTTTGCATCTAAACAAATTATTAGAACTTACCAATTTATAGAGTTTTGTCAATTGTCACAAACCATTTGTAGCCAAGTTGTAGGTTCCTCCTAAAGTGTTTTAGCCAATTAAAGGCTAGTTACGGTACTAAACACAATGTGTAACTTGCCTAGTACAGCTTTTAGAAATACTGATATTACATAATGCATATATTCCAGTTGAATGTTCATCCATGCAAAAAAGAGGAAATTTACCTGTGTTCTGCATGTAAAATTTCAAAATGGGCTCTTTCAGACGGCCTTTCATGAACAGACATTGACGACGAGACCAACATGATGATGTCGCTGTAGAATTTGCTGCAAACAAAGTACATAGATTATGATTTCTCAATAAACAAAAGGATTTTGCATTATAGTTTTATTCTAATAATTCCAGATGAAAGTATTCCTTCAAACCAAATAATTTTTAAACATAATATCCATGATTAACTGTCATCTGAAAAATCGAGGAAAAAAAGGAAAACAGCAAAGGAAAAAATTGTGGAACTTGTGACGTATCCAGAGCTAATCGTCTAATATGAAGGACAGATAAAAGTGCTAGTAAAAATATGTACCTCACACAACAAAGCATTTGAAGACACCAATTAGGCTAGGCCATACACAATTGAGCCTTTTAAGTGTAGCTAATTAAACCCCTACAGAAAAGCCACTGGAAGTCTGGAACTACTACATGCCTATAACCTACCTTGTCAGGTCATCAGGGTCAACACCTTCCCATTCAACCTCTTCAATTATTTCATGTATGTATTTTGTTCTTAACTTGTACTCCATAGACTCGAGGAGACCTAAATCATCGGTTAGAAACGAGTCTCCTTCAGTTACAGCAAACACCTGCAAGGTAGGCAATAACAACATAAATTCATAAACTACAGAAGCTGCTTAGAAATCCGATGGAAATAACCTTGTGACCACAAATAATTGTTATCATGAATTCAAAATTTGCACAATAGTCCAGTAGTGTATGCACTGGCATACCGGCGATAGCACTCCTTGACAGTGGTAATAGGTATTGGTGTATTTCCATTTTCCAGCCACCACAAGAACTACGACCATTAAACTGGTTTGGACATCAATAGATAGACGAAGGGAACATAAAGCTTACCCGTCCATTGGTGATCACGGCATTGCTACCAAATTCAAGCCCCAGTTTCCCAAATAAGAAGTCAGACAACTGCACAACCAAAATATATGGGATATGTTTCTGAGCAAATTTGATAGGAAACTGACAGAAAATTATTGACCTTGAAAACTGAAACGTACGGAGAACATTCACAACTTCCTCTTATGGTTTTTACTGAAAACTGGCCTGCGGTTGGCCAAGTTAAATAAGGGTTATTTACAGTAGGATTCCTCTGTCAGGGGTGTGGGCCTTGGGGGCCCAAGGCCTAGTCAGTTTATTATTAGAAATTAGAGATTAGATTCTATTTAAGTTAGAGATTAGTTTCCTTTGTTAGAGATATAATTAGAGATATGATATGAGTTTCCATATTATTAGAGATAGGATTGGAATTAGATTCGATCTGTTAAGGGGAGCCCATCTATATAAGGGGGCTACCGCATGCCATTGTATGCAAGCAGAGAATAATATCAAAGTCTTCCCCGTCTAGTCTCTCCCTCTCGTTCTACGCCGACGCCATCCGGCCATCTCCTTGGTGGTATTTATCCCGGTTCATGACAACTTGGTATCAGAGCGATGATCCCTTCCCGACTTCGCTACCATGGTGATGGTGGAGCAAAGCGATCGCGATCAGATGAGTAAGACGGTGAATGAATTCTTGGAGAAGTGCAAGAATCAGAGGAAGGTGCAACGCGAGACGGCAGCGGCACCCAAGCCTTCAAAAACAGTCGACATCACCCTCACCGCATTACCTCCCTCTAAGGACATGGAGGACGAGGTTGTCCTCGCCCCCGCCGTCGAGCTCACCGGTCACGGCGAGGGCGCGTCCATCCAAGCAACCGTGCTGGAGAACGGGGAAGGCGAAGCCACAGTGGTTGGGCCGGAAGAAGAAGATTTGACCGGAGAATCTGCAGCGGTCGGTCGGGCGGCTGAACCTCGAGTCCCACGCCGCCTTCCTGCGCCGCCTCAACCAACGCCGAGACTTCTTCTGTTGCCACCGGCCCCTGCCATCGGCCGCGGCCCCCGCCGCCTCGCGCTGCCACTGAGCCACCGCCGCCACCGCTCGGGTCCCGCAGCGTCGCCTCGCGCCGCTCGTCGTTTAAATCCAGCGTCAGCGCGCCGCCGCGCCGGCGAGAGATCTTGAACATCTCCGCCGCCGCTTTCGCGTGGATCCGCGTTCTACGCCGCCAAGTCGCCGGATCCGTCGTCGTCGCCGTCTGGTCGCGGCCGCCATCTTACGCCAGATCCACGCAGTCGCCGCCGGATTCGCCGCTTCCCGCATCGCTGTCTCGTGGTCGGGCCTCGGCCGGCAAGATCAATCCGGCCGGCGGTCTCCGTCGCTCGGCCGTAGCCACCGGCCACCGTCGCCGGACCATCGTCGTCGCGTCGCAGCCGCCGCCACCGCCGCGGTCCGCCAGCCGAAGTCGCCGTCGCGGCGCTCCGGCGGCCGTTGCGCCTCGGCCGCCGCTCGCCGGCCGCTCGTCGGCCGCCAACCCAAAGCCATCGCCGCCGGCCATGGTCCGCTCCGGCCGTCGCCAACCGCCGGCCGCTGGCGCCACCGCGCCGCGCGCCGCAGGCCTCCATCGCCGCCTCGCTCGCTTTGCCTGCGCTCGCCGCACGCTCTTCGCCGCGCGCCGCCGGCGGCCGCTTCACTGAGCGCCGCCGCGATTTCCTCTGCTTCAATCGTCGCGTGGAGACTTGGGACGGGAATCTTTAATAGAAGCTCGGCTTGGTGAAAGGGAAAAAAGAGAGAGAAAAAAATTCTTGCAGGCGTTCAAAAAAAATAAAAAAATTTAAAAATCAACAAAAAAAAACCCTAAACTTATTTTGCAGGCATTGTTTTAAACTGGTTCCGGTTGGATCTGGCTGATCGTCTTCATCCGCTGCAGCACCCCGCCACCGTTCGTCTTCTATATCGGCGTCGAAAGTCTTCCATTGGCCGCCGTCTAGCCGCTCGAGGACGAGCTGCATGTCCGAAAGGGATGTAGTGTCAGGGGTGTGGGCCTTGGGGCCCAAGGCCTAGTCAGTTTATTATTAGAAATTAGAGATTAGATTCTATTTAAGTTAGAGATTAGTTTCCTTTGTTAGAGATATAATTAGAGATATGATATGAGTTTCCATATTATTAGAGATAGGATTGGAATTAGATTCGATCTGTTAGGGGGAGCTCATCTATATAAGGGGGCTACCGCATGCCATTGTATGCAAGCAGAGAATAATATCAAAGTCTTCCCCGTCTAGTCTCTCCTTCTCGTTCTACGCCGACGCCATCCGGCCATCTCCTTGGTGGTGTTTATCCCGGTTCATGACATCCCCCCTACTGTCTTGTCAAAAAAAATGTTGAACAAGGGTTTTGTCTGAATGGCTAAAGTGGTCTTGAACTGGGGGTGAACCAGTGGGCCACTTGCCAGAAGCAGGTAGTGATGACCCTCTGAGAATCTACCTAGGATTATAGTATGCACTTTGTGTAACAAGTCCTGAGAGCATGCTATGTAAACAGGAGTAGGCGAAAAGATTAATGCTAGCATGCAGCTTGGTTCCTGCTCGATTTTGCTCAGATCTTACGAAAACTGAGCCAATACTGGGCCAAGTCTGTGTTCAACATCAATTTCAGCTCAAGCTTGGCTTAAATACATAGATACAACCCACAGGTACATACACATAATGGTTTCTAGGGGATCTTAAGCTAAACCAAGTACAATATTAGCCAAGCTAGAACTGAGTCATTATGGCTAGAGCTTCTGTAATTTCTACAGCTGTTAAGCCCATTCAAGCCAAACTTGAGCTAGCTTTAGCTTCCATAATAGCGAGATCGACTTGGTCAATCAAGCTAGTGTACAAATTAAACTGAGCTATCAAATAAACAAAAGAAGAGGAAGTCTTGCTAGGGTTGCCTGAGCCCAGTTAAGAGAGCCGCACAAAACTGCACATACTAACAATTTAATTAAGAGAGAATTTTGCAAAGAGGACAAGAGAGCTCAGATACAGACCTTATCCATCCCTTTGATAACTGTATCAGCAGAAAAGCTTGTAAACCACGCTTTATAATCATCAACAGGCAAGGCAGTTTCAGCAGCTAAGCTATACACCTTTTCCATCATAGTGTTATCACCAACCAACGAAGAGGCAGGCATATGTTGACCTTCATAAAATTTGCAGAGCCCATGCAGGAAGTCCAGTACCTTTTCCTTATAGCTAGAACAAGAAATAACTCAACTAGATCAGAGACAAGCTTGATGTATGCAATGTTAAGTGAAACGCAAACAATAGTCTGTAGTCTGTACAATTTTGCATCTCTATTGAAAAAACACGAGGAACAAACCTGAAAGACGAAATAGTTCTATCAAAGATATGCTTCATAAGTAAAATAGGGGATGAACTATCACTGGGGACATAAAGTAGTAGACCAACACGAGCTTTATTAGACCCGGACATCTGTATCATGTCGAAAAGCAAGACATTATCAGGGAAAACAACACAAACATCATATTAGAATAGACATGAATATGATAGACAATTTCTGCATCTACCAGGTAACGTATGGCCTCATGAAGCAACTTTCTCCCGATCTTTGAAGAAAGATCAACAGCAAGTAGATGAGTCACAGGCTTCACATCATCTGTAGCTGCAGGCAGATTTAACAACTATATTTCAACACCAACGATCTTTGAGGATAGATGACAATGTACAGGCAAACAGTAGTAGGAAGCATACTTCCATGAGAGTGTAAGTAGTTTAAGTCATGAAGTACAGTGTCTTCCTGATGATATGATGCAAATAATGAGACAAATCTCTTCTTCCCTGTGCTCTTACCAGTAATCTGAGGGAAAAATATATGGTTAACTGGATTAAAGGCGAATGTTCTACATTTCTCAGAAATCTTTGTGCTTACTGATGGGTTGTACCGCTTGTAGCTACTTTCCGACAAAAACTTCTCTAAAACATCTGTATGGGACTGGATATGCCCATAATAGACTTGTTCTTGTATCCTAGGAAGCTCATCGTTCATAGCATTCATGGTCGCATCCTTTAAAAAGTATAAAGTAGTAAAATGGTACCATATTAGTTTTTGCTTCAAAAATTCTTGTGTAATTTCCTTAGTATCAGGTAATTGTGGAGCAAAAGAAATATTATCTAATGTAGAATAGACAAACTTACTGTTCTTAAATAAACATTATGGAGGCCTGATGATTCTCCCATTTTATCAAACTTTAAGTTGGATAATTAATTATTACCTCATTTGATTCATGCACGAGTCCATTCATCAATAGACAACACTGGAGTTTATACAACCCAAGTTTGCGAACAAAAAGAGAACTTTCTTCAGCCTCTTGCTTGTACATGTTCTCTTTTTGCAACTTTAGCAGCACATCTTGAGGGTGCAATTTAGCACTTGACCTACACATCACCAGATACAACATAAGGGAAACACACTACTATATGGGCATTTATCCCCAACAGTATATAAAATTTAGTGAACATGCTTACAATAAGGAATCAACAAATGCCCCTTCAACATGATGAGCCTCCACAGACTCTTCATTATGGTGATATGGTCATCGCCATCATCCCCCGATTTATGTATCTATACAAAAGAAAATATTACTAGATTACAATTACATAAAATTCAGACATCTACAGACAATATAATTTGGGGCATTTGGCCAAATGATTAACCAAAGAATATATGCAGAGAGCATGATCATGGTTTTATTAACCAAAGAACAATAGATCATGGTTTCACTAGTGATATGTTACTTGAAAGTTCTAAGTTGTAAGACCAAGCTGAATTATCTTGTTCAAGGGAACAACACCAATATCCAACATAACAATAAACCCAAATGCCACTATATTCTAATTTCTAAGAAGCTATGTCAGACATATAATTCCATCCATTGTCAAAATTTCTGAAGAAACAAACATATAGTTAGAAAAGCAAATCATGACAGGACATATAGAACAAATCTCAACTTTTGATTTCAGTGATAAATTTGTGGGGAAATATTTCAGCAAAAATCAAAGTCATGCAGGCTGCAGGCACCTCATAAACTTTTTTAGCTTTGCCAACTCGGCCTAATGAGATCAACAATCTGCAACAATTTTTAATACTACTACTCAGTACAAAACTGAATGCAAATGTCATCAATCATGGAAAGGGAGGGAGACCACCACAAACACAAGCATTATGTGCTCAAAACAAGTTGTATTAATAAGCCAAGCTCAGCTTTATAGGCATCACATTGATCTAGTATACAGAAAAACGATATATTCCAGTGATGATTGTGCAGACAATCAAACATGCACATAACCAAGCCGTGCCAGAGATAACAGGCAGTCTAAGATTTATTTATTTATTTTGCGGAAACTGACTTCTTTCGATTATAACTTCCAAGTAAAATTTGGCAAGTTCACTCACATTGCTTAGGAATTGGAATGCCAACTGTGTTGAGTACGACTCCTTGATGTACAAGAAAAGCCTTATTATCTGTATAAAAGAGAAAAAATACCAAAGATGGCACATCAAAGCCATGCACAAGAGCAAGTTTTACAAAATTATGTCAGAAGACAACAGGAATAATGAAGCAACCCAATTAAGAGTCTTAATCCAGTGTAAACAAGAACATCAGGAGCAGAAAATGTTCTATATCATATTATAGGATGAAGCATATTTCGTAGATTTCTTGTTTTACATTCAACCAATGGCCCAATGATCATGCCTTCTAGTTTAAAATGACACGAGGACCTACTAATTACAAAATAACTGTACATGGACCTGCTACTTATTATCTTACACTGCTATATATCAACCTGTCAATGGAAAAAAGTGGCCTATGTGCATACACAGAAATGATAAATTCACAATACAACAATCAGAACATGGGGCATCCTAGGACATGATCCGTAAATTAATTATTTATTGACTGAGGAAAAGAAGATGCACCACATAAGCATCTTTAATAACATAAAAACTGTCCATTACATTTCATGATGGCCCTTTAATATTGTATAATATAAAAAGATCCTTACTTCCTTACAAGCTGGAGGGCATGATTCCTCTTAAAAAAGCTGGACATCATGATGATAATATGGAAATGAATGTAATTGTCTATTTATATTATTTCATTCATGTATCTAAAAAGAGCACTAGTAGCGACAAAGGCTAGGAAAAAAAGGTAATAATCATCCCAGACTTAAGTAGTTTTAATGTAAAACCAGCTCCCTTTTCTATACATCAAAGCAAAGAGCTCTCAAGAAATCACAGTAAAGAAATATCAGAAAATGATTACCAAAACGGAAGTGTCATCCTTGCTCTTAGATCCACCATTTACTGGAAGAGTGCCATCGTTTTCTTCAACAATATTTATGAGTCTTGAAGAGTACAAAATGATACCGAACCTTATAGGGACACTATCTTGATATAGAGATAAGATCATGTCAATGGTCTGTAAAGTTTTAAGGGAAAATGGTAACACCAGACTAGAAGTCAGTAAATGAGTACAGCACAAAAAGTGTAGAAAGTCAAACGCATAAAATTTTAAAAAGTTAAGTGAGATACTAACCTCTGCACCACAGGCTGAAGCAGGATCGAGCACATAAACAGCATGGAATAGATTTTTACGGATGTAGCGCATCTGACCAGGGAAGACTGGCACCAACAGCTACAAAGGGAATGAGGAGAGACGATTTAACCAGGGAATGCAGAAAAGAAACAGTCAACAGACAAATAGATGTTGAATAGCGTACGCAAAACACTGAACGTTGGATTTAAGCAGGGATAATCAATGAAATTTTTTTTAGATGATAGTGAAAACTAAACAAAGTAAAGACACTGCAACGAATCAATATAAACTATGCAAGCAAAGTTTGAGGATAAGTGCAAACCTATCTACCAGAACAGGATTACAGTGTTGTAGATATTATCAATTCAGATATCTTATTTACAGAATTAAAGGAAGTACACTTAATTCCCTTATGCCCTTAAAGCCACAAAAGAATAGGTTGTAGTTCCTCATTTAGGCCCTGTTTGGCAGGGCTGCTCTTCACAAGTGGAGCTGTTTTTTTTTTGGCTTCACAAGTGGAGCCAAGTGAAGCTACTTTTTTCAGCTCCTTGGGTGGAGCTATTTTTGTCTCAGCAGATTTTAAGGAGCTCCTTGGGTGGAGCTATTTTGCTTTACCCCGTTTGGCACAAAACAGCTCCAAACAGCTCCAAGGAGCTGGTGGTGGAGCTGTGCCAAACGGGGCCTTAACTTGGCACAGCAAAACAACATTCAAATGACAATCTCCATTCAATGATGTTGATAAAAAGAGAAGTGAACAAAACCTCATTAATGTTGCTTCTCCACCTTCTATACAAGGCATCTTCCTCCAAGTTATTAAGATAATGAACATGGGAAGACTGGAAGTCAACACGGAATGAATTAGATTCTGCTGGTGGAGCTGCTGACAGGATCTTGTGGACAGCACTTTGAGGCAACTGGTAGGCGCATTTGACATCAATTACGAAATAACTTGTCACTCGGTAAGAAAGTAAAAAATATGTATACATTATCTCATATATTTGAATGGAAGTATGGAGCAAGAGAAAATAGGAATCAATAAATCTCTGTTGAAATATAGAGATATGGCACATGCATTTCATTACTGGCTTACAACATAGCAATCCACAGCATAAATATCCAACATGGTCAAACATTAATGTATTTAGAATTTAAATAATACTTGCTTTCAAAGAACAGATGCTGAAATGAACGCATTATTTGAATATAGCCCAGGGTTTAAAATTTCGTTTCCAAAAAAAATCGGCAATCGGAAATTTCGGAAAATTTTCATCCAAATTTTTTGAATTGCATTTGATTTTTTGAGTAAAAAGGGAAAATGAAAAAAAGAACGATTCAAGGCTCGAAGCCACAACTTGCCTCATTTGAAGGCTGCTGGCCTGCTGCTTACCAACAGGCCACATGCCCATATGCGCATACTTCATATACTGTAGGTGCGATTCGTTTTTGAACTTTTATTTGGTCGGTTTTAGAAGCTACCGGAGGTGGGCTGGTAAATCCGGTTACCAGGGTTTACGTTTTCCCTGATATAGCCAGGAAATATTCCATACAAGTTAAGTACAGAACAAAAATGATCTGATCGCCTTTTCGGCATAATACACTGTACTATGCTCTATTAAATATTCAAGCTCCAAGCTAATTGCGACTCCCTCCGTCCACAAATGTAATTCATTTTTGACTTTTTACGGTCTCCAATGCAAAACTTTGACTATATTACCATAATATACTAGCAAAAATAATAAAAATATATATTATAAAAGAATTTTACAAGACAAATCCCATGGTATTATTTTCATGTAGTCACTGACAATCTATATACTTTAACATATATTAATGGTCAAAACTTGAAAAACTTGACCGCACGGAACCCACAATGACCTACATTTGTGGACAAAGAAAGTATACTAGAAGTATCATTGAACTTAGCCAAATTAAGGATATGAAGCCACATCAAGTGGCAACACTCAAAATCAAATGCCAGAAAAAAACTATAAAATGATAATGAAAATTAAAACCAGCAAAGCTAAATAGTATCGCAGTATAAAAGTTCTTGAATGAGTAATGAACAATTAAGAAAAGATGGCAGTAATATAATCCATATCTCATTCCACATTTCTACACAGCATTTCATACCAATTACCAACGATTCAAGTCACAACAAAAATGTGACCAGGTTGTCAAATCTAGTTTTTGCCAACAAGATTTAACCAGTTTCCCTCATTAATACAACTTAAAAATAATAAGCGAACAGCAAGGACTAATCGGATAACACATTTAATAGCACATTTTCTTTTAATATTCACCTTTAATCGGATGAACTGATCAGCCAGAGATAATTCTTCGTGGACCATATCCATTAACCTGTTGGATAGGGCATAATCAAATGTCTACTTTATTAGTCATATATACTGTCAGACAGAAAAATTGGTAACCATTTTAACTTGAATAAACTATCAAAGTTAGTACTCCCTCCGTCCCAGTATATAAGGCGTATAACTTCTTTTACGGAGACCAAGGGATGGCGTGCAAGCAATGCATTCTTCCTCATCTACCCCTAATTAATCAGACTAGTGATGCATGCATGCAGATTTAATCATGACTTCTTTGCGCGCTCGTAGGCTCGCGTCTCGCGCTCGCGCGACGATGCATGCATGCAGATTTAATCACGGCTTCTTCGCGCGCTCGCAGGCCCGCGTCTCGCGCGCTCACGCTCGTCGTCCGCGCTCGCTCGCGCGCGGATTATAACGAAAATCACTTTGAACACAGCATTTAGAAGATGGCGCCCAGAAATTGAGCTGGTGCGTATGGATTGAGAAGATTGCGCCCAGAAATTCAAATTCGTTTTCCTCCTATAAGTAGGCATGAACACAACAGGTCTGCTACCACTCTCTTCTCCTCTTCTCTCATCCAGTTGCTTGCTCGAAATCAATGGCGAATTTGGACCTAAATCAACCTATCCATTGGGAAGAGATTGAAGACTATGATGGCCCTGTCATCGACCTTAATTTTGATCTTGTGTTTGATGATAGCAATGAAGGTACTACACGAATCCTTTGTTCTGTTGTTTTGTTCCTCTAATGCTTACCGTTAGGATAGATCATGTATACTTGTTGTCTTGCTTGAAGAGGATGGCGGTCCGACCCATGGCGAAGAGGATGGCGCCCTGGCCCATGGTGAAGAGGATGGTGGTGCACCTTCCCATGGAGAAGAGGACGATGCCCCAGCCCATGGCGAAGAGGATGGCGCCCCTGCACCTAACGCCTATGAGACGAGTAAGACATGTCCTAGATTTTTGTATACTTGCTGCAGCAAGAGTGCGTATAATGAAGACATGTCCTAGATTTTTGTATACTTGCTGCAGCAGGAGTGCCTAGCAACGAAAGAATTCTTGCACCTACCTTTGATTAATTTCTTTTTTCCACACATTTATAGATCAAGTTGGCAATGTTAGGAGGAATCAATATCTCGATGATCAACGCCGAGCCATATATAGCATGCTTCTAGAGCGAACTTACGCCGGCATATTGAAGAAAGGAGCGGCGAAGGCGTTCTGCTGAAGCAGCGTGCCTTTGAGAGTTGTGCACGGCGGATATGGCTAAGCGGACAGCGGTGGTGGGGTAAACGATCTCTAGCAAGAAGGCAAAGAATTGTGGCGAAACGAGTAGCCTTCGATCCGAAGCCATAAAAGATGTGCCTTTGAGTAGCGAACGACAATCAGGATCTAGCGGCGCTCTGAATATTTCAAAGAGCACATTGTTTAGGCGGATGAAAGAAGGGAAGTTTAGACGGCACCGAATGACATTAAGTTTACATTGAGAAGATAACAAGAGAGCACGTGTTAAGTTTTGCCTCTCAATGCTAGACAAATTAAGCATGCCGCAGAACCAACTTTTGAGTGCATGTACAACATCGTGTACATAGGCGAGAAGTGGTTCTATCGGACGAGAAATGTCAAAACTACTACTTGGCGCTAGACGAGGACAAGCGAGAAAGAACCACAAAGAGTAAAAATTTCATAGAGAAGGTGATGTTGCTCGCGGCAATTGCGAGACCTAGATTTGATGGGGATGGAAATGTTACATTTTACGGAAAGATAGGTATATTTCCTTTCACTTTCGTAGAGCACGCAAGCGAAGTAGTGCGAATAGGCTCTTTGGTACATTGGTGACCAAGGCAATGACATCGGTAACCAAGGAAACAAGCGTGAGTACCTTGTAAACAAGGTATTGCCGCGATCAGCGAAATGGCGGCGGAGGAAGTTGGTACCCCATATTCATCCAAAGGGATAATGTAAGGCGATATTGCAATCAATGATGATGAGTTTTGTCGATGCGGCATCCGAGATGGTTTTGACATAAGATTGATGTGCCACCACCCAACTCTCCGATCTCAATGTATTAGATCTTGGTTTTTGCGGCCATTCAATCCATGTTTCAAAAGTCGTCTCAAGCAACGTTGAAGACATTGTTGCCAAGGTAATCCAAGCTTTTGACGAGTATCCAATTGATAGGAGTAACAGTATTTTCCTCGCTCACCAATCATGCATGAGAGAAATTTTGCGTCAAAAGGAGGGCAACACTATGCAATCCCACACTTGAAGAAGCAATCACTTGAGAGGAATGGTGTTCTTCCGTTAGATTACAATGTGACCCGAAGTTGTGAGCGAAGCAATTGCGTACATCAATTAGAATCATTATTGCAAATGTAATCGAACCTTACTTTAATCGACATCGCAAGGGACTCGGGACATATGAGTTGCCAACAAGAGAGTCTACATCCATGTAGCTTTGCTTATCGTCATTGTCGTCAATCCGGGTAGGAGTATATTGCGGTCGAACTCGTCGAGGCCATAGATCAAGCGTGACCATGTAATCGCGATGGGCGAGACCACGGCGAGAGCACGAACCCTTCAATACGCGCCTCTCATCAAGGAGCTTCATGTCATCGTTTTCACGTGCGTCGGTGTCGTCGGTGTCGTGCATGCGCTTACGCTTGTGGTCGCGTCGTCGAGATCGGCAGCGCCGACTTCGGTTGTGGTCGCGAGTCGTCGAGATCGACAGCGGCGCTTACGGTTGTGGTCGCGTCGTCGAGATCGGCAGCGCGACTTACGGTTGTGGTCGCCGTCGTCGAGATCGGCAGCGGCAAACCCGCTTGTGGTCGCCGTCGTCGAGATCGGCAGCGCAGGCTACGCTTGTGGTCGCCGTCGTCGAGATGAACAGCGCGCCGGCCTTGCGTGGTCGCGTCGTCGAGATCGGCAGCGGCGGCTTACGGTTGTGGTCGTTGTCGTCAATCCGGGTAGGAGTATATTGCGATCGAACTCGTCGAGGCCATAGATCAGCGTGACCATGTAATCGCGATGGGCGAGACCACGGCGAGAGCACGAACCCTTCAATATCGCCTCATCAAGGATCTTGTCATTCTTTGGGCGCGTCGGGGTCCTTCATGTCATCATGCACGCGCTTCTGCTTGTGGTTGCCGTCGTCGAGATCGATGGGCATGGGCTTCTGCTTGCAGTTGCCGTCGTCGAGATCAGTGAGCGTGGGCTTGTGCTTGTGGTCGCCATCATCGAGGTCGGCGAGCGCGGGCTTATGGCTGTCGTTGCGATCCTCACGACTGCCCGAGGTCTCAGCGGCCATCACTATGGAACTCGCTCAATCGGGGTCTTCAATTGGGGCCTATAAAAATGGATCAGTAACAGCGGTTTTAAGCGTCGCATGCATCACACATCAAATAGCTATTCATGGCACTTTTCTAAGCGGCCGCATGCATCATGCGTCATGCAGTTATTCCTGGCATTAAGCATCACCACTTCTCTAGCGTTACGCATGCATGCATGCATTGCGAGGCAAAGATGGGAGAAAGGCGCAAAATGAAGGGCATACTGTATTGTGGGACAGTAGAAAAAAGTTATACGCCCTATATCTTGGGACGGAGGAGTACTTAGTAGTGTCGAGTCCAGCCGGTGGCGTGCTGGGACTTAAAGTCTGTGGGATAAAATACGAGTTATTCAATTTTTATGGGGTACTTCTATGCAAATTCTTATAAGTATTGGACTGTTTTGTAAAAAGCTGTGGAGTTAATTGACAGGTGAGAACGAGATACAAGGAAAGATGGTGAAGATTAGTCCAATGGTGATCAAGGGTGCAGAGTTGAAGACTTGAAGGTGATGTGAGGAGGTGAGGGAAAGGAGGTGGAGGAATGCGATGAATGCCAAATTGATCTGTTCCAATGATAAAACCCGCTGCCAAAGCTAGCAAATCCATTCGTACTGCATGAGTAAACAGCTTGAGGAGAAAAAATGTAGTGAAATGTGATGCACTGGATATATGCAATGTGTGTACCTAGCGAACTCATCAGACCTTCATCTTCTTGTGATTCCCAATGACTAACTCTATATAAAAGCCATATTTGTGTTATGATCTTCTCAACTATAATTCTCTCATCAGCTGTGTTTGTTCTTTCTTTCTGGTTTGATTGTAGTGGGTGTGTGGGTGGGGTGGGTGGGGACTTGTCAGACACAGCAAAATACCCAAGCCCAATGAGATAATTGGATAAGTGATGTGTGGCACACTTCAGGAGAAAATATGTCGCCTTTCTCTTTGAGTAGCTTGAAAATAGCCAACAAACAAATATTGTAGAATATTCTTGTTTCATTATAAGTTTGGAACTGTCACTTGTGAGCATGCATCTTCTGTTGCATGATTTCTAATGGCAATGCATCTTCTGTTGCATGGTTTCTAATGGCAAATGGCGTAGGGAAGTTAATTGCCAGTTGTTACAGGATACACTGATTAAAGTCCAGTTTGGTATGCATAGGAAAAGAAGCAAATTACTAGTTCGCCCTTAGCAAATCAAGGTGCTAAAACAGAGTAAATAACCAAAAACATTGTTACCCAAGAAGTATGGTAGAACATACAGGTAAAGATCAAGATCCTCGATATTAATTAAAGCACCATTCAAAGCCATCAATGACTTGCCAGGTGGAACCATTCGCTGATTTGCAATGATTTCATCTTTGATGGAATTGTCAAGCTGTACAACATGAAATTGTTATTAATAATCTGCATGTGGAAATAGTCCATATAAATGTATCCAAAAACAAAATGTTCACTACTCGCAAAAAGAATCATTATCATTACTTATGTGCATATCTAGAGGTTGAAAGCAAGCTTCAGATATAACATCTACCTTCATCCGTGATAGTGAAGAAACTATACTGGGGAAATTTTGATTGATTTCCTGCATTGACTGTAAGGGATCTGATGCATGAAGGATCCTCTGTGCTGTCTGATGACCCAAATCTGTGGTGTGGAGCACAACAGAAATAAAAGGGGTACTTCTATACCATTAAGCGATGCACTGGTGTAAGACAAATAGAACCACAAAACAATGTGAGGACTGCTCATCAGCTTATGGCAACAATACCTTTGAGTTCCCAGACTTCAAGTGTGTCAGACACAGTTGATGACAACAGATAATCCCTGAAGGCCATTATCTCGGCATTTAATTCTGGCTTGCGTTCCTAGATGTCGATACACGATGAGGAAACAATATTAATACTTCTCTATTTATGCATTACATAAAGTCCCTGTACTTAAGCTTATTGAGTGAATGTACGAACCAAAATCTTGGAAAATATAAACCCTCTGACTTCTTGACTGAGGTCCTCAGTTCTAGGATCTTCCAGAGCAACACCTGGAAGAACATAATAAGGTTCATTCAGAGTTTAAAATTAAAAAATTCACACTAAAGTGCTCATCTTCATGCTGTCAACAACCCCCACCCCAGCCAACCAAATAAAGGGGGAAAATCTCTTCTTCCCCTTGCTCCTTTTCCATGGGATACAGATTTACTTGAGAAATCCATAATAAGTTTCTTTCTTAGTAACAGCTAAGTGGTGATGAGTGCATGCTCTGGTGCAAAGAAAACACCTAACAGAGTTACCCTTCTTTATAGCAGTGTCATCCATGGCCTTGTACTCCATGTTTTTGAGGGCAAGTTCCACCCCATATCCACTCAAAGTGACTGCATCTGCAGCACCAATAGAACCGCAAAAGCTAGATGTAGCCTGACATCCAGATGGCAGGACAGGACGCAGAGCATATCTGACTTTTCCCTATGAACAGCATATATTGTATATTAGACAGTTACAGCGGAGAAAAAGATACGTAATACAACAAATTTAGAGAACCAAAGCAAGAAGCAAAGTGTGATATGATAGGAATAAAAGCCTAATAGTAGATACTGACAGCAAGTATTGTTTCCACACAAAATTTAGAAGAGGTATTCATGATTGATTATATAGGTAAAGTTCTGCCACCATTTGAAATGATTAAAAGATGTGTAATATAAGCAGAACCAAACACATTTGAGCTCATTCAAACCATTATGCATGTGGTTCTTGTTCAGGAAAAGGTCAATACATATAGAAACTAGACAGGATCCAAATAGTAGGATAACAAAGTACAATGAGGCAGAGGTTTGGCATGATTAATTAAACAATAAAATCTTCACATCAATTACTATTAATGTGAAAACATACATCTAAATTCTCTTACCATATGTGCGGAAGAACTCCCAGTTGGTAGTAATAAATAATAACAACTATAAATCAAAAGAAGCAATAGGCTATCAGTGATTATGTGTTGTCATGATAACTGGAATATCAGCATTTATTAACAGTATAGCTCTACCACCATATATGTAAAAGGACATTTAATATACAATGCCCTTGTATCACACCTTATGTCTGTACTTTCTAGAGTTCATTGTTTGCTCAGAATATGAGATGCCTGAAATACACCGGAAAACAGTCAAAAGTATGGTACCTGCTTTGATGCTTCTGCCAGGTGAACATGCAGCTCTTTGAAGCATTTTGTTCCAACAGCCCCATAAAATATAGCAACTGGAGCAGTAATATTTGAGCGAGGATATACATGGTCAAAGTCAAAGAGTTCAGGTTGTCCAGTGGAGTCCATAGCTCTGTTCAACAAATATTCTGAGTTTTGCATATTACAGACTGAACAAGGAAACAAAACAATAAGAAAAGAAGATACTTACAGTTCGCCCAAGCCCTCAAGCCATCGACGTAGATCAGCTGAGTTGAAAAATAGAGCACTCCCTGTATCCACCCAGCAACAAGTTCCTTTCACAGCCTCATGAAAATTTTCCCCAGTACCATGGCCAGAAATTTGCTCCAGTGCATCATCCTTGACAGGAACTGAAGATAGTGACTCCTCTGCAAGCTGCCTATAAAGCACTAATCTTGGTGATGCCGATCGAAGAGTTAGAGAAAACTCAAAAATTGAAGCCAGTGGCTCGTTGAGAAGTGAGCGGGCATCCTCAATGTTAGTCGCTGGACTCTTGCTCTTGGTGATAGCAAGATCCTTACTCTCATGGAGAGGATGACACTAGGAGATGGGGCAAGTTTTCTTGTTTATTGCTCACACAAATGCCATGCCAACTGAGGGTTGGGGATACAAATTTATAGGTGAGAACCAGCCAAGCATATGCTACGATGCTATCCTAGATGCTGTCCTAAAGCGGTCAATATGCTGTCCTAAAGCAGATGCTGTCCTAAAAGCAGATGCTGTCCTAAAGCAGATGCTGTCCTAAGCGCAGATGCTGTCCTAAAGCAAAAGCAGATGCTGTCCTAAGCGAATGCTGTCCTAAGCAGATGCTGTCCTAAAGCGATCAAAAACAAAAACTACCACAGCCCCACAAAGACCACGATCACAGAGACTTATTTATCATTCTCCCTAAGTCTTGTGCGTCGTCTTGTGGGAGGGTTGAACCACTGATCTTGGAGCGAGCTCAAGGAACTTGATCCTTCCAAGAGGCTTGGTGAGCGAGATCCATAAGCTGATCCGTGGTGTTGATGTAGCTTGCCTTGATGCTTCCTTCATCCAGCGACCTCGGATGAAATGGTACTTCACCGGATGTGCTTGCTCGTTCATGAAAACGGGTTCTTTGCGAGGCTAGAGCGGACTTGCTGTCCACCCCGAGCTCCACCGGCTTGTGTCCTGCCGAGAGATCACCAGCGAGGCGAGCGAGTGCTGAGTCGAGCGGTGGAAGCCGCTATGTACTCGGCCTCACACCGATGACAGGCCACCACCGCCGCTTGATCGATCGCCGATGAACGAGACACTTGCCGAGGAAGAAGAGAATCCCGCTTGTGCTCTTCTTGGTGTCAATGTCGCCCGCGTGGTCACTTGTCGCCATGCAAGCGAAGTGTCTGCGCGCCAGACACCTCGGGTAATGGAGGCCGTGGTCAAGGGTCCCCGCAGCGTAGCGGATGATCCTCTTCACGCCTGCCGATGCTCGTCGTCGGCCGTTGCATGAACCGACTAACGTGGCCGACGGAGAATGCCAAGTCCGGTCGTGTGTGGGCGAGGTAGCGAAGGCTCCCCACAAGACGCCGTGCTGCGTGGCGTCCGCCTCCTCCGTCGTCTTTGTCGCGGCTCGGCTTCACCTCTCTCCATTGGAGTGAGAGGCGGGTTGCGATCGGTGAGCCCGGCTAGCTCAACGACGCGGCGTGGCGGTGCGTCGGCGTGATCCGGAATCATCTGGTGCACCTCGATCCCTAAGTAGAAGGAGAGACCCGGGTCACTCATCGGAAGGTGGCCTTCATCTCTTCCTTGAATGTCGCCACCTCGCATCCTTGGTGCCGATGATCACCAAGTCGTCGACGTAGACACCCGCGACCAGGCGTTGCCGCCTTTGCCCCGCCGCAGATCTGCGACCTCGTGTGCGCTCTGCGGAACCCCATTTGCTTGAGGTGGAGTCGGCTTAGCGTTCCACGCCCTCGGTGCTGTCGCAAGCCATAGAGGGCCTTGCGTGGCGGAGCACCTTGCCTCCTTGCTAGGGGATCGCAAATCCCGGCGGTGATGCACGAGACCTCCTCCTTCAAGTCGCCGTTAAGAAATGCCGACTTGACATCCATGTGATGAACACGCCCGACCTTCTGGGCAGCTAGCGCAGGAGGAGTCGCCACGGACTCCATCCGTGCGACGGGTGCGGCGTCATCGGTCGACCCTCTCCCGTTGCACGAAGCCTCGTGCCACCAGCGAGCCTTGTGCTTGCGATGGCGCCGGCTTCATCCGCGCCGGCGAACACCCACTTAAGAGTGATCGCGCGGTGGCCGGCGGGAAGATCGCCGGCTCCCACGTCCGGTTCGCTCGGCGGCGTCCATCTCTGCTTCATCGCGACACGCCACGCCGCGTCTCCTCCGCTCGGCGAAGGAGCGGGCTCGCCGTCGTCGCATGCCAAGTCGCGCTCCAGCCTCGCGATCGCTGCTGCGCAAGTCGAGGACGGGCGGCTCGCGAGATGTTGTCCATGGTACGATAAGCGCGAGGCTCGTCGTCGTGGTAGGCGTCGGCGGTCCTCGTCGTGGGGCAGCGAGTAGCGAACTCCACCATGCGCCTCATCGTGGGCCGAAGCTTGGGGGCGATTCCGGTGGTGTGGCGCCGGTGCGGGAGAAGTGGTGGCCGGTGGTGAAGGGTGGGCGTGGCGGTGCGAAGGTGGTGGAGCACTCGCGGAGGCGGTGGCGAGCAAGGTGTCGAGGTGGGCGAGCTCGGTGAAGACGAGCCGCTAGCTCCCGCTCTCTCGAAGTGGGCGTGGTCGACAACAAAGTCCACGAGTCGAGGCGAACCATCGTCCACCGCCTTGTCCCGCGTCGACCTGCGCCGCCGTCGAACACGGCGTCACGCGAGATGCGGGCGCTGACGCGTGTGACAGTCGAGGATGCGGTAGGCCTTCGAGCCTCCGCGTGGCCGATGAACACTCCCGAGTGCTCTGCCGTCGAGCTTGCCGATGTGGCCAAGCTCCTTGGCGACGCGTGAGGGAGCCGAAGACCCGCAAGTGGGAGACCGCCGGCTTGCGCCCATGCGAGCCTCGTGACGGCGTCCTGCCGTCGGCGCCTTAGGTAAGCGAGCGGTTGAGGATGTAGACGGCGATCACCGCCTCTCCCGAGAAGGCGGCAGCATCCTGCTCGCGAGAGGGCGAGCCATCCCGCAACCGTCTCGTTGCGCGGCTCGGCGACGCGCTCTGCTGCGGGCCAGTGCGGCGCGGAGTAGTGGCGGCAATGCCCTCATCGGTAGCGATGCGACGCGAATTCGTGCGCCGTGGTCGCGCCGTTGTCTGCGTGCGTAGCACGCGCGGCCTGCGGCCGCGCTCGCCTCCGCGGCGACTGCGTGCGCGATGGCGTCCGCGACCTCTCCTTGCTGCCGAGGACCATCACCCACATGTAGCGGGAGAGGTCGTCGGCGGCGGCGAAAGTAGCGTCGTCCTCGGTGTGGCGGTGTCGCGGGCCACACAAGTCCCGTGCACGAGCTCGAGCCTCTCCTTGGCTCTAAACTTCGCCTGGCGGGGAAAGGAGTCGCCTCGCTGTCAACACGCAGACGCCGCAGAGCTGCTCCACATGGTCAAGGCACGGCGAGCCTCGCACCATTCCGTGGCACCGAGCCGCCGGGGCCTCGAAGTGAAGGTGCCCAAACGCTCGTGCCAGCGCCACGCCTCGTCGTCCGACGAGTGCGAGGACAGAGGGGTTGTGCCACTGCTGCGTGAAAGAGTGTAGAGTCGATTTGCGCCTCGGTTACCTTGGCAAGGAGGCGGCGTCGAAGATCCCAAATCCGCGACACCGTGCTCAATCTCGACACGCGAGCCGTTCTCATCCAGTATCCCAAGGCGATGATGGAGTTCCGCGGTCGGGGATGTAGTAGACGCCGGTGGCGGCCGGTGCTCGCCGATCTTAGCGGCGAGACAGCACAGCCGGCGCCGCCGATCTCACGGCGGAGCGTCGCCGAACTTGCGGTGCCTCGAACACTGAGTCGAGCTCGGAGAAAACTCCCGCCGCCGGTCATGTGGTGGGTGGCGGCGGTGTCGAGCACCACGCGTCGGTCTTGTCATTGCCGAATCGCCGCCGAGGAGGCGTGTGCTTTTGGCTCGTCAAGGTGGAGGAGAGCCATCTGCGGCCGGTGCGGCTGAGGTGGTTCGATGCTCGCGTGAGCAATGAGCAGGACCGGCCGCTCCTCCTCCTCGCTTTGCGGACGTGGGCTGGCCGCGTCGTGGTGTCGACACTCCTTGGCCCAATGACCAAGCTTGCGCGCGCTTGTGGCAAGAGTCGTCTCGTCTTGCTTTGCTTGCCGCATCGCCATGCTGGCGCCTTTGCGCGCTTGCGCGCATGCCACTTTGCGGCGCTGTCGTGGAAGAAGGCTCCTTCTTCTTGTCACCTTGGCGGCATCCTCGCTCCCGAGTGAGGAGGAGCTTCCGCCAATGGTGACGGGTCCCGAGGGGCGCCGTGGCTCATCGATGTCGGCGACCTTGAGGCGACCCAACGCCTCCTCGATGGTCATCGTGGAGGTCAGCAGAGACCCGATCGGCGAGCCATCCGCTTGTACTTCTGGGGCGCGGCGGAAGAGCTTCTCCACGCTCTCTCCTCGCCGTAGGTGTTGTCACCGAACGCACCAACTCGCAGCAGTGTTGAGGCGGAGCAAAGTCATCAACGTCTTCACTGGCTTGAAGGCGAGCACTCCCGCTCCGTGCGTAGTGCTGCGGTGTAGACTTCGGGGCGTGGTCGCCGCCGATGCGTCTTTGCGGCGATGGCGTCCCAAGCCTCTTTGGCGATCGCTTGTTGGTAGCGAAGCGCATCTCGGCGGGGCTGCGGCGATGAGAGCATCCAGCGCCGTCGATCTGATCGTGGTCGACGTCGCCGTCTGGGATGCATCCCACATATGCGCACTGAGCTTCACCTCATCACCGCACCCGCTCGGCGTAGTTGGTCTTGGTGAGTGTAGGCCACCCGCCCGCCGGGCGGCGCCCTCGACGGCGACACGGTACTCGTGGTGACCACGATGCCGAACCGGGAGAAAGCGCGTTGCTGTGAGGGCGCGCTCTCCGTCGACCCGTCACGCCGCGCCGTGCATGCCTCTCCAGAGCGCCACCGCCGTGTCGCGCTCCTTCAGAGCGCCGCCGCGCGCGTCGCGCTATCTGAGCTGCCACCACGCTCGTGGCGTCGCGGCCGCCCATTGCGCCGCTTTCTGCCTGCGTTGCCTCCTCTCCAGCCACCGAGGTCGCGTCGCCTTGCCATCATCATGGCGAGCCGGGCTGCTGCTGTTGCCGCGCAGCCTTGACCTGACTCTCTTTGCCGCCGCCGCGCGCTGCATCTGCCGCCGCCGCTTCCGCTCGCTCCGCCGGCTGCTTGCCCGCTCGCCACCCATGACCGCCAGCGCCCTCGCCGCGCCGCAGCCGTCTTTTGCCGCCGCTTCGCCGCGCTGCTCTGCGCGAGAGCTCGGCCGTCTGTACGACGCCGCATGCTCGAGGCGGCCGAAGGCCGAGATCGCCTGCGGACATGGCGCGCTGCGGGGCTGTTGCGTGGAGAGAGGCGCCGACGAGTCTGCCGTCTCTCGGAGAGGAGTGGCGAGGGACGGCCGCCTTCTGCGCTCTTGGTGAGAGCTGCTGCAGGCGGAGAAGGAGATGAGCGAGAGATGCTCAAGCTACGAGGATACTAAGGCTCGATACCACTTGTTAGTCATTGGACTCTTGCTCTTGGTGATAGCAAGATCCTTACTCTCATGGAGAGGATGACACTAGGAGATGGGGCAAGTTTTCTTGTTTATTGCTCACACAAATGCCATGCCAACTTTGAGGGGTTGGGGATACAAATTTATAAGTGAGAACCAGCCAAGCATATGCTACGATGCTATCCTAGATGCTGTCCTAAAGCGGTCAATATGCTGTCCTAAAGCAGATCTGTCCTAAAAGCGGATGCTGTCCTAAAGCGATGCTGTCCTAAAAGCGGATGCTGTCCTAAAGCAAAGCGATGCTGTCCTAAAGCAGATGCTGTCCTAAAGCAGTCAAAAACAAAAACTACCACAGCTCCACAAAGACCACAGTACAGAGACTTATTCATCACTCAACAATCTTCTGGACACAACATTTGGCCGTCGAACATTCAGATCCTTTGTCCAGTTCCTTCCAATGGTCAACAAAATCCCAAAATAGATCTTTCCATTCTTTTGAAAGCAGTACACTAACAAAAGTAGTAAACATACGGAATATTAGGTACTGCTTGGAAAATAACAAGTAAAACTGACCGAGTAACAGCAATGCTGCAAAATGTTCATTAACAGGTACTACATTTATTTATGTTTCTCAGGAGAACGGTATTTGCTTGATTAGATCTAAGTGCATATTGTAACACTGTTATCCTGCTTATGCTGACCGGCTTACTTATTTCGCTTGTCAGATGTTATAAAGTAGACTTATTCATTAGTTAGATCTACTTTGTAAGTATGAAAATTTTGTAGCATTTTGGACCAATCCATTTATTCACTTCCAAAGCAAAATTTAGTAGCATTTTGGACCAATCCATTTATTCACTTCCAAAGCATAAATAAGAATTGGTAGCAGCTCAGTATTTTGCTACATATAAATATAATAAAACTTGAGCTCATATGAAAATTTGCAAATAATTACCCACTACCCAGTATAATGTCATCATTGTCTTTCATGCGAATAAATTTGACTGATACTAATCCTATATTTAGAATCTCACTGGGTGTCTCAACTCAATTTCACATAGGCAGTGGAGCATGAAGGCAGAATTCAAATACAAGGCAATAAATTAACAACATACAGCTGCCAAAATTTAACACTAAGGAATCCTTACATTTTCCAAATGTAAACCCTTCTCCTAAATTTAAACCAAGCAATTGCGGTATACCCAGTTAACAAGCAGGTAGCTTACATACATCTCCTATATGAAATGATTGAGACAAGTATTACACTTACTGCTATGCTTAAAATGCACATGTATGGACTACTAAAATAGCTCCAATTAATAGCACTGTCAGACAGCCCTAAAATACTCCCATCATAAGATGGAGCTTTAAATTCAACATATAATAAGTCAAAATACCATGCACCACAGAGCAAAGATATGCTTACGTCAAAAACGAAATTAGCTATTACTCCCAACGAATGCAACATTTCAATTTTTCAAAGTGCACAAAAAGGCATGGTATGTTTATCGGTCACAGTAGGGTTTAAGAGCAAGTCCAATAATAGGGCCAAGTGTTTGGCTATAAGTCAAGTTATAAGAGCCAAGTTATACAATAATTTGTCTTCTATTTGTCTACAAAAGGTTTTTTATTATTATGTGGTACCATCTCTCACATTCTCTTTCCTATTCCTCCTCACATACATTTATTATCTGAGCCCACCACTGCATAGGCTCCCGTGTCCAGCTTGTTGCTTGCATGAGAGCCAAGCTCTCATCTCTCTTCTCTCCTCCACATCAGCAAAAATGCTGACTAGCTTGGCTATAAGACCATTATTGGACTTGCTCTAATAGTTTTAGACCGCGATACAGAAAACCTCGTAAACCTCTAATTTCACTATAATTAATATCGTAATCTAGTAGGATTCAGTTCTGGAAAAAGTCATTTAAATTGACCATATGGAATGCGTTTAACTAAACCACGAGTATGTGTCAGCTTGTGGTGTATTCAATACGTTAGTTCGCAGTCTATTCCCAATCTAGGGTGCTCCATAGTACACAACTGTTCCACAACACACTAGTACTGCTCATCAGTTACTAACAATTTGGAGGCGAATACAGGAATCTAAGCACAGCGTGGTTTCCAATGAGATCAACTCTAAATTTCGAAAATACAAATTAGGTCAACATATTCACTAGGCATCAACACACTAGCTCACTCCCAGTTCCCAGAACCGCTAGATTCTCGATGCTAATTGCTAAACCCCAGACCAAAATTACTGAAAAGCGAAAACCAATCAATCGAAGCCAAATTAGCGTGTCCCGACATATGCCGGCATATCAAGTCCAAAAAACCACTCACTTGGCCTCGAGCAGCAGCGGCGTGCCGGCCCACTTGGCCCGGAGCGCCACCTGCACGTTCTTCTGCCGCCGGATCTCGGCGGCCGCGCCGCGCCCGGCGAGGCACCCCACGAGCACCACCACTACCAACGCCACCCCTCGCGCCACCGCCATGGGGGAGACGCGCGCCGATCCGAGGACCTCCCGCCGCTTCGATCCGACTGGCTGCGCGGCGGGCACTGAGCCCCGCATCAAAAGGGCTTTTGTGAGGCCCTGGGCCCGTCGCCATCGAGATGCCGAATGGGCTGTTCCTCTTTAGGCCTGGAACTTGCAGAGATGGGCCGAAAGGACGGTACTGGGGTAGCCCATAGCCGTAGCCATGGACCCCTTTCATCCGCAACGGCGCACTCTACCAGTGCTGTGGCGGTCAGCGGACAGCGGTACGTCGGCCTTTACTCTTTGGCTGTGTTTTTTGTTTTTTTTTACTTATACTTTTTATTTTTAGTTAAAAAGCCATTTCGTTTAAAATAACTTTTAATTTTAAATTATAGAAGATAAAAGTTAAAAATCATTTTAAACGGTTCAATCTCGATAGAGAGCAGGAGATAACAAGAGAGCAACTTCATCTACGCTCGTAGCGTGCGGCCCCCTTTGTTGCTGCTGCTCAAAAGTATGTCGTTGCTATCTCATCTGGTTGCCGCTATTACGGTTCATCCTCCTGGTCGTTGTGATCTGAGGTGTGCTGCTGCTATCTCATCTTTGTTTGTCACTGTTACCTAGGTGGATTTGTGAAATAAATGCAATAAAATCTTGGAATTCTAACATGATGTTGTTAGGTGTTTTTGGTTCCTTAAACGCAATTATTGCCCAACAAATTTTGTTCATGACCTCCATTTGATTGGTGACACGAATAAGAGAGAAAAAGGAAGCGAAGCAGGACTGCCCTCGATGTGGGGGCTCATCTTGAAAACATATGATCTATTATTTTGAACTACAGCTCATGTTTTTTGCTCTACTTTTTTGAGATGTTGGAGACATCAATGCGGATGTCGCATACATTTGTAGGATCAAGAAACTGTCCCGTTTGTTTCGGCTTCTGGAGAAGCTAAAAACTAAAAACACAAAAAGAACAAAGCCATAGACAGGTAAAAATAGCTCATGTAGAGTAGCTATCTCCAGGGACGAACCAACCCTTCAAGTGAGCTCGGGCGACTGCCCACACTCCGTCACCGGTCGACCCCCCCCCCCTCTAGTAGCCCCTCCTCCTCCAGTCCAAAGGCCAGCAGGTTGAGCGAGCGACGGTGAGTCAATAAACGCACATGAAATTGCATAACACGGACGCAACGCATGGGTTTGGGCCGCTTCGCCGGTCGTCCAGCACCTAGTTCCCGAGAAAGTAGAAGATGCGGGCTAGGCGAGCGAACCATGCAGCCGACTGAGCCGAGCTGCCCCCGCGTGAGCAGACAACAGAGACGTGCTAACCTGACCCTAGCCACTGTGATTGTGAGGTTAGTGAATAGTGATCAATTATGTGTTCTATCATTGCTTTTTGAATATTCGTATTTTTCTACTTGACTAATTATATCATTTGTCCTTCAGGTTTATGAACAATAAAGCGAAGGTCATCGAAAGATTTTTGGGTCTCCAATATATCACAGAGGTAATATTAGATACATTGAAGAGAGCTTTGATTGGGATGCTTAGTGGGCATGGTTTACCTATTGCTAGACTTTGAGGGTAGAGGTACAATGGAGCTTCAAATATGAGAAGTGAATTCAACAGCCTTCAAAAACTGATTCATGATGGAGAACCCATATACTTTCTATATCAGTTGCTTTGCTCACCAATTACAGTTGGTAGTTGTTGCTATCACACGTTATTGTTCATCTACCAATGATTTCTTTGAGTATGTAACTTTAATTGTGACTACCACTAGTGTATCTTGCAAAAGGGAGGATATATTGCTAGACAAGCAGGTGCAATTTTTTCAAGAAGAGGCAAGCATCAAGAAGCTAGCTTGGTCAAACCTAGAGACACTAGATAGAGCTCTCATTATACAACCATACTCTATATTAAGACCATGTGGGAATGCAGTGACAAATGTGCTAGGCATTGTGCATGAAGATGGGCGTAATCCATCTAAGGCAGTGAGTTTATTACATATAATAGAGACCTTTAACTTTGTGTTTATTTTGAAGATGATGTTGAAAGTGCTTTGTATTACAAATGATTTATCTCTTGTATTACAAAGGAATTTGAAGATGATGTTGAAAGTGCTTTGTATTACAAATGATTTATCTCTTGTATTACAAAGGAAGGAGCAAAACATTGTTCAGGCTATGTCATTGCATGTTGATGTCAAAACACATTTGACCAACTTGAGGAACCATGGTTAAGAGCCATTATTTGTAGATAAGATTCCTATGCCAAATATGGATGAAGCGATTTCCAATCAAGGTGTGGTGGGATTATAGTCACTCAAGACCATCATTATTGTGTTGATACTTTTTTTTGCTATTATTGATGCTATTGCCACAAAGATAGATTATCATTTCAATGAGGTATCTTTAGAGTTACTTGTATGTTTTTCTTGGCTTGATCCAAAAGGTTCCTTCTCAAAGTTCAATGTGGATAATATAGCTCGACTTGAGGAAATCTATGATGAAGATTTCTTCATTTCTGATTGTGCGGGTATAAAGGATCAACTTAAAAGCTTCATTCTTCATGTGCGAAGAATTGATGATTTTATTACTTGTTATGATTTTGGAAGTCTAGCCATGAAGATGGTTAAAACTGAAAGGCATATTGTATTTCTATTGCTCTATCACCTCATCGAGTTAGCATCGCTACTACTAGTGGCGACATCATCAGACCCGATTTGCGCAATAAGATGTCCAATGATTGGCTTAATGATTTGATGGTGTGCTATATTGAGCGAGAGATATTCAAATGACTTGATCGTGAAAAAAATCAAGAAATGGTTCAAGACATGAGATTTCAAAGAATGAAAATGTCTCATTCTTTTAGACATACTTAGTTATTTAGTGGTATGTCTTTTTACCTTCTCTTTTTATTTTATCTTTATGTTCTATTATCAAATTATAATGCTATTGTTCTATCTATCTTTCAAAATTGATAGTTTGCTTCTTCTATGACTCATTTATAATTGTAGACTAAGCTTCATTAGTGAGGTATTTTTCAACGTCTTATTGTTATCTACACATATTTGCATACGAATTGTAGTTGTTGATTCCATTTTGTATCATATACTCTTATTAGTGCGGTTGCAACGTAGTTTGATTATGGATTATTTTGCTTTTGGGTAATACTGTTTGCTTCACACTTGAGAGTCCGCCCTAGCTACATTTTATTCCTAGGTCCACCATTGGCTATCACCATAGTAAAGAAAGAAGTTACCTAGCAAGTAACCACCAGCTAGACAAACCCGATATCAAATGTATTGTCACTCAACATCTTCCTTGTAATCGAAAAAAGTAAAAAAAAAGTGTATCATCACCCCTTCCAGATATATTAGGCGTGAAAATAAGCATATCTTCCGCAACTAAACTGCTCATGCTATCACCTCACCTGGCTTCCAAACAAAGTCTAAGCTCCCCCTCAAGTTCTACAGACTCAGCACGCTCCCCCCAAGTCTAAGACGAAGTTGCAAGTTTTTAACACAACGAGTTAATTTGTGATATGTTGATTGAGGAGACTTTAAAAAATTAATGTCAGTTATCGGGATAACTGAATTTGGTGTTTTGTTCACTGTTGTATATGTTGTAATTTTTGGATCACTTACTCGACCATTATGGAGGCTTTGGCAATATTCTATTATCAGGAATTTAATGACATCCTGATGATAGTTGGCATAACACTCTTCAGAGTTTTGCTATGTGACAGTGAAGTTTTTGTTCCAATTTCAATTTGGGATAAAGGATTGAAGTGCAAGGAGACTATTATTACGTGGATACTATATTATTTGTCTAGTTGTTATAGCTCAATATGAAGAGTCTACTTAGTTTATACTCCATTGATGACATAAGAGTTACTTTCATCCGGATAATTTTACATGTGTAGTTTCAACCATGTCATGGAATTCAGTTATATTTAAAGTCGGTAGTTTGACGTACGTGATGGCGTACGTGCAAGTTGCTTTTTCAATGAGGGGTTTTTTGCCGAATTTTGTGTTCTAGGTGGAACATGTCGGATTCCATGATATGATTTCTTCGCTATCTATTTAGCAGCAAATGTGATATTTTTGGCTTATGCCATTTGACGATTGGGCATTTATTTTAGGAGGTCAAATGTATGGACTCAGACTTTTGCTATAGTTATAAATAGTTGAAGACCTAGATTTGTTCATCTACTTTGTGACGCTGTGTGTTTATATCTGCCGGTGGTTTGCTCAATTTTGCTTTGTGAGAAGTATTTGAATAAGACTGTTTTTGTCTTTTTTTTTTGTTAAGATTAGTCCGATAGACTTTCGAGACACAAGGTTTTATGATGAAAACTTATTTGGAGGAGATTTATTTTTTTTACTGTATGAGCGAATTCATTTTAAGGTGGTGATTGTTAAAGTGTGTTCCGAAATCATCATGTCTATGTCAGACATTACGCCAGACATGGCGATGAGCAGTGCATGGCCCAAGTTGTATCGGATGTGACAATGGCTGATGCATCCGACTCTGATTTATTTTTCTTTTTTGTTAAGGACTTTGATCCCTAGACTATAAATATATACCTGTAGTCTATAGGAAGAGCAAGAGTCTCATTGTAATTTCTCCTCATATAGTGAATTTTTGTCTTCATGTGTCCATAGTTTTTCAGTAAGAATTTGTTACATTAAATCTGTGTCTCCCATTCTTTTAATCATCAATTTTTACGGTATATCTTATAACATAAGACCATTATAATTTTATCACTCCTACTAGTACTGGCGGGAAAGTATATCTAAATCCTATCTAATATTCTAGTATGGAGGGAGAAATTACGACGGAACTTTAGCAATGCACCCACACATGTACACTCTGTTCATCTGCATCCATTGATCATACGTCCGAACATGCGCACTTACAACAGTATAACTCTCCATGTTAGGAGTCCTGCTAATCATGTCCCTTAAATCATGTTTGCGTTGCAGGATTGCCTTTGCAAAGCAGAAGATGAACTCATCTATCTCATCCTACCTCGACTTGATCTCTTCTTCCACGTGCAGAGCGGACCCCATGCCCCCGCTTCCGTTTCGGAGTTGGCCTTATGCTTCCGTTTCCGTTTCGGAACGCGAGACCGACGCTTCCATGCACGCACGCACCGGCCACCGCCGCCTCCATATATGTGCTTTCTGCATTTCGTAAGTCGTAACGTGCAAAGCATCAAAGCCTCTACTTTGTGTTCAACTTACGGCTGCTTAGTTCCCAACTAACCGAGGCGCTCGGTTATACGTACGCTCTAGCTGTTTGCACCCGGCCGGCCGGTGCAAAACGATGGCGTCCAAGACCGGGCACCTCGACGACGTGCCCGGGTGCCTCTTCGCCCCTGCCTTCGGCGCGGAATACCGGGCACCTCGACGACGTGAACGGGCATGGCGGCGCGTGCTGGCCCTGGCGCCCCTCGCGGACGACGGAGCCGACAACGTTGTGGCGACCGCGCCCGTTTTTGACCCGCGAGAAGCAGCGACGGTAGCGTACATCAAGGCACACGCGGATGCCGTAGACGAAGAGGCCGGCGACGCGGAGATCGACCACAATAAGGGCAAAGTGCTGGTTTCCTTCAATTTGGCGTATTACTCCCCCATTTGCATCACCGCCAACTCCATGTCAAGCCTGACCAGGCCCGTTTCCAAGGACGGCCGGAGCAGATGGATCCTCGGGGTCATACTGGACGCGTTCATCCAGCTGCTCCGTCACCGTCAGGGCGGCGAGCAAATCGTCAGGAACGGCCGCCGCGTTCTCCTCCAGTGCTGGGAGGACCGGTGCTGGATCGAGTGGCTGGGGGGCCGGCCAAGTACCGTACTGACGGAGAAGGACCAAGCCGAGATGTGCGCGCTCGCTAACGAATACCTGCAGCACGACCTGGTCTTCATGCCGGTGCACCACGTCTGCCACACCTTCGTCGCCGTCCTCAACTTCGGCGAGCGCGAGTACCAGATCCTCGACTCCCAGGAGCCCTCGCGGTACTACGGCCCCGAGTACTACGAGCAGGGATGTCCACGCTGCGCGAGTGCCTGGGGCGGTGCATGGCGACGGTCGGCCTGGAAGACGTCGCCGGGTGGGGGCTGCGCGAGGTGGAGGAGTCCCGAAGCAGACGGACTGCTCGTCGTGCGTCCTGTTCGCGCTCAAGTTCATGCAGCTGTGGGACGGGAGAAGCTGACGCAGAGTTTCTCCATGGAAGACGTGCACGCGTTCCGGACGAAGCTCGCCGAGGAGCTCATCTTCTCGGAACTGAACGAGATGGAGGACGTGAAAGAGGAGGTCGAGTGGAGAATTAGATAGGTGCACTCTAGCTTCCCTTGGGCAGAGGATATCACATTGGTGCGGACACAGACATTTTTAGAAATTGACAATCCAATAAAAGATAAAATTATGCGAATTTCGAGATAAAATAGACCGATCAGATAAAAGCTTTTCCCTGGTCCAGTCTGGTAATAATTCGAGCGTAAATTGCCTGCGGCGGTGCGGCCCATAAGGCGCACAGAGATTGGGGCAATTGCCAGTGTAAGTGAAATGATTTAGCTGGCGCCGGAGGTGAGGCAGAACCACTCGAGGTCCTTGCCGCCGGAAGGGTCCCCTCGGCCGTCGTTGGCGTCATCGTGAAGGCCCTCATCCGCCTGCGGCAGCGATGGGATAAGCGTGCCGCACATGACCCGCGGCGCCTCCATCTCCCGCCTCAGCCCGGCCCCGCAGCAGTGGGTGACCCGGCCTCCCTCCCCATCGCCGCCTTCTCCTCCCCCTCCCCCTCCTGCGCCGCCGTTACTGACGAGCAGTGGACGCTTGCAGTCCGCAAACAAGTGGTTCTCTTTTGGTTTCGTGTGACGACTGGTGAATTGCGTGTTGGCACGCACGTGCATATAGAGAACTCTGGCTTTGTGTGATAACCCAAATTTGCCTCACAATAAACCATGCATGATTTCCCTGAAATTTTTAAAATTTTTGGTGCATTTTTTAATTTTCCCAAAGCCTCATTGGAGTTTAAGATTTTTAAAATAATTTTCTTGGCAAAAAAAATGTGAATTTAAAATTTCTAAAATCCCATTGGATGCGGATGGTTTTTTCCTAAAAATTTATATGTAAATACCTCTCAAAATTCAAATTACAAATTCAAAATTAAATTAAAAACTAGAATTAAAGTTTAAATACAACTAAAATTAAAGTTTAAATACTAAACTTTTCCCTCCCTTGCCTACGGGCCGAAACCCACTCGTGGGCCAGCCCATTTTCCCTTTGGGCAAATGTTTATTAATAGTAATAAATTTAAAAGGGGTTAAATTATAAAAATTATTCTCCCAGATGCACGTAGGATGCGCAATAGACATTGAGATTTTGAAACTTTTCTCTCTCCTCTTTTGACCTGAAATAATATTTTAATGGTTGAAATGTGTTTCAGCAAATAGCCACGATGTAGCAGTGTTTCAGCAAAGACATGGAAAACCGGTGTCTTAGAGTAAACGTTACAAAATATTAGTGCTATATAGCCAATTCTGCTGAAACTAAATGATATATGTAAGGTGAATGAAATAAAATGTATATACGTAGGCACTCCTTTTGTTTAAAGGTTTTTAGTATTGAGTTCCATGCATCAATCAGTTCATCCAAAAACTTAAGCTGATAAAGAAAGATGGGTAATTCACTTATACTTTAACACTCCCCCTCACGCGTAGGCTCCCTTAGGCCTAAGGCGTGGAATAGAAGTGAACTACAATTAATTTTTTTTAATTGCGTCAGTTAGGTCTTGAACTCGGGACCTCTTGGCTCTGATACCATATTGAGTTTCATGCACCAATCAGTTCACCCAAAAGCTTAAGCTGATGAGAAAAGATGAGCAATTCACTTATATTTTAACATTTAGAAGAACTGCGATAATTCGTATGCATTGCTATTGAATTTAGCTCTCGGCCCAGATTTAAGGTTGCCATTTTCACAACCTAAAGCCTGTCTTTTCAAGGTTTAAAGGTCAAAATGCAATCTTCAGCGAATTGAACTATTCGCTAGTCTCATCAAGTAGATTTATTACATCAAAGAGCTTACATCTTCTTCTTCTTCTCCTCCTTCTTCTTCTTTTAATCTTATCCCGAGTTTATCAGAAATTGAGTACTCTCAGTCAGTATCATGGAGGAGCATTCTGCTACAGAACCGATGTGGCCGTGGGTCGCAGTGAATTCCTCACTGAGGAACTGATGGCAGAGCATACATTTCTCCGACTTCTGCAACGTGACAGGGCAATGAGTTTTAGGCCTAATTTGGAACGCGCGGGAATTTTTCCCGATTCCTATTGGAATTGAACTATTTTCTGTAAAATTTCTCTTTTCCAAATACCTCTTGTTGGCTTTCCTGCATCAGATAAACTCGGCGGCCTGTCCCTTCCGGGCTTCCACAACCAGCCAAGGCGGACAGTTCTACGCGCCAAGCTGAGCAGCGGGCGCAGCTTCCCGGTCAATTCAGCTGAGCGCCGCCGTCGGCGTGGTGGTAACACGCCGTCGTCCTCGTCAGTGCAAGCGGCATGTACAGTTCGATCCACGGCTCCAGTTTAATTCTGACTTCGACTCAGAAAGAAACCTGACATTGCCCTCAGTCACGACACCACCCACAGTGATCAACCAAAGAAGCTAGGAAGCGCACGTACTCCTTCCATCCGATGCCGCTCCTGTGGCCGATGGAAGTTCGAGAACCAGTGAGTTTTGACCTTCTCCTGCATACGATAAACTCGGCCTGTTCCTTCCACAACCGGCCGAGGCAGATTCCCGGTAGTTTGGACCTGACTCTGTTTACACATGCCATCGCCAGTGCGGCGTGCACAGCTCAGTTTAATTCCGACTTAGGCCCAGGTTGCAACAAATCAAGGGCATGGCAGCAGCACGTCGTCAGTCTGTCCGATCCAGAGCTCCGATCTACAAGAATGCAGAGGATTGCAGTAGCAGTGCACGACTGTACGATCGATCGAGCCAGATGACCAGGGAGCAGGAAAGCTAACGCACGTACGTCAATGCGTTGTGATAGAAAGCGAAAGAAAATGAACAACTCCGTGTATTGATAAGAATCGATTATCAATGTATCACGAGTCATCTTCACAGACGAGATCACTACACTTGATCATCAACTGACACGCAAATGCATGGTGGTCTGGCATCCAGATGTAGGATGTAGAGGTTCCTCGGGTGGTAGAGCGCGAAGAGGACGCGGCGGAGCGCGGAGGCGTCGCCTGCCCGCCTGCGGATCCGGAGATGAGTACGGCGAGGCGGGGGGAGTGAGGCGCCGACGCCGGAGGACGGTCGGGACGGTTTCAGCTTGTGCTTGACCAAGAGGGTGGGGAGGGGTGAGTAAGGTGAATTTATTGCTTAGGTTTATGAATTGACGCTATCTATTGAAGAGGTTATATCTATAACTATTTCTTAGTAATATGGAATGCACATACATACAGATAAATCTACTAAAGTATAAGATTTAACTAGCGTACATGGTCCAAAGACACGAGTGCGTACACGGTACACATCGCTTTGGACAAAAGGTGAATTTATTTTTTGAACAAATTAATTATCTAATTACATAATAAATGATATTGTCTCACGATTATTGCTTGTTTGTTACTACATGTGAGGAAATTTGTTAGAAAGTTGCTGATCAA
>JAYEVI010000393.1:0-117466 GCA_036346575.1 Dendrocalamus sinicus | reverse complement strand
ACTTCTAACGGATCTACATGACGTGTAAATTCACATGTTCATTATGAAGTATTATGACGGGTTTGAAATGGTTTATTTAACAAAAATCATTAATACAACCTGATGTGCACTAGTCGAAATATCTTTTTAATAGTTAGCCAATATTTGAGAACTACTAAAACAAAAAATGCAAGAATTTTTATAAATAATATATTTTTATTAAGACAAAATGCATTGTTTAGAAAATATCAAAAATAGCTCTATCGTCATTTCAATTGGCAACAGGTCCTCTATCACCAATTCAATTAACAACATAATCTCTGTTGCCAGTTGAATTGACGATATGGTCTTTGTCATCAATTTATTTGACGACGAGTTCTCTTATCATTCGCTTGACTCCACGTACTATTGTCATCATTCTAAATGGTGGCAGAGTGCTATCGCTATTTAGAATAGCAACTGAAGGTTAATTGTGTAATCTTTTTGGTGATATATATAATATTAATAAAAATATATTATTTTAAAAATTCCTTCGGGTGAGGTCCATGAGTTTGCACGGTTTCCTTCATTCATTTCTGAAGCAACGCTTCACGTAACTCCATCAGTTAAAAGGCAGGAGTAACTTCTGAGCTGAAATTGGGGATCTGAACTGACGTGCTCGACGGAAATCGGTCGAATAGATTTTACCCCATCATTTACTCAAAGAGATTTCATACTCACATACTAGCGTATAAGTTGTGAAAAACTGGGAATCATCCGGCCCTAAACCTATTTTGAGACTCGAATCAAAGGATCACATACATTTTGATGAATACTGAACAGTCCACATTTAATATTTCTCATAAATAGTACTCGTCGGAATAGGCCATACTCAGATGCCCGACTTGCAACCGCCATTTCAGCTAAAAAAAGTAGCTTATGACTGAAATTGTCACATCAGTTAAGCGAAATTGCAATTGTAGTTGATGGTGACTTATTTGACATAATTAAATTTAAAAAATTAAAAAATAGAAAAAAAACATGTTAGCTAATCATGAACAATGTAAATGAATACGAGAAAAAAAGGAAAAGACAAAAGCGCTAAAAACAAAAATCAAAAAGATAAAATTTAAAAATAATGAAAAATAAAACAGAAACTAGAAATTTAAACCGAAATAAGTGAGGCATTAGTCTACGAGAACTACCATAGACGTATATATACCCTGGTCTCTAGTCTATCATGAACTGATCACACTGATACGGTGGCAACTGGGAAGGCTCATTCATCTACTGTGTGCCTACTTTCTGGCTAATTGTGCCGGCCCACCATAAACCTACACGTGCAGGAAGACCAAAGCAACCGACTGCATCACATCTCTGACAAGAACAGTCTCACAACTGCGCCCGGCGGATGGCCCACTAAGAGCTCTCCAATCACAGTAAACTATAAAATAGTTTATCTTATTAATTAATGTAGATATTATCCATGAAATTATACTTCCAATGGATAGTTTCTACAAATAAAATTACTAATCTCATTTATCTTCTCTCTCCTATCATCTACATCACGTTTCTTTCTGCTCTTGGTTCTGTGTAGGCATAATGTATATATAAAAAGTCATTTCCTTATCTCTCCTCCTTAACTCCAATGACACATCAGCATTTGCTTACTTGACACCTTATTTAATGCTATAGAAACTATTTATAGTTTTACTGCATTAGAATGCTCTAACAATGGCTACCAGCAACGTACGCCAATTCGTGAACGGATGAGTCGTCTCTCCATCGGCTAGAACCGTCGTTCCTTCGACGCTATATAAGACGGACTCTGTGATCAGTTTAACATAATGACATTATAACATATTTACGCTCATTGTCATAATGATATTATAACACATTTACACTCATCTATTTATTACTAAAAGTTAATGATACATCTTTTAGAGTTGTTAAGAAAAAAATACACTAGAAATTCTTACCAAAAAATAAAATATATAGCCTTTAATTTGATAGGTCTAAGTTATAACAATTCAGATAAAAAAAAAGTCCATACCAAATACAATCCAAATTGAACCATGACCAATACACTGCGCAACACCAAACACAGCCTGACCACATAAACTAAAATATGCACGTAACTTCAGAGGCTTTGCTATATTGATTTGTAGGTATCAAAGAGTCTTGCCCTTGTATCTTTCCTATTCGGTAATCATGGCCTTGTCTTATACTGCCACGATTATTGAGGTGTCTAGCATAACAACATTTGTTCCTTGCCAAGTCGGAATAGTATTCAAAGCTATTTTACGTATGTTTTGTACATATAGTCCGATACAAACTATTGATCAGGGGACATATATGTAGTACTAGGACCATATAAATTGGTATAAGATCCAAGCCATAGATTGTATCAACATAAAAACATGGATGATCAAGATGTTTTTCTCCGATTAATCTTAGAATTTCTAGCTCTTTTTATTTTCTATGATTAATGTAGTGTCGTAGATAGGACTACTCTTTGTGCCCATTACCGTTATCCAAACCTATACCCACACTATTGGATAGTGTATGGGTAAGAAATAAAATAACCATTTAAATTTCGGTATGGGGAGGATAATATCCACTTACCCATCATTACCTATACCCATTCATACATATGGTTGAGAGTATACTTATCTATCCATGGGCATGGATTATCCATACTCGATTATAGCTTCTTATAAAATCATGTGAGAGCCACTTGTGCATCGTGTCCGCCAATTTGGTAGGTGTGCATGTAGAATAAATATTGTCTAAGAATGATAAAATTAGCAAACTTAGAAAGTATATGTTAAGTGTAATCCAAAATAACTAAATTTGGAGAGAAAACAAAACTAGCTATTTAATTTTCATACGAATTGCAAAGTAAATCCCTAAAAAATATCTATTATATACTAAAGTCGATCTCATGAGTTTTGCATTTGCTAAAAGGAAAATAAGATAGAAATAATAAAAGGAAAATATTCGTTCCTCGATTTAGTGAACCCTTATTGTGGTCAATAAATGATCATCATTGGATGTATTAGATAAAATAAGAAATCTTATAAGACAAGACTACCCATTATAGATTCTAGATGAACCTAATAAATAAAATAATCCTAGATAACCCGCACTAAAATTCACGTACAATAGGAAAAGAAGGATATTGACATGCAAAATAAAGAGTAAAAGCCATACATAAGAAAAAAAAGAAAAAAAAGTGGCACTCAACAAGAAGAAAAAGAGAAATAAAAAAGAAAAGATCTATTCTAATGTGTACTTACCAACAATGTGTATTTCACAACTTTAATTTTGTTTTAGAATCGTCATCGATGTGGTACATTTTAATTCAAGTTGAACTGTATTTAACTACTAGGTGTTATCATCATACAATATAAAGTATAGGATAGTTGATTACATCATCTTACTAAAAATAAAAATTATAGAAATTCTTTGAAAAATAAAAAGAAACATCTTGCCTTGAATTTAGTGTACCATAATTATGTGTATTAATCAATAACTGTGTATGTTACCGATAAAATGAGAATAATTGCTAGAAATTCTAAAAAATATCTAGCTCTTAATTATGTGGACTCTTCTTATGATTAACAAATCATGACCAATAATTTTTTTATCTATGAAAGTATGCATGAAATTGATTTATAATGTATATGCATGCATGTATAGTTGGGAAATTCTTGTATGAAATTAAGATGTGAGATGCTAAAGATAGAATTGAACCTAAGTGATCCATACATAAGAACAAACTTGCCTATATCTATTATAATTTACACTCTTTTAATTGTATTAACATATATAACTATTGTCTCTATTATTAAAGTTGCCGATTACAAATTATAAAGAATAAGTATTTCCTCCCAAAGATATAATTTATATTCTTTGTTTTAACGTATACTACTTGTACATTAATGTCATAAATGAAACTAATTATACAAATATAAAAATTAAATCAAATTGATAACGCTTTAAAATTCTAATATTTTAATTCTTTAGTGTGGTTTACAAATTTTTATTTTTTGGATATAGTTCCTTTATTATCATTACTTATAGGCCCCTCTTCTTTTTGTTGCTTGTGGTGCGGTTTGTGACTTTTACTGTTTATGAGAGATTATAGAGTAAAAGAAACTCATGTGCGATTTTTGACAATATAAATGAAGTCAAGAAATATGTACTACAAATTAATTAGTAGACTCTATTTTAAAAAAACTACTCCATTTAAAAGCTAGTTATTATAGAAAAGCCGGAAAACAGCTTTTGAAAGCTGAAAAGAATAGAACTATATATTACTAAACTAATTAAACATACTCTAGAAATAATGTCCGCGTAAACGCACGGACCAGCATGCTAGTTGGTCTTAATGATAAGTGAGCACCCTCTACAACATAGTCTTGATCCTAGCCTCTTTATAGCCATATATACTCGCAAGATTAACTGAAGGTCGACACATTTTAAATGACACGAGGCAGGCGGCACCGAGGCAGAGCCGGTGTTTTTTTGAATGGAAGTGCGCTACTGCGGGGACGATGATTCGAATCCGCGTCGTCTTTTCAGAACGTTCAGTACCAGTGCTTCAGTGCATGTCTCCCTCCCCTTCGCCTCGGTGGGGCTTCCAAATTGATGGTCATCGGTGCGGAGGCTTTCAGCGTGGGGCCCACCTGTCGGCGACAAGACTAATGATGGCCCGGGCCTCAAAGCTTATTCTTATGTTGTGTGCTTGGTTGGACTGAAAAATAGTGATTTAGGACCGAAATTACATCAGTAATTAAAGATGATTTATTTAGCTTAATTAAAATTAAAAAAAATTAAGCTATCACGGACAACGCAAATAAATACAGAAAAAAAGAACCGGCAAAAAAGCTAAAAAAACCAAAAGCTCAGAAAAAACGAAATTTATAAATAATAAAAAATAAGTTAGAAATCAGAAGTTCAAATCGAAATGAGCGAGATGTTAGAGAGGAGGGTCCATCATTCTTCGGTTCAGCGGCAGGCCGTTTTTGCCGACAGATGGCCGAACTAGGAAGCCGTTTTCGAAAACGTTTCGACGAGATTCGCTTGTCGCCTTGCGTGGGGAGAATGATAGAGAGAGGACGTAGAATTGGGTCTAAACCAAGGATGATGTTTATTGGTCCTCGAGTCTGACTTTGCTTTGCTCCATTACGAATTGTTGTAAGATGGGAGCCAGCCCTTATTGAACAATGCTCCAGCATCTCTACGTGGAAAAGAGGAGTCCAATGTCCTTGCGATCAGAACGAAACATCGTGAGCATGCAACGCGGTAAAATATGTTGGTGCTGGGGTCGGTGAAGAACTCAATATTGGACTAAAACATAGTAGTTTACTGAATTCAAGAGTGATAGTACCGTATTACGATGCCCAGCTTTATGGGTGTGTTTGGTTCGTGGATGGAGGTTAGATCGTATATTACGGATGAGTGGATGCGGTGAGTGGAATCGTATTTCGTAAAAGAAGATGTTTGGTGAAAAGTGTATGAGCGGATACAAAAAAGTGAGATGTTGTTTGGTTGCTCAGTATGAGCGGATGCACGATCTACCAAACCCGAGAGGCGATACATGTGGGACCGCATAAGATACATCAGATCCACTCATCAGGATGGCTAGTGAAGCTCATTACGAGCGTATCCACCCATCCAGGATGAAGGCATATTTTGCATCCGCTCATACAGTGCCATATCCGCTCATACAGCAACCAAAATGAGCTTTTTCTCGATTATACGGATCCACCCATCCAAAGACGAAGGAGATGCATGCAACCAAACACGCTCTATATTTTATTCTGTGTACAAGATACGTACTTGCATGTCCAGTGTTTCGATCCTGGCAACCGAAATCTCCACACCAATAATCCATGGAAAGCTTCTGCGAATTCATCTAGTAAACCAACCCATGACGCATATGATTGCATGTCGTCCGCCGATTAGAATTGGAGCACGTAGCATCTACCCCACATCGAGTGCACCGTTCTCATACGCGTATGTGGAATAATCGAACGCACGAACCGCGGAAAGGGCTCGCGCTCTCGCCTTCTTTTCTGGCGGCCGCGCGCCGCCCCCACTAGCTCGCTTCCCTAAAGGAAAAGAACGAGCGCACGCACTTTCTCGGCTCATCCTCGATGCTGCTGTTCGCGGGGCGCGAACAAGGAGCCATGGTTATAGCGTCGTTCCGAGGCAAAGCGCGAGCCAAAGCACACCATGGAGATCACCTGCGTGAGCCCCTAGGAAAGAGGGTGTTCGGCACGGCACAAGTCAGACGGCCCGACAACCGCCACGCTGATCTGCTTTTAATCGGAATATTTTTCAAGACGAGATCTACAAGTTAAGCGTGAGTGACTGCGTTAAAAGCGCAACGTGCATACCAACCACAATCGTAAGTTAATATTGATCTCTCATAATCTGTAATGTATACAGTTAAAATTCAAAAATTTTAACCAAAAATCATAAACCACACAAAAAAACAAACCGATTAGGATTAACCTAAGCATGGCAGGTTTTATCGCAGTTCAACTAACACGTTGCCCATGGCACACGAACACATGCACAGGTACCAGCGTGATGAGCTACCGCCTTCACCAGCTGTCTGGTTGGTAGGCAAGCCGCGAGCGCACGCTTGCTGCGGCCACATATTTATTGCTCGCTTCCATCTTCATGTCGGGTGCAGCCATACAGATACTGCGGGTCACTTAGAGCAAGGCTAATAATACAGGTACCAACAAGCGGGTGTAAGGTTTTTGTAGCCTTCTTACAGGCTCACCCATATAGTGAGTTAGCTCTTCATCATTAATACATGGCGGCAATTGCTCTCTCACATGAAGTTTAACGGTTCTTGTATGAAGCAGCATTTGTAAGCTTGCAGCCCGCTTATCCTCTCTCTCCTCCTTCTCTCCTACACGTCATTTAGCGACTGCGAATTATTATACTTGCTCTTAAGGGCAAACCTGCAGACTGACTGCTGCAGCAGTGCAGCTGGCTAGCTGCCGCCTGCTCGCCTCGTCTGACCTCTGAGCCGCTCGTCGACGACGCCATATCTTACACGGGTGTGCCCAGTGTGGGATCCTCCTCGCACAGCTTGCAGCTGCGAATTGTACGCAGGACGCACATCGTTTTCGGCATATCTAGCTCTAATCGACAATCTTATCTGGAATAACGCTGTAGCTGATTGAGATGGAGTAGTATACGTAGTATTTGTTTAGTCAAAGTTAGAGCCAACGATCAGGGTCTTTAGATATTATATTCTGTAGTTCATCTTCATCACTTTGCTTTGCATTTCTGTAGCTCACCTTCATCACTTTGCTTTGCGTACTCATTTCGCTTTCGTGGCTCTTGTCATTCGAATTTTTTTATAAATAATTTATTTTTTATTTAAAAAATAGAATATACTCGCGTTAACATTTTTACGAAAATAAGCTCCAGTTGTTAGATTGATCTCGGCAGCTTAGCCCAGCTAAGTGGGCCTTGATCCGCCTCACGATCGGGCGCCAGTCCATATCTTGGTGGTGGGCCCTGTCGCATGTGCGCAATAAATAGAGGTAGGGCGGGCGGCTCGACTCCGAGGTTGGCCTCGAGCACAACCCCAGCCGCAAAACTCTAACCGATCGAGAGGCGCGATCGGTGACGGAAGCACCATCGCCGTCTCCTTCACCGGATCTGCGCCGCCGCTACCTCCGCCCGCCAGGAGAGGCAGCGCTCCTTCTTCCCGACCGTGCGCCGTGCGCAGACCTCACCAACGAACCAGGCGATGGCGGCTCTTCATCCATGCGCGGACGGTCGGTACCCTTAACCTAATGATCTCTCTCCGTGTATCACCCGAACAAGAAACAGACCCCTAGATCTAGACCTAGAAGATCCAAAAGCAAACACGAGTCACCCGACAGATTAGGCAACAGGCTTTGTCACCCAATGGTCGCGTGACAATAAAGCTATCCCCGTAAACCATTGGGCGGCGGGTTCGATGGCCGGAGTGAGAGGCGATAGGTTCGATCATTCTGTGGTGGGCGGCGGCAATCATAGTCGCTCGGCTATGTAGCGATTGCAAGCAGGATGGAAGTGTGGAATCCATTTTGTGATTTTTGTAGATTACGACCTGGAGATAATCTATTGGATTCGTAATAAGAGTTTATGATTGTTGCATGTTGTTGTAGTGTAAAAAAATTCTTGAAATTTATTTTAAGAACGATCGATAAGTACGAAGGTAAGTGATATTGTGATGTTACTGGGAATTAGTACACGTAGGGGAACTGCTCTATTAATATTGTTGGATGACTTGCTATCGAAATAATTGAATGCGAAAAGATGAGAAAATAAGTTTATGCGAATTAAAATAGACTCTATAATACTGATTGGGAGTAATGTGGCGCGTAGAGTTTCATTACATGCATAACATAGAGCATCATATGCGACTAACTAACCCTCCGCTCGTGCGACCTCTGCATGGATGGGTCATTTTCCTTCCTTGAGAGCTCGGCGTTGAGCTCTTCAACAACCTCTTTCACCTTGGTCGTCATTTCTTTCTTTTCTCGCTCCTTCGCGTGCCTCGCCAAAACACTAGTGAGAATGCAAGAGTGCGGCTCCACCTTCGACTAGGGCTAAAAAAGCTCGAAGCTCATGAGCTACTCGAGTTCGGCTCGTTCTAGGCTCGGTTCGAACTTTAAGCGAGTCTGAACTCAAGCTTGATCTCGAGCTCGCGAGCTTCCAGAGAACGAACTCGAATAGTTCGCGAGCCCCACGGGCTCAAATAATAATACATATTAATTCTTACAGAGTTTACTCGAGGGAACTCGAGCTCGAGCTTTTATTGTTGTTGAAAATTAGTGTATATTTGAATTATTTTGATTGCTATCGAGCTTACTAGAGCCGAGCTCGAGCTTAAATTTTTATTATTGAAAAATAGTGCATAATAAATTATTTTAATTGTTATCGAGCTTCAACGAGCCGAGCTCGAGCCTACTCGAGCTTAGGCCGAGCCGTGCTCGAGCCCCTGTTCAAGCTCGGACCCAACTCGAGCTCGGCTCGAGGCTTCTGCAGAGCTCGAGCACGGAAGGCCAAGCTCGCTCGAGCTCGGCTGCGTACTGACCTACCTTCGACACAATCCGCCGAGTCTCATACTTCGGTCTACATGTGTGCACCCTCCAAGGACTATTAGCTTACTGCACGCTACGGTGTACTACTCTTGGCTAGATTTCCACGACTTAAAAGTCCATTTGCATAGATAGAGCCCATGACTTGATGTCATCTGCGGCGATGCCTTGTCAGCAAACATTACATGCAACCGAACCTCTGTCGTGATACTCCACGGTGATTAGTGCTCGTCATGTGCGGCAACACCTGACATCAAATCGGTTCCATTCCTACAGGACATAAGCTTCGTCCTTATCCGGCTGTTCTCATCGTCCTCTTGTACAACCTCCTCTTTAGCCCAAAGCTGTGCGGTCATCGTAGTCCACATGATGCACTATGTACTCTATATAGTCCCCTTCATCGGCTTGTCCTGTACCCTCACCATGGCGTGATCATTCTCTCCCTCCTCCATATACCGCATCGACCTAATCACGAGCATCTTACTTCTCTTCGCCAACATGCGGCCGCTCGAGCTGCTCGCACCCCGTATTATGGCCATCCGCACAACTTTGCATAGCTTCTCGGGCATGGTTGCACAAGTATCACACACTTGTATCCATGAAGCGGTACCCTTGCACAAACCCCTTCCATGCAACAGTGTGCATCAATGTTCGCAACTCCCATTTGAGATCTATGGGAGATCGGCTCCAAAGCCCTTGTATGACAATGCTACACACCTTGGAGTCGAACGAAAAACAGCGGGTAAACCAATGTATCACATCTGCGATTTGAGCATTCTCGCCGTTCAGGTGTACAAGAGTAGTTTGCACAAACTGCTCAAATCCATATCATTCGGACCTTCATGAATGGTATATTTCTGTTATTTTGAATAAAAATAAATTATTTATAAAAAATTCCTTGTTATTCGGCCGCAGTTGGAAACGGGTGGAAGCCCGGCCGGTCTGCGTCCTGCCTGTCGGATATCCGAATAGAAACCGATAGAAATTGTGGTTATCGCGCTGCTTTAATCATGCAAGCGCGCGCGCGCGAATGGTACGTCTGCCTAACCTAAAGGTCATTAGCTACCCTACCCTTTATAGTTGGTCTAAATGATCTGTATTGTCGCCGTGCATGATGACTGATGAGTACTAGTAGTATTGTACTCTTTGTAGCCCCCTCAAAGACTCCGTCTACGCGTCCAAACTGGATTGAAGAAATTCGGACCAATAATGAGTCGAATTTCTTTAATTATACACGCTAATGATTTGGATGATGTTTAGTTAGCCGGGTTGGAATAACACCGAGGATAAGAATGCTATCATCCCATTCCCATACGCTTTGCTTATGTTCCTAATTCAGCCATCTTTAATAGCTGAGGCAACCATTATCTCTAATTTATGCCATATTAGTTTTAAAGGCAACATCTTCAATAATTTATTTTTAAGAACTGGCTCACCACACTGCACAACACTAATTTTTATAGTTTTATTGAATCAAGACCCACATATCATCCCCTCACTCCTCCAACTCCCCCTCTCTTCTACTTTCCCCTCCCACTGCCCACCTCTCACACCTCGGCCACCAACCTCCGCGTCGTCCTCCCGCACACCTCCCTCATCATGGTCGCCATCCTTCTGTGACCTCCTCTAACACCTCCCTCACCATCGTTGCATCAGATATCTCTCGACCAAGCAGTTAGGTAACTACTATACGCATTTGCTAGATTCAGCCCGCTAGACTTTGGATCTAGGCGAAGTCGGTCGATCTAGCCAAATCAAGAGATTCTTCAAATCGTCGTTGCATCCTCTAGTCTCTATCGCGTCCTTCGATCTCGTGGTGTTCATCGCCGGATCGCCATGTGGCTTAGTGGTGCCACAGCGTAGGTGGTGGATGACCTGAAACAAACCAAAAATTTTGTCAAAATCAAAATTTGATTTGAATTCTCGTTTCTCCTTTGCTCTCCTCCTCTATAGCCCTAATGCACTTGCGAATCTCAGCGCCAATTTAACCCCTAATCCTAGCCATTGCATACAGGACGGAGGAGATGGCATGGCGTTGTTGCCGTCCGACAAAATCGCCGCCGTCCCAGTTTCTTTGCCGCCACGCCTCTCGATCCCTCCCGCGAGTTCCGGCCCTGCCGGCTCTGCCGCTTTGTCGTGCGTGGCGTACCCTTGCTTTCCCGCCACGACACCGCTGGCCGGCCGCAAGCGTGGCGGTCATCGCCGCCGTCCGCCACGCACCCGTCTCTACCGAGTTCACGCGTCTTCCTCTCACAACCGACAACCACCCTCTCGCCACCTCACGACAACCCTTAGCGCCACCTTACGTCGCGCCAAGCGGTAGGCCTGCCTTAAGCCCTAATCCACCGTGTAAAATATCTCCCGCCTCTTTCGGTGAACCGCCATTCCTCGGCTATATAAGCAACCCAAGATCCTCCATTCGACTCTATTAGTCTCCTACTGACCCGCTAAGCAACCCCGAGCTCCTCCTTCCTTCCCAACGCAGTGGTGGCAAATTCCCCAAAAGCGGAGCCCTAACTCAATGTCGACCCTCCCCATAGCTTTCCAATTGCATTCGCCGGTGGCTCCACCATGACACCGGGAACACTCCTAACCCTTGCCCTAGCTCCTCAACCCTCTCCTCTTGGCTTGCTGTGAGCCACCCGCTCCGGCAGCCACCGTGGCGGCCCAACCAAGCATCCCGAGCCGGCAAGCCCTCCCAAGCTTCCCGAACCTTGGCGATGCCTAACCTCGGCCCAATTGCCCTATCGGCCTCCCAATTGTCCCAACTTTCAAGAATAGCCGCAAAATAGGAGACCTCGCCGCGGCGGTACGCCTCGTCGGCCCTCAACCACCCAAAATGGAGCGCCATCCTCCCACGAACCCATCCATCCCGGCCATTGGTGTCGCACTTCACCCAGCGCCGCCGCCACCGCGCCTCACTCCCCGCTCGCTGCTTGCGCTCGGGGAGAGGAAGAAGCACGATGCATGTGCACTATTCCCGACCGCCGCCCGACTTGGTGGGCCAAGCCAACCGCGTCCGCGCCGAGCCGAGCCACCCCGCTCGAGCCGTCGCCCGCATCGGACCGCTTCGCCGCATGCGGTTCGCCGCGCTGTTCACCGGCCGAGCCGCCCGCGATGCGGCTGAAGCCAGCCCAGCCCTGCGCCGGATGCACCACCCGCCATGCGCGCGTCGTCGACCACGCCCAAGCAACGCGATCGGCGAAGACGTTTCGGCGCGCCGTTCAGCCGGCTCGAGCCCAAGTAACACGGTCCGACCAAGCCCGGCTAGCCCGAGCCGAGCGATGCTTGACCCAAACCCAAAATGCATATTTATACTCCCAGTTCGTTTGAGCCCGCCAACCCAAATCAAGGCCCATTTCCCCATATGGCCCTCCTCAACCCAGTATCCTCAATTTAATGGAGTTTTTAGTTTATTTTCTTATTAATTTCTTTATTCCTAGCTCAATCCTGCGGGCATGGAATTGATTTGTTTTATTTGTTTTGCGTTAGTCTCGATGTCGAGATTTCGCAAGAGCAGGGAGGAAAAGCTCAAGTCAAACTGCCCATGAAGAATCTGAAATAATCAAAATCGAAAATCCATAAGGCAAGTCACACATATTTTTGAACATGTTGATCCTACATTCCCTTAGTTATTTATTTACTGTATTTTCATTATGTTATTTGCGCACTGTTATTTTATGTATAGCAAATGCTTAGAATGACATGATACTAGTTATGTCCTACCACCCGAAAAGCCCCGTTTAACTTGTTGGCCACATTCACCTTGACAAGACTTAGTAACTTAAAATATAAGATTAATCTCATCATTGTAGTTAGGGACATCACATGTTTCTCTTGTTAAGATTTGGTATTGGTCTAGGGTTTTGGAAAGTTGGGAATAGGATAAATGAGGATCGCAGAGGTGGATCCGAGAACCTTATCCTAGGGTGGAGGCTGGCTGTGGATTGGTGGCAGTACAGTGTGTACTAAATATGGGTTTGTGCATGCATGATGCCTCAGTTAAAAATGTAAGGACTAGACCCTTATGCTGAGTAACGGACATAGTAACCGCCCAACCACAAGCGTTGACTTTGTCAACCTTGACTTAGTCAAATCTGGCTCAGTAGCTGCTCAACTTCAATTGAACCTCTGCAACTGGAAAGGAGGAGACAGAGGGTGAGTTCGTATGGGAGGTGGTTAACCATACAAGCTGCAGAGGCTGCGATGAGTCGGACCGAGATTCGTGGGGTCATCAGAGCTTATTGAGATTAAACACCTCTCGGGTGGAGTCTACACAAAGAATTGAGTAGTGAACATCCTTGTTGTCTTAACTCTCGGCGGGAGTTAAGAGATCTTGTGGGTAAGCGAGCAGCTTTGCAAAGTCATAACAAGTGGTATTCGAATCTGCAGTGCTTAGTGCAGAAGTTTGTGTTTAGTGGGTGAATCGATTATCAAGGCATAAGTAGTTTTGGAATGGTTTGGTAATGTTGAGTAATGATAATCAAGCTTGAAACCCCTTTTACTTTAATGAAGTACCTTTTAGGGTTTTCAAATGATTCCAACTAAAAGCGCATCCACATAAAATAATAGACTTTATCCCTTTTTCTTGATATACCATGCATGAAATTATTATTAAACTCAGTGTGACTTGTTGAGTACAAGTGGTAGTACTCATGCTTGCTAAAAACATAAACAAACCATTGATTCTAAGGAAGGCGAGAGATGATGAAGAAATGATTCCGTCTGAAGGTGATGAATCGTGGAAGTAGGGTCGTTCTCACTCAGGCGTGCTGTGGCATCTTTTCTTTGTAATGTAACTAAAGGCGTTAGCCTCTTGTAATACTTGTGTTATGAATAGCGCTTGTATTCATATGAGGCCAATGGGCAGTATATATATACACAAAGTGCAGTTGGTAAATATGCAAAGAACCCCTTATAACAATGGGAATAACAACCTATACATATATCTCTAACACCCCCTCAAACTCATGGTGGATCAACAACACTGAGTTTGGAGAGGTAGAAAAGGCTGTCTTTGTCTTGCGAGTCAGGCCTTCGTGAAGAAATCCGCTATTTGAAGCTCGGAAGGCACATCTTGCGAAGAGTAATCACGATCATGCACACAACACCTCATGAAAGAAGCATCAACACCAATATGCTTGGTGAGCTCATGCTTCACGGGATCACGAGCAATCCGAGATGCTTTGTCTTGTCGACAAGAGAGGGTCGGTGTAGTGACAGAAACACCAAAATCCTCAAGTAACCACCGTAGCCAAGTAATCTCTGCTGTCAAGAGAGTCATGGCTCGCAACTCGACCTTGCACTCGAGCGGGACACTGCGATCTGTTTCTTCGTCTTCCGGGCAATAAGAGAACCCCAAGAAAAACACTGATGGCGAGATAGACCGCGATCGGAGGATCGCTGGCCCAAGTGGCATCCGAATAGGCTGAAGGCATAACGAGTGGAGCGTGGAAAGAAGAGGCGGCGAGAGATAGTCCGCCAAGGTATCGCGAGAACTTCGAAGAAGGTGGTCATAGTGGACACAGTGGGAGCTGAAACAAAGCCGACTCGAGAATATGAAGCTGGATAAGTGATATCGGACGAGTAACGACAATGTAGACAAGACTCCCAACAAGATGACGATAGCGAGTCGGATCGAGAAAGAGGCTCGCCATCAGTCGGAGATGAACATTGAGCTCAATGGGAGTCTCAACGATCTGTTGATCGGTGAGAGAGCGCGATCAAGAAGATCTGAATATATTTCTCTTGGGACATAAAGAAACCATCACGAGTGGAAGTAACCTCAATCCCAAGGAAATAACGAAGAGGACCAAGATCCGACATAAGGCTGCTCACTAAGGCGAGCCTTGACAAAGGCAATGTACTCGAATCATCTCCGTAATGATCATATCATCAACATACGAAGAAGAAGAGTCCGACCACGAGGCGAAGTGTGGACAAAGCTGCGGGATCATGATCACTAGCTGAAAAGCCAGCAGCGGTGACCACAGAGGAGAAGCGCTCAAACCAAGCACGAGGGCTTGCTTAAGGCCATAGAGAGAGCGGCGGCGGCAGACCATGCCGTCGAGAGCAGAAATACCGGGTGGCGGATGCATGTAGACCTCCTCGCAACTTCGCCATTAAGAAAGGCATTCTTGACATCAAGCCGAGAAAACAGACCAGTGGTGAACAGATACCATCGAAAGAAGAGTGCGAACAGTGGTCATGTGGGCCACAGGAACAAAAGTCTCGTCGTAATCAACACCATGCTCCTGCTGGAAGCCACGAGCAATAAAACGCGCCTTATATCGCTCAAGAGAGCCATCGAGCGAGTCTTAATCTTATAGACCCACTTACGTGATGGGATGAGAATGAGATGGAAAAGGAACAAGATCCCAAGTACCCGATGCGCTCGAGGCGGCAATCTCTCGGCCATGGCAGCTGCCACTCGGGATGAGTATGACATCCGTAGGAGAGACAGGCGCGAGTAGGCTGCGCGAGAAAAAAGCAAAGCAGGCGGAAGCGAATCGATGGCGATCGCGGAGCGTAGCGAGGAGAAGATGACCCATCGGGGAAGATGGGGCATCGAAAGAAGATAGAACATCGGGAGAAGATGGCTCATCCGGAAGATCCTCAATAAAGGAAAAGGTAATGTAGTGGGAGGACCACGGGAGTCGTAGGAGGCGACACGAGCGGCGACAACGGCGGAGAGGCCACAGGGAATATGTGGAGACTCGGTGGGGCAGTGGACAAGGGCAAAGCAGATATAGGTGTATGGGAAAGGTCAAGAAAACGAGAGACTCCACGAGAGGAAGGTGAAGTAGAGCGGGGCGTGGGTAGAATGGGCGAGACTCGTCGAAAGTCACATCAGAAACCGTGTCCGACGACCATCAGATCCCAAAGCACTGATAGCCCTTGTGCTCGCGCTGTATCCCAGAAAGACACACTCAACGAGTGGCGGTCGATTTAGTGCGTTCTCGAGGCGAGGAGAGCGTAGCAAGCGCATGCCAAGCAGATGAAGGCGAGTAGTCGGAAGGCGACTACGAGGCGCTCAACGAGGATCGCACTGAAGAAGCGAGAAGAGCTGGATGTTGGCGAGATAGGTGGCGATGGAAGCGACCTCGGCCCAAAAGTGAGGTGGAATAGGCGGCGATCATCGAGCACGGCGATCTCAAGGAGGTGGCGATGCTTGCGCGGCGACACCATTTTGAGCATGAGCACGGGACAAGAGAATCGGCGAGTGCCTTGCTCAGCAAGGAAGCCGTGAGCGAGTGGCGAGAGGTACTCGCCCGGCGAGAATCGGTAGCGAAAGACACGAATAGGAGTGGAGAAGCGTGTGTGAATCATGCTGGCAAATTATTTATAGATAGACAAGGCCTCACTACGAGAAGACATGAAATATATCCAAGTGTGGCGAGAAATCGTCTATAAATATGATATAATATCGATGACCCCCTTTCAAGCGAAGGAGCGGGACCCCAAACATCCGAATGAACAAGATCAAAGAGCGCGCCGAGACACAGACTCACTATGAGGATAAGAAAGCTAAATCTGTTTACCTAACTTACACTCGACAATCTAAAGACACGTCTCTGAGACGGACCCGAAGACCACGGCGAACTAAAGACAGAGACGGGATCCACACGATGGCCAAGGCGGTGATGCCACTGCTGGAAAGAGCGGTAGGCGGCGTGGCGAGCGGAGAGGCGGCGGCGATGGTGGCGGCGAAGGAAGGTGAAGCCGGTCAAGCTCCCGAGAGGCATTTGTGAGTCCGCGCCGGGGCGAAACCAACGAGCCCTCGCGTGGCGATCCACGAACACAACAAGAGTCGGGGTCGAGAATGACACGATAACCAAGGTCGATGTCTGCCCTGAGAAAGAAGGCGCATGGTAAGGCGAGGAACATGAGCAAAGAAGGAACATGAAAGGATGAGTTGCTAAGAGATCCTCGACGAGACGAGAAGAGATGTACCATCGGCGGTAAGAACAACGATAGGAGAATCAAGAGGTGTAATAAAAGGCGAGTGGAAGGATCGGAGTCATGTGAAAAGATGCTCAGAATCAAGAATCCACGGGAGGTACACATTTGTGTAGAGAGTGGTTTCTCGGTTCAGAAAGTCGATGGCGAGAACTGCAGAACACATCGAGGAGAACACGAAGGCGGCAAGCGGGCATCGAAGTCTGGCTATCTCTGCTCGGTGAGAGAAGCTGCTTTGAAGAAGTCGAGGCGCAGGCGTCGTCGTAGAAGCACTAGTGCCGATGAAGAGCGGCGTGAAAGATGCGCTTCTTCTTATAGCACCGGACTCAATGTGGCTGGCCTTGTCGCGGTAGGAGCAGTGAGGATGGCCACCTCGGACGGAGGATGGCCACCACCACTGTGTTAGCCGTGGAGGAGGCGATGCAAAGCGGACGGCGGCGAGCACGAGAGGAGTGGCATCGGACCAGCACCACTCGAGCGAGTCTCTCCGCACGTATCTCGGTAAGAGCCTCCGGAGAGTGACACAAGGGTGGCGTGCAAGGAGCTGGGCACGCCTTTGCTCGAACTTCGGGGCGAAAGCGAGTAAGGAACTCGTAAACTTCGCTGAAACTCTGTGTCGACCGCATATCATCGAGCAGCACGGACGAGTGCAGCGGCCATCGGTCGCGTGAGTCCAAGCGGCGCCGACGCCAGAGCTCGGGCGTAAAGCGTCAACGATAGCATCACCTGCTGAAGAGAGTGCTCTGGCGGACCACGGACGAGTACGAGGCATCACCGGAGGGCTCGTGCGTTGGCGAAGATGAGTCCACATCCGGAAAGCGAAGGAGTCCACAACCTCGGAAAATCGAGGCTGGACAGCGATGAAGATAGCGGCGGCCGGCGTCGTCATCGTACCGCCGAGTGTAGACGGTCGACGATCCTTGTAGGAATCGAGCCTCTGGTAGGCGGCGCGCTTCTTTATCGACTTCATCATCGCGGCGGCCTTAGCGGTGTCGGGGCAATACAACGAGCGTAGGCTCGTTGGAGGAATAGGGCAAGTCGGGCGGTGACATCGCGGAGAGGGCGCCCGAGGCGAAGACCACGCATGTGAATGCGCATGTGAGACACAAAGTCGGTGTAATTAACACCATCAAAGATCACCGGCGGCGAGGAGAAAGCGGTGCCCATTGGTAGCGGCGCCGGGCGCCGCGGCGACCAAATGTAAGTCTAACAGCGGCGCCGGGCGGCGCGGCGGTTAAACGACGTTTTTAATCGTCGGTTTACAAGCCGACCGAGCCGCTGGAGCCCGAGCGGAAAACCCTAGAATCGATCGGAGGCGCTCGCCTGCGCGGCGGCAGCCGGCAGGCGTGGCGGAGTGGCCCGGCGGCGCAGCGGCAGCGGCCTCGGCGGAAATGTGGCGGCCGGCGGCTCAGCGCGGCGCGCGCCAGCGAGGCGCCGACGGCGGCGCCAGCGCGAGGAGGAGGCGCGAGCGAGCGAGCGGCGTCGTGGCGGAAGCGGCCGAGGCAGCGGCGCGCGCCGGATGGAAGCGCCCGGCGGCGAAGCGCCGGCGAGGCGAGGCCCGAGCCGAGGGCGGCGAAGCGGCGAAGCGCCGAGTGGAAGGCGGTTAGGCGGCGGCGGCGCGAGGAGGCAATCAGCGGGGCCGGGCGGCGGCAGCGAGAAGTCAGCGAGGCCGGCAATGGCAGAAGTCGGCAGCGGCGGCGACAACGAGTCAGCGGGAGGCCAGCTGGGAGTCGGCGGCGGCGGCGGAGCGCCAAGCGGGCGACGGAAACCTAGATGCGCTCGATACCATGTTATGAATAGCGCTTGTATTCATATGAGGCCAATGGGCGGTATATATATACACAAAGTGCAGGTGGTAAATATGCAAAGAACCCCTCATAACAATGGGGAATAACAAACTATACATATATCTCTAACAGCTTTTAGCCTTTATAATGTAATAAAGTCAATTTTTGCTCTTAAGCTTGTGTTGGCAATGTTATACACTCGATTGATGTAACTTGCAGTTGAACATTCCTAAGGCGTGCGAGGTTTCGTAATACTGCCAGAAATAGAGGTGTTACATGACCTCGCTCCAATAGCGCGCTCGATCGTCGCTTCGTGCGTTGGCTTTCATGCTCGATCGTCGTCTCTGCACATGCCGGCTTCTCCTCTCTCCTTGGTCTCTCTTCTCCGATTTAGCTTTTGAGTGATGTGACAAGCTAATTGAGGCTGAATTGGCACCATTAGAGATAGCCTTGTACTGCTACTAACATTTTCAAAGTTAGCTTCGGTCAGCTAAGGCTTGGTTTCTGAGCCAATTCAACTTGGTTAAACTGTAAATGTAAATCAGGGATGAGTTCTTTTCGGATCATAATTTCTTTTGAATCATAATTTCTTTTGAACAAATAAATAGAACGATTTTTCTATTATTTATTTGAAATGGTTTATCGTGATAGTCAATGTGCAAGCATACAAGCTAGTGATACATGTATGTACGGGCAGAAGCGTCGAACGAGCTGCTCGTTCGAACTGGTCAATCTCAACTCTGCATGCATCCAAAGACACACACACACACAAAACAGCTTGCATTGTTTCCACGACCGAGAAAACGATCCGTGCCGAGACGAGGACCACGTGCCCACCCAACATGCGTCGCGCCATTACTCGTATCATCATACGAAATCAATCATTCGGAGAACAAACTAGCCGGGGCAATCAAGCAAACTGATAGCGAATGAACGGTGCGCAGCAGCTAGCACGGGTACAATGGGTGATTTTTTGGACGGTTGCTTTTGGACTTAAAATTTTAAATTCTAGCATTTCACGAGAGAAAGTAACAAAAGAGATATTCGTGTATAATTTTAACTTATATAGATGAAGGTAGGATAGTATCTACTATAATCAACTTGTAAATCCTTCCTTGAAAAGAATTCCGCTTGAAATCTAATTAATATAGAAAATCAAGCTATAAACCAAAAAAAAAGAGCCGATAAGTTGATCATGCTAGGGATTTGTTTGGGGAGCTTAATGTCATGTTATAAATATATTCGACTTTTGATTTTTAGAAGCGGCTTTGAGCGAGTAAATTGCTTTCTCTACGATGGTGGCTTTCAAGCGAAGTGTCAATTCAATATAGAGTTTATAAGTTGATTGTAATAGTCATTTATGGCGATTCAATCTATATCGGTCAAAACCACCGTAAATTTATCTTACTTCATACTCTTACTCATAATTTTCCATCAATTATTACTATTTATTAGATAAAACTAAAAACCATCTAGAAGGCGTCTTCAACAAATTTGCATATTTAGTTAGCTAGATGCGATGTGGCAAGGAAAAGTAGGAGAGAGAGTAGTCACTAGCGACGAGCAAATAACTGATCTATTTCACATAGTCTAAGAACATGAGAGAGGAGCATGTGGGTCCAACAGTATAAAATAATCTTTACTTTTGTCTCTCACCTCTATGTCAGCTGACTATATAGCTAGCACTAGCTATTATCATTACGGACGTCCGAAGAAGAGACTCAAGAGGCTGACGCTCCTTCAAACGGGCTAGCTTCGAAAACAGCTTATCCAGAAAGCCGAAGGCAAGGTATAGCCGCGTATCGTCCCAACTTCCACAGCTCACACAGCGCATGCACGGGCAGCGAAGTGACGAGAGGCTAGCTCTATTGCTCAAGGGGAAAGCAGGCGCCTACTGCTGCGTTGTCTGCTAACTCTGTACAGGTGATCGATCAAAGACACGTAGGTCATGATCAGCGTTTATTATTGAGCTGTCCAATTCGTCCGTTCTTTTGGCTGCAGATAATCACCTCTGACTAGCCGAAGCCAATTTTTGACCGAAAAAGCCGAAAGATGGCGTCAGACATGCCCACAGGCGACGGAGCTAGTAGATATAAGTGGCATTCAGTGGGGATAGAGGCCTACCCGTCTAGGCCAGTACTGCTGATTTGGACCTGAGGCCCGTCCTACTCCTAAGTTTTCTGGGCCTGTTTTTTTTACTGAAATTTATGGTTTTTTAGTTATAATTTATAGTTTTTGAATTGTTGATATGAAAAATTATAGACTAACAGAAACTCACATACAGTTTTGTCGATATAAATGAAGTCGGTACAGTATATGCTATAATTAATTAGCGAGCTCTATCTTAAAAGATCATCTTTAAAAACTAGTTACTGTAGAAAAGCCAAAATGTAGATTTTAGAAACTGAAAAAAACAGTGCCTCTAGCTATCGATCCTCTTATTTTCAGCAATAACTAATAACTATAGCGAATGGTTTTTGATTTTAATATAAATATTTATGTCAATAAATTAAATATTAACAAGGTATTTTGAAAAGATTATCTCGATAATTTATTTTAAAATGATAAAAATTGTTATGTTTATTTGTTTAAAAAAATCATAAATTATAATGTGAAAAGAAATGAGCCATCTTTCGCGCGAGAGCAGCTGCTACTTGGCGCATGAAACGGGGCGTGTAGCCAGCGAATGAAACGCATGATGCATCTGCATGCCCATCTTGTCCTGGAACAGCCGTCGGACAGGGACCCCATGCGATAAAGGACGACCATAAATCATTCCAATCGAGCAGGGCCATCAAAGATGGGAATAGAAGGCTGCCAAACGCCAATCCAGCCACCTGCCGGTTGTTTGCAACTTCATTTCTTTGCATATGGCCTGCACATCTGCTTTGGATAAGCATGCGTGCCGAAGAGTCGGGTAAATTATCGCATAGAAACTTGCTGTGGCATGTTCGTTACCGAGGTAGTAGGCGACCATGGACAAGTCCGTGAGCAAAAGTACTAGTTTGCATGCAGTAACTCGTAAAAGCTATATATAGAGGTAGATGGCTGTTGTAACGTGTCAGTCCATGATGAAAATTAAAGAAGGCGACTCGTCGATGATTGATGGCGATTGACGAGGTTGTTACTTTCTTCACCTGAAAAGCTGTGAAGTTTCAGTTTTGAGGAATGCAAATTGCAAAAGCTTACCGTGAACTTGAAACTCCTTTCTGCCCGAATGACGCCATTGTCGTCAAGCAAGCGGCCACTCACTTGTCAGCTCCATTATGAACTTTCACCATGCGTTAGGCAGCTTCCGGCGCTTCCGCACTTGGGCCACTGCATGTCAGATGGGGAAGAAGACACCGTCGCCTTCGCCAACATTATGGCGAAGTATCAAAAGAAAGATACGTTCGATGTCACATTTTCCACGAATTTTGCATCACAAGACAGAGGAAGAGCAAAAGAGGCGCGTAGTGTAGATCATAGGGAGGATAGAACTTACCGAAAAAAATTGGGATTGTCCTTCTAAATACTGTAGTTGAATCGAAGGGAAAGCAGTCCACTCATTAATGGAGCACAATGTTGTGTAACCTAAAGTGCCTGCGTCAGTGGCAGCGTGCGTCTCCTTTTCGGCGTTCCACGGCTACACGACCTTGGAGCTGTAGCAAGAAAGCAGCATTGTTGGCTTGTTGCACGCACCCGATAAGGTCGCTCGGGTGAACGCCCAACCAAGTTGCCTGGCCAAGTTAATGGTTTTGTTCTTTTCAACTTCTAAAAATTGCTTTTTAATTTTTCTACAGTAACTAATTTTTAAATAGAGTATCTTTTTAAAATAGGGTCTACTAATTAATTGTAGTAAATACTGTACCGACTTCATTTATATCGGCAAAAATCGCATGTGGGTTTCTGTTACTCTGTAATATCTCACATGAATAGCCAAAAGATACACGCCGTAACTAAAAGCTAAAAACCACAGACAAAAAGAACATGCCCAATAATTGATAGGCTATTAAGTATAAACTAGTAGTGTGCCCGTACTAACGCTACGGTAAAATACAAAATAAGATAAAATTTGTAAAAAATAAAACGAACAATCAGATTCATTAAGATTCACATCTCATATATTGTATAACCAAATATTATTGTCACATAACGACTGATCCTTTGAGGAGGCGACAACATCATTGGACTCACCCACCGACGACTTTCTTCATCCCCACATTGTTTAAACTTGAGGTTACTACAAGCGTATCTTGTTTAAACTTTGCAATGAGCTTTATGCTTCAAGATCAACTTTGCACAAGCAATATACTACAATAAACCATCATGCAATTCACTTATGCAAATTAAGCTCCCTAGTTTGACAGGATGCGAAGTTTTATCATATCGGCATAAGCATTTGAATTTTGAAGCAAAAACAAGTGCGGTTTAGTGGTCATGTATTTTCTCACGATTGCATTGTAGCAGACAAATCGTGGTGACATTGACGTTATAAAGACTTGTACATGGAACTCAGTTCATCGGCCAAATAGGCATACAACATCGGCAAGCACTTTCTTTGGGGCCTAAATAGTGTTAGCGCTTTCTTACAACAATGGGATGTTTACATAAACCAAGCAGGGCAATGACATTTGTAAGTTTTGAGATTTCATATTACGCAAAGTAAGGTAAAGTAAGGTGTTGATGCCAATACCAAATCCTACACCGATGAATGAAGTTATAACGGTGAAATGCTAATACGAACAGAAACGCTACCATACTTGACATATCGTAACTCCTATGTTGGCTGGCACTAAATATCTGCTAGCACCAGAACTCTGAAGTGAATGGCACTTTTGAGGCTTCAAATGTATCTTAGAGCAAGTAGTATTGAAAACTAACCACATGTCTTCGAGAACAAGAGGTTCTTCTCTCAAGAAAGCATCCAAGCATGCATAGAGCGAGAGAGGTTCACCACGGTTCTCTTGGCGGGAGGAGCATACTTACACACCTCCACAAGGTTCTCCAAATGATGAGTGTTCAACCTTTTCAGATCTGATTTGGACCAATTGACAAAAACTATAGTTGCGAGCAAAGATTGCGGAACCCGATAGCATCATCGATTCTTTGAATAAGCGTGTTGCTATCATCAATTAAGCATAGCGAAATTTGCGATGTCGGTATGATAACTTTGTGTTCTTGTGGAAGCAGAACTTTGAATTGCGAATCTTGGGACTCTGGTTTTTAGCATGGGCACAAGCATTTTACGGACCATATCATGGATATCAAAACCATGTGATTTCATTGCGAGATATTTGTGCAAGAAAAGGAACACCATAGGGTTTCCAAGGCGTTGGTACTCTTTATTTCCATGGTCCCTATGAAAAGCAAAGCTAATATTATAAGAAGAATTTGATGCGCACAAGTAGTATTTTCCCACTATTCCATGTAAATAGCATATGGACATGGCATATGTTGCGTTTGTTGGCATATAAAGCAAGCAAATTACTACAGCTATCATTCTAGCATGAACACAATTATATATAACTAAAGTTTTTCACTTTGCTTACAAGTCTTCACGACGATGGACAAATTGAATGTAATTAGCCCTTTTTCCAACTTTGGGAGCTGTGGCGCGGACAATCGTCATCTTTGATTTTAGGCAGTGAAACCTTTGGATCCTCAAGAAAGCGATGGATCCTATGATTAAGTATCTGTAGATAAAATTCAAGGAAAATATTTATTTATTGTGATCATGATACGCAACATATGCACTTTGTTCAAATGGGCGGTTGTGACAAACCTCGGCAATTATTAGTCTCTCCCATTTCCAAGTGAGCATGCATTCTTGAGGCTTGGATAAGATCCTGCACCTACCTTGCTTTGGTACACTTACGGTGTATGGTGTTGGCGAACACTCCACCACAAGTAAAGACCACGATGGTCATGTTTGGGTTGTAGCGAATTGTAGGGTAAGAAAGATACATGAAAGATAAAAGTTTGACACATACACAAAGCTACCAACAAATCGGTTTATTAATCGATCGTGGCTTCTTTTTGCTAGAGGCTATGATTATCGCATAGACTATACTAAAGCAAGCATCATCTGATCAAGAGTGTTATATTCTTTGAATCATCAAGGATTGAAGACAACTAATGGGAGCTGCACACTACAAGCAAAATAATTTCTCTGTTGCATCAAAAATGCAAAAGCGGCATTTAAACTTCTAGTACTATGTTATTGATAGCATTCGCAAGTAAAACACGTACAAAATCAGGGGCACTCTCATATGCGGATCATTAAATCGTTAAATGAGCATAATGTATTACATACGACAACGAGAATAAAATGTCGATGATTGCATATAATTTAATTCGGTCTTCATAAAACATATGTAGACTACATTGCGATTAATGACAAGGACAATAAAAAACTTGGCGCTAACTCAGTGAGAATCTTTTATTTGGAAAAGAAAGACGGATGGTAGATACCTCCCGGACATTAACTTCAAGTTGTTTGGTAATGCATAGTGACACACAAATAAGAGAGCACAATTCGAGAGGACATAATCTAAGACAAGCGGGGTCTACATACGGAGATATGAGCTGGTGCTCTTTACGCCGGATCCCCTTGATGAGCAGCAACAACGACCACCCATTCTATCACGAATGAAAAATCTTGATCGAGCTATCCTCTAGCTGCCATTTAAAACTAAAATTTCATCTCCGTAGCCTACAAAGAAGCAGTCATATATTGATGCAAGAAAGAACAAAAATCATGCGAGAAAAATATAGCATATGAATGCAACATGAAACAAAAGGTGAATTTGTTGATTTCTTACAATGCTAATGCCATGGTTCTGCGCTTTGAGCAGGAAAACAAGCGAGGTGGAGATGATGGCGGATGCGAGGAGCACAAGTTGAAATCCGAAAAGCTTTGGCCATCTCATGCTCTGCATACACGATGATAAGATGAATATATATTACTACAGGAGTTCAAATCAACAATTGCAAAGCGGAAAGATATGTCATTTCGTTACGAAATGAACTTTTCTCGACACTACTACCTTCTATAGTTTGAATAGCCAACTACAACAGTGACTATTTCACTTATACATTGAGCTTGATGAATAAGTCTCTGCTTGTGGTCTTTGTGGGGCTGTGGTAGTTTTGTTTTTGATTTGCTTTAGGACAGACATCTGCTTTTAGGATAGCATCTGCTTTTGCTTTAGGACAACATCTCTTTTAGGACAACATCTCGCTTTAGGACGACATCTGCTTTTAGGACATCATCGCTTTAGGACAGCATATTGACCGCTTTAGGACAGCATTTAGGATAGCATCTTAGCATATGCTTGGTGGTTCTCGACCTATAAATTTGTATCCCCAACCCCTCGAGTTGGCATGGCGTGTGTGAGCAATAAACAAGAAAACTTGCCCCATCTCCTAGTGTCATCCTCTCCATGAGAGTAAGGATCTTGCTATCCCCAAGAGCAAGAGTCCGACTAACAAGTGGTATCGAGCCTTAGTATCCTGTGCTGAGCATCTCTGCTCATCTCCTTCTCGGCCTCCACAGCAGGAGCGTGCGTGCGGCGGCTCGGTGTCCCCGCTCACTCCTCTCGGAGGCGGGCGGCGGCTCGTCGAAGCGACCCTCTCTCCACGCAACAGCCCCCGATGCGCGCCATGTCCGCGAGGCGATCTCGGCCTTCGATCGCCTCGAGCATCGGCGTCGTGAGCGGCCGAGCTTCGTCGCGCAGCGCAGCGGCAGGCAGCGGCGGCGAACCTGCGCGGCGGCGAAAGAAGCGTCAAAGGCGGCGGCGGGTAGCGGCGGCGAGCGCGGAGAGTGGAAGCGGCGGCGGCGCAAATGCGGCGCGTCGCGGCGCAGCGAAGCAGGTCAAGGCTCTGCGGCGTCAAAGCGGCTCGGCTCTTGATGGCAGCGCCGAGCGCGGACCCTCAGTGCTGGAGAGGGCGGCAGCGCAGAGCGAAGCAGCGCAATGGGCGGCGCGCGCCCCGCGCCGGCGGCGGCCAGCGATAGGCGAGCGCGGCGGCGCTCTGAAGAGGCGCACGGCGGTGGCGCTCTGGAGGAGGCGCGCCGCGGCGGCGGCGTCTGGTCGGCGGAGCGCGGCCCTCCAGCAACAGCGGCTCTCTCTCCGGTTCGATGCCGTGGTCACCACGAGTACGGTATCGTCGAGGATGTCGGCCGGCGGCGGGTGGCCTACCCTCACCAAGACCAACTCGTCGAGTGGGCTGCGGTGATGAGGTGAAGCTCAGTGCGGCATATGTGGGATGCGATCCGATGCGGCGGCGTCGACTACGACCGGGATCGGCGGGCGCTGGATGCTCTCATCGCTGCGATCCGCTTGAGATGCGATTCTCGCTTACCAACAAGCGGGCGCCAAAGAGGCTTGGGCGCCATCGCTGCGCAACGCGCATCGGCGGCGGCGCGCGCAAGTCTACTGCGCGGCACTCGCGCGGAGTGGGAGAACACGGCCTTCAAGCGGTGAAGGCGTTGATGACTTTGCTCTGTCTCAACACTGCATTGCGAGTTGGTGCGATTCGGTGGCGACACCTCTGGCGAGAGAGAGCGTGGAGAAGCTCTTCCGCTGCGTCCCGAGAAGTACAAGCGGATGGCTCGCTCGATCGGGTCTCTGCTGGACCTTTCCACGATGACCATCGAGGAGGCGTTGGGTCGCCTCAAGGTCGTCGACATCGATGAGCCACGAGCCTCTCGGTCCCGTCACCATTGGCGGAAGCTCCTCCTCACTCGGGAGCGGTGGGCTGCGGCCAAGATGACAAGAAGAAGGAGCCTTCTTCCACGACGACGACGCAAGAGTGGCAAGCGCGGCAAGCGCGCGCAAAGCGCCAGGCGGCGATCTTGGCAAGCAAAAGTCGGCGCGAGGCGACTCTTGCCACAGCTGCGGCAAGCTTGGTCATTGGGCCAGGAGTGTCGGCGACCACGACGCGGCGGCCACGTCGCGCAAGCGAGGAGGAGGAGCGGCGGTCTGTTCATTGCTCATGCGAGCATCGAACTACCTCGGCGGCACCGGCGCGATGGCTCTCCTCCACCTTGCGAGCCAAAGCACCGCCCTCCTCGGTGATGATTCGGCAATGACAAGACCGACGGGTGGTGCCTCGACACCGCGCCACCCACCACATGACCGGGCGGCGGAGTTCTTCTCAGAGCTCGACTCGGCGTTCGAGGCACCGTCAAGTTCGGCGACACCTCGCCGTGGAGATCAAGGCGTCGGCTCTGTCGTCTTAAATCGCCAAGATCGGCGAGCACCGGTGCTCACCGGCGTCTACTACATCCGATCGTGGAACTCCATCATCGGCTTGGGGCGGTGGATGAGAACGGCTCGCGTGTCGAGATCGAGCACGGTGTCTTGCGGTTGGGATCTTCGCGCGCCTCCTTGCCAAGGTAACGAGGCGCAAATCGACTCTACACTCTTCACGTGCGGTGGCACAACCCCTCTGTCTCGCGGCTCGTCGGGACGGCGGCGTGGCGATAACACGGCGCTTTGGGCACCTTCGCCCGAGGCCACAGGCGGCTCGGTGCCGCGGAAATGGTGCGAGGCTGCCGTGCCTTGGCCGTGTGGAGCGGCTCTGCGGCGCTGCGTGTTGAAGAAGCGGGCGACTCCCTTTCCCAGCGAAAGAGTTTAGAGCCAAGGAGAGGCTCGAGCTCGTGCGGGGACTTGTGGCGGGTGACACCGCCACACCGGGAGAACGGCGCTACTTCCTGCGCTCGTCGGCGACCTCTCCGCTACATGTGGGTGATGGTCCTCGGCGGCAAGGAGAGGCTGCGGGCGCCATCGAGCGCCGCAGTCTGCTGCGGAGGCGAGTGCGGCCGCAGTCTGCGCGTCTTTGCGCCTGAACAACGGCGGCGAATTCACGGCGGTGGTCGCGTCGTCTTTGCGCGATGAGGCATTGGCGCCACTACTCCAGCGCCGTCTGCCGCGGCCGTAAGCGGCGTCGTCGGCAGCGCAACGAGGCGGTTGTGGGGATGGCTCGGGCCCTCCTCAGCGAGGGGATGCTGGTGTCTTACGGGAGAGGCGGTGGTGGCTGCCGTCTACATCCTCAACGCTCGCCTACCAAGGCGCTCGGCAGCGGGGCCGTCTGAGGCTGGCATGGCGCAAGCCGGCGGTCTCCACTTGCGGGTCTTGGCTCCTCACGTTCGCCAAGGAGCTTGGCCACATCGGCAAGCCCGGCGGCGGGAGCACTCGGGGTGTTCATCGGCTCGCGGAGGCTCGAAGGCCTCGCATCCTCGACCTGTCACACACAACAAGGCGTCGCATCTCGCGTGGCTGTGTTCGACGGCGGCGGGCCGCGTGGGACAAGGCGGTGGGCGATGGTTCGGCCTCGACTCGGGGACTTTGTTGTCGACTCGTCCGCCGAGAGGCGGGGAGCTAGCGGCTCGTCTTCACCGAGCTCGTCCACCTCGATACCTTGCTCGCCACCGGCTCGGCGAGTGCTCCACCACCGCCGCACCGCCTCGCCCCACCCTTCACCACCGGCTCACCACTCTCCCGCACCGTGCCACACCACCGAATCGGCCCCAGCGGCCGGTCCACGATGAGGCGCATGGTGGAGTTCGCTACTCGCTGTCCCACGGCGAGGACCGCGTCGGCGCCTACCACGACGGCGAGCCTCTGCGCTTATCGTACCATGGACAACATCCTCGGCGGCTGCCGTCCACTGGTGGCGTGCGCGGCTGCGAGGCGAGCTGCACTTGGCATGCGACGGCGGCGAGCCGCGCTCCTTCGCGAGAGGCGGAGGAGACGCGGCGTGGCGTGTCGCGATGAAGCGAGAGATGGGCCGTCGGCGAAGCCGGGCGTGGGGCGGCGGATCTTCTGCCGGTCACCGCGCGATCACCCTTAAGTGGGTGTTCAAGGTGAAGCGGGATGAAACCGGCGCCATCGTCAAGCACAAGGCTCGCTTTCGGTGGCACGAGGCTTCGTGCGGCGGAGAAGTCGACCGATGGCGCCGCACCGTCGCGCGGATGGAGTCCGTCGACTCCTCCTGCGCTAGCTGCCGGGAAAGGCGGCGTGTTCATCACATGGATGTCAAGTCGGCATTTCTTAACGGCGACTTGAAGGAGGAGGTCTCGTGCATCGTGCGCGGGATTTGCGATCCCGGCAAGGAGGGCAGGTGTTCGCTGCGCAAGGCCCTCATGGCTTGCGGCGAGCACGAAGGCGTGGAACGCTATCTTTGACTCCACCCTCAAGCAAATGGGGTTCGGCGAGCGCACACGCAGGCTGCGATCTGGCGGGGCAAAGGCGGCAACGCCTGGCGGTGGGTGTCTCGTCGGCGACTTGGTGATCACGGCACCAGGATGCGGAGGTGGCGGCATTCAAGGAAGAGATGAAGGCCACCTTCCGGATGAGTGACACAGGGTCTCTCCTTCTACTTAGGGATCGAGTGCACGGGATGATTCCGGATCACGCCGACGGACCGCCTCGCCAAGCGCGTCGTTGAGCTAGTGGGGCTCACCGGCGCAACCCGCTCTCTCCAATGGAGGAGGTGCGGCCGAGCCGCGACGAAGACGACGGAGGAGGTGGGCGCTACGCGATCTGGCGTCTTGTGGGAGCCTTCGCTACCTCGCCCACACACGGCCGGACTTGGCATTCTCCGTCGGCTCGTTAGTCGGTTCATGCAACGGCCGACGGCGGAGCATCGGCGGTGTGAAGAGGATCATCGCTACGTTGCGGGGACTCTTGACCACGGCCTCCATTACGAGTGTCGTGCGGCACGCCGTCGGGTGCAGCGGCAGCGACCACGCGGCGACATCGACACGGCAAGAGCACAAGCGGGATTCTCTTCTTCCTCGGCAAGTGTCTCGTTCATCTGGCGATCGATCAAGCGGCGGTGGTGGCCTTGTCGGTGTGAGGCCGAGTACATAGCGGCTTCCACCGCCGACTCGAGCACTCGGCTCGCTCGGCGCTTGGTGATCTCCTTGGCGAGGACAGCGAAGCGGTGGAGCTCGGGGTGGGCGACAAGTCCGCTCTAGCCTCGCAAAGAACCCGTTTTCATGAGCGGAGCAAGCACATCGGGTGAAGTACCATTTCATCAGAAATTTGCTGGATGAAGGAAGCATCAAGGCAAGCTACATCAACACCACGGATCGACTTGCGGATCGCTCACCAAGCCTCTTGGAAGGATCAAGTTCCTTGAGCTCTGCTCCAAGATCGGTGGTTCAACCCTCCCACAAGGCGACGCACAAGACTTAGGGGAGAATGATGAATAAGTCTCTGCATCTTGTGGTCTTTGTGAAATGTGGTAGTTTTGTTTTTGATTGCTTTAGGACAACATCTGCTTTTAAGACGACATCTGCTTTTGCTTTGGGACAACATCTGCTTTTAGGACATGACATCGCTTTTAGGACAACATCTGCTTTAGGACAGATTCGCTTTTAGGACAGCATCTGCTTTAGGACAGCATATTGACCGCTTTAGGACAGCATCTAGGATAGCATCTTAGCATATGCTTGGTGGTTCTCGACCTATAAATTTGTATCCCCAACCCTCGGGTTGGCATGGCATGTGTGAGCAATAAACAAGAAAACTTGCCCCATCTCCTAGTGTCATCCTCTCCATGAGAGTAAGGATCTTGCTATCCCCAAGAGCAAGAGTCCAGCGACTAACAGAGCTAACACATTTTCCTCCAAAATCAAAGGTTAAAATCGGCTCAAGGACCATTATCAACAAATTTTCATTTGAAAAGAGAGTAGAATTTCCTCTTCCGCTAATGCTATACCACTACATTGGCACCGATCAAGAATAACATTGAAATGAATATCGATTCCCAACGAGATGAATTGGTGTTGAGCTATATGGATATTCAATCACGAGAAAAATAAAGCAGTTCCCCATGAGCAGCTAACTCTGAAGATCGGACAAGTAATCGAGCATGGAGACTACTTCATCACGGAAAATAGAATAGTGGCGAGAATTCAATATGAAGCATTACATGTAAGTTCACATCGGAAATTGGGTCAAAAGACATGCACAATGCCTTAGTGAAACAAAGACTACGGTGAAACAAAATGCAAGTTTTTTTCTTTTGAAGGCTAAATGGGACAAAATTGAAACTTCATTTGCTTCAACACATTTGAAGAGTCTGAGCAAATGGATTAGTAAATATATATAGGTTATAGGACTACACTATGATGTGAAATCGTTTCCATTCGTAAATGACTTGACATCATAACGTAGTCAATCTGCTCATGGATCCCCAATCCAAGTATCCAACAACTACGACGAGATCAAGCGTCTCTTCATACCAAGCTCTTGAGCTTACCCGGCTAGTCACCTACCATCGCAAGACTACAAGTATCCTCCCAAGAAACGAGCGTTCTAAGTAGGCAAATGCCGCATAACCAAATTCGGTACAAAGATCTCGTATCGTACATACGTGCGTCATCGTCGAACCGCCAAGCCCGGTGGGCCGCTCGTACTCGGAGAAGGCGGCGGCGTCGTGGTCTCGATCGTGCGGTCGAGCTCGGCGGTGCGGTGCGGCACCTCCGCGCGCGACGCGAGTTCCACGCGACGGCTCGGCGCTGTCCGCAGCGCCGTCGGCGGTCGGCGTCGATCTTGAGAACGGCACCTCTACGCGCGCGTCCGCGTTGAACCGCGCGGCGTCGTTGATGTAGTCCTCGTCGGCGTCGACATCGGCGTCGCAAGGTCTTCGAGGGCGGGGCGCCTCCATGCGGCGCGTGCAGCCCCGCGGCGGCGGGCGCTCCACTCGCGATCGTCGCGGCGCTGAGGTCGGTCGAGCGGGATGCAGTGCGGGCGGGGCCTACATGCCGCGCGTGCCCGGGAGCGGGCCGGCGGTGAGTGCGGAGTGCGGGGGGAGGAGGGGAGAGGTGGACGGGAGAAAGAGGATGTGCCCGCCACGCGCGCGCGCATCGCGCCGCCACGCGCCGTAGCTCACCGCCGCTTCGCCGTCGTCGCCCGCATAAGCGCATCTACTCGCCACGCCGCCGCTCGCCGCGTGGCGTCGCCGGCCTCCCGCAGGCCGTGCTGACTCGCCTCCCAACACGCCGACCGCGCGCACGCACTCGCCTTGAAGCGCCGCCGGGCCACCTCGCGCTGGCCGTGCCGCCGCCAAGCTGCCGCCGCCACCAAAGGTGAGTAGGAAACCCTAATCTGCGTGAGGTTATGCCGCCGAGTGGCCGAACGGCTTTGAGCGAAACTACAAGAGGCGGGAGGAGGCGGAGCGGCGGATGAGGAGGTTTGGTCCAGCAATCGATCAGTTGGATCCGAGTGAGTAAGAGAAAGATAATATTAGATGGGATCTTATCCCTTTATTTTAAACGTTGGTTGGGTTTGGTGGTAAATTTTTGGGTGTACTTAAGATAGCTAATGACTGTGTTGTACAATTTTCTGTGTGGCTTTAGGATTATTTTTTAGGTGCATTATATGTGGTAGAGATAGAGATAGAGATAGAGATAGAGATGTGGCATGACGACCAGGACTGCTTCATGGATCCTATATGCACGTTCGATTGTGGTTGGGCCAGACTTGGCCACTTATTTGGGCCAATTATGGTATACCCAGACTTCTACTCAGGCCTTAGCCCAAACTTTGTCCATACTAAGAAGTTTGGCCCGGTCTTTCATTTAGAAATAGTTGGGCTTAATCTTCCAATCCAAGAGAAAACCCTGGCCCAGCTCGTCCAGGCGCCCGACTTACCAAGAAGTCATGTTCCGTTGTCCAACGATTTGTCTTGTGTTCCCACCACGATTACTCTCTCAAATCCGCGTTACTTGGTCGCGTACCCAAAGCAGCGCACGCCACCCACGTCTACCCCTGACGTCAAATTCGTCAACCCATCGCACGCATTCGCTTCCAGAAATGAAGAAGAAAACAAAAGGTCCAGGCTTTCGCACCCTAGGTTACAGTCTCGCGGACCTTCCTTGCTGCTCATGCCTTCCAAAACGGCTTCGCGTTTGCACCATTATTTCCTTTTTCCCTTTATTTGCATTGTTTGATTTTCTTTTTTCTTTATTTTTAATTGAATAAAACTAACCACTGCTACAGTACCACTTTACTAAAAATCAACAGCCAAAACAAAAAAGCATCAAATCATTTGGGCTTATTTTTGGTGGCTTATGGCTGAAAAGCAACATGTAATTTGTGAAAACACTATATATTGATGTGAGTCTTATTTAGCATAATTAAATTAAAAAAATTAAAAAAATATGTTAGCCTATTATGTATAATACAAACAAATACGGGAAAAAAGAACCGGCAAAAAAGCTCAACAAAAAGCCAAAAGTTCATAAAAATATGAAATTTATGAATAGTGAAAAATAAACCGAAAGCCAGAAGCTGAATCTCAGCCATTTGGAACAAACGCACTAATCACACACTTTTTTTGTCGTCTTAGGCTCCGCTCTATGGAGTTTTTTTTGCTTTTGGCTATCTAATTTCCCTTTTTGGGTTTTGTAGACTTCTTGTCTTTTCTTTCTTCTTATTTTTATATTGTTTGTGATGATATATTTTTTATTTTTTAAATTTATTTATGTTAAAAAATTAATAATAATTATAGTATACTTTCAATCGCTATCTTATAAAAAACTAAAGTCTGAGCTTTATGTGTCGAAAGAGCATTACCTTAAAGTCTGAGCTTTATGTGCCGAAAGAGCACTACCTTAGAACCTTCTCCAGTGGGAGCTAACACACTCTGCAGTGGGCCAGTGGCGCCTTGCAACGCGCCATTTACGGGCCTGTTCTTTTCCTCCGAAGTTGGTGGCTTTTGGTTTTTACTATAGTACCTAACTTTCAAACGGAGTATTTTCTCAAGATGGGGTCTACAGGTTAAACGATCTACACGTTAAAAGCTCAATATCTGTACTAGCGAAAATCGCAAGTAAATATCTGTTTCTCCGTAATCTGTACTGTAAATAGCTAAAATTTAAAAATTTCGGCCAAAAATGGTAAATTGTAGACGAAAAGAACAGGCCCGCGCGCATGCCCCACGCTCTAGATGGCATCCAAGGTTTAAAAATTAAAAGTCTCGCCAAAAGCGAAAAAGTTGGCGAGATTTTTCTCACACCTCTCCGCATTTCCTTCCCCCCCCGCCCGAGCTCGAAGCGCGACCACCTGATCCGCCCCCGCGCGCGCGAGAACCAAAACCCTAGCTCCTCCGATCTCTTTCGTCAGTTCGTCGCGTGGCGGCGGCCTCTGAGCGAGCGGGTGCGTGGATCTGAGTGCTTCGTGATGGCAAGGGCGGAGGCGAACTGGGAGCGGCTGGTGCGGGCGGCGCTACGGGGAGAGCGGCTGGGCGGCGCCTACGCGCTGCCGGTCAGCGGCATCGCCGGGAACGTGCCGTCGGCGCTCGGCAACAACGTGCACATCGAGGAGGTGCTTCGCGCCGCCGAAGAGATCCAGGATGAGGACTCAACCGTCGCCAGGATTCGTAAGCTTCGATACCTTTTTTGTTCCGCTGGGCTCGGGAGCAGTATGGATTGTCGCGGCTCTGAATTTCTCCTAGCTATGCTGTTAGTGTTTACCTATTCGTGCCTTTAGGTGGATTTTGGGCAATCTCCGCAGTCAGTAGCAGCTACACGATTCGACCATGCTCGCTCGGTAGATTTTGGCGTATTATTGCTGTTTTTTAGCTTGTTACAGCTGCTTTACGTTATTAAATTTAGTCAACAGTTCTGATCAAGCTAACATCTATCTACTAGAAACTATAAACTTTGTTATGATCAGACTTACTTATATGTGTTTTCGGTGTTGTTTCGGTGTGCTTTGGTGGTTCTAGTCTTCTAGACCTCCTGTCTTAGTTTCCCCTCAACCTATTCGTGTGACTATGCTCACTTTGATCGACCCAGGTTGGCTTTTACACTGTGACAGATGAAGTCCACTAGCATATTCTCTCTGTAATAAAATGCTAGTATTTCAGACTCTGGCAATGGCATTCTGCATTACTACTTTAGTTCTTTGCATTAAGCTAAATTGGACCTTGCCAACTTAATGGGATCTGGTGCCACATCGTTAGTCCAGCTGTGGTTCTGAATTCAGATGCTTATAATATTACACATGCGTTTAAGTATCTTCCAGTTTCTCCGCACTTCTGCCTGGTTTGCCATTTGAAGCATGCTTCAGCTGCTTTGCATCTCTCAACACAATTTTGGGCTTGAGAGTTTTCTTTTTTCAGGCTAATAATTTAATGTTAAACCTTGACTAATGCAATGAAGATAATAAATGCCCCCGTGTGGCAGTGTGGGTAAAATTAGTGCTAGCAGGACACTGTAAGTAGTGTGGGGCAGTGTGCTTGCATGCTTAAGGTTGGTTTATACTCTGCTTTTTTCCCGTTCTGGTAAGAGAACATTATGATTGCTTGTGTAAAAAAAATAATAATCAAAGCCGATAATGATAAAATGAACTGGGCCAAGTTTCAGCAATTAAGTTCCCTTATATGTTTAAAATTTACACACAATTGGGTGTTGTCTGATAATGCATTCTTATGTTCGTACTTCCATCTGCAGTGTGTGAGCATGCATATACACTTGCCCAAAATTTGGATCCCAATAGCGAAGGGCGAGGTGTGCTGCAGTTCAAAACAGGTTTAATGTCAGTAATAAGGGTATGTTTGTATCTGTTATGCATATTTTGTTATTTCATACTCTGTTCACAAATATATGTTGTTTTGGATATTTGGCATGGTTTCCATGGTGCTGTATTGACTAGTGATTTCAATAGTACTGGTTAGTGGGCACATGGAATCCATGTAGCATCGATATTAAAACATATAGATATGATAGCAATTTTGATAATAGCCCCAAATTTAGAAAAAGATAGCTCCATAGTGTAAAATATAAAAGTAATGATATTAGAATATTAATGCCAGTTGTGCATCTCGATAGAATTCAACATTCAAAATCGAACAATGAGCATTATTGCTTGCGCTTGTCATCCAAAATCAGAAAATATTATGCTAGTTTCTATGGGACTCCCAAGTGGGTTTACTACATGACTACATGTAGGGAAGGTTGCATACTGATTTGCGAGCGTACGACAAAAACTGATGTCCAACGAAAATGCAAATTGCACTTACGAAAGAAATGGTTTTACAGATTGTAAGCACATAATAATAAATACAATGTCAAACTAAAGTAAGATATAGATACATCCATAAATTGTGCCAAATATATGCAAGTGATTATAGCAAAGTTGTCCTCCCACATCATCACATCGATGTTAGTCTACTGAAAGCTAGCAATCTGCACATCAGATAAACAATTAAGACCATACAATTCACTGAATATGTAAACAGGAAACAAAAAATCTCAACATTATATTTACCTCAAATATGCCGGGAGCTGGCGGGTGGAGTAGTTGTAGCGAAGAGAGGCATCCCCCAGCCATGGCCTGAGTCCCTATATATTGATGGCAATCCAAACTAACCAATTTCATATGGTCACTCAGTTCACGATTCCTATTTTCGGCACATTATAAATATGACCGATGCCTTACGCAAATAAATCTTAATACACTAAAGTAACAGAGGTATAGCAATTTAGGCAGTAACAACAATTCACATCGTTCACCCATGCGCTATTGATTCAAAGCATGTGTAATAGGAAAAAGAAGAAAATGCAGAGAAAGGCCACACCATGCTGACTATAGGCTCATAGGCATTGCAATTGCAAACCTCCTACATGTTACATCGTAGAAGTAAAATTAACCAAAAAATAATAAGGGAAGAAAGTAAGAGGGCAGGATGAGTGGATGACAGGATCAACTATGAACATGGGCCATTGGATTAACTTGCTCGGATGGTCTTAAGTCAATCGGGTCACAAAGTTGGGTGGACGTAGCAAAGAAGCAACGCACACTTTTTATATTAGTATAGACTATGTTGGTAAAAACTAAAAAAATGAGAATACAGTGGAGGAACTGCGTATCCTTGTTTTCAAGGAGGGCAATGGGAACTTGGGACCCACGATCTCGATCACCACAACTTTGCGCTCTACCACTATAAGAATATATCATTATGAAAGTGTTTTTGTGACAAATGTACTAACACTATTTTGATATGATCAATCTAGAAAATTTTACCTATATTAGAAGTCGAAGTTACAAATATTTGACTCATTGACGGCATGCTCTCTAGAATGACATCTATTTTACTATTTATGAACAGAGGGAGTATTTAACAAGTTAATAATCTGTTCTTTGTACAATTTTTTCGCTGGTAAGAGTTGTAACATTTCATGGGTGCCTTGTTGTTGTGTCATTCTGCATGCAGTAATGCTTTCAGAGTCATTTTCAGTTACAACACCCACCACATCTCTTGAACCATTGCTTGTTGAATTGTACAACTGAAGTACATTGTTTGAAGCTTTAAATATCTTCTGCTAACAATGTTTTGGTCTTTCTCAAATTTTCAGCAAAAACGAGCTGTGAGGGATTGTGGTGCTATAGACCGAAGTCAGGATATTGCTAAACTGCAAGAATTTTATAAGCTATATAGAGAAAAACATAAAGTTGATGAGTTGTTTGAAGATGAAATGAAGCTGAGGGAATCTGCTGTGTTCAGCGGTAACCTTGGAGAGTATGCATTTCCCCTTTGAAATTTTATTCTGCATTTAAATTCGATAAAATGCTTGAAAATTGTAATTCATCTTTTTGAGACATTCTGTTTTTCAATCCTAATTGTTAAACCAACTTCTAGCATTGCACCATGTTCACCATCTGTAATTTAACTTCTGCTATTGTTTGAGAAGGTTGGAACGCAAAACCCTGAAGCGCAAAAAAGTACTTGCAACTCTGAAGGTCTTGTGGTCAGTAATAGAGGATATAACAAGGGAAATTTCACCTGAGGACGCAGAAAAGTTGATATCCGAAGAGGTTTTCATTGTTGTCCTACATAATGTAGTTGTTCATACTCGTTTTACATTCACTTTATTTCCAATGTTCAGAAATTGGAGAAAATTAAAATATTTATGCCTTCTAGCTTATGTATTTTTGTATTGTGGTTGAGTGGTTAGGTCAGAATAGGTTTTGCCTTGCTTGTCCCTGGCAAGATAATGGCAATCTCTTCATATTTGCTAAAACGACAAGAGTGACATCATCAACTTTTGTGTGTACATGTAAATATTTTGTACACTGGGAGTAGTTTTTCCCTGCTGCCAAGTGGTTCTTTGAAGTAGTAGAGATTTTGTTGACAGCACACTGAACTATTTTGTAGACAAATAGCACCTTTGTGTGAGTTGCACATAAAGTTCAAGCGTCCAACTAAATATAAGTGTGATATCTGCTTATTATGACCCTACGCCCCTTAAATTTCCCACCTTTTGAATCTACTTGAGATCAATAAAATGTTTCATTTTTTTTGTGTATAAATAATAATGTGTTCTGTTCTACTCAGATGAAAAAAGTAATGCAAAAGGATGCGGCAAGAACAGAGGATGTTGTAGCTTATAATATTATTCCTCTAGATGCTCCGTCTACAACTAATGCAATTGTCTCTTTTCCAGAGGTAATAATCCAGAGTCTTGACTTTTTATTATTTATCAGTTTTTTTAGATCCAGCAGTGGTTGTACTCCTTATGCATTGTTTCAATTTCAGGTGAGGGCAGCAATATCAGCTTTGCAGTACCATAGGGATCTACCCAGGCTCCCTGGTACTTTCTCAGTTCCTGATGCTAGGAATTCAGATATGCTGGATCTTTTGCACTGTGTATTTGGTTTTCAGGTTAGTTTCTTTATAGCCCACCTGTCTTATTAATCTATATTACATACATTTTCCTAGAAAATCATCATATTACTGCCGAACAAACTCATTTAATAATACTGCTAATAGAATAGAAATGTTTTATTTGCCAGCCGAAGACAAAAAACTGATTAGTAATTAGTCTATTACTTATTATTATTGTCAACTATAGGGATCAACTTGATCGACTTGATTTAATAGTAAATGTGCCGTGCTATATGTCATGTTTGCTGAGGTGCAAATTTTCTTTCTTTTTCTTTTCATTATTTCGTGTCATGCTGCAAAGTATGAATATTTTTGGATACTGCAAGCATGGAAACTATGCTAAAATGTGTACTGTTCAGTACATGCATTTGATAGATTGACTGTAACTGTACATGCTTAGAAATGCTAAATAAACAATAAAGATTTGTGGACATAAACTTACATCCTGGTGCAAGATTAGGACCAAGACTATTGTTAGATTGTTGAAAATGAGGGAAAAAGAAAATAAGCATGTTGGACTTTGTGTTATTTCTAAAATATTTAAGAAGGAAATAGAAATACAGCGTTGTGAGATACAACCTTTTGTTTCCTGGTTGCAACTAAAACTTATCTGGGCATTCTGGAATCTTGATAATGACGATGTTTTGGAACGTTGATGCCTTCATGGAAATATGTCATAACTCCCTTCTCATGGTTGCAGAAAGATAATGTAAACAATCAACGGGAGCATATCGTTCACCTGCTAGCAAATGAACAGTCTCGACTGGGCAAACTTTCAGGAAATGAGCCGGTATGTGTACATTTACATCATTGCTTTGTCTTGTTGCCATTGTTTTTTCCCAGATCATTTTTTGGGACCTGGTTAATGTCCTATTAAATATTAATACCCAATTGTCATAATTGGTGTTTGGAGTACCTTATCTCTTTTAACAATGATTTAGCATATTGTCGATGTTCTTTTTCTTGAGCAATGTAGTTAGTTGTACTTGGCAGAACTATGTTTTGCTTTGCTTTATTGTGACTCACCAAACTGTTTCTTTTGGATTGACCCAGCTTGCTTTTCTAGTGGCAGCATAGACACATGTTTCCTTTGTGATCGTTGGTGTGTCATCGTACATGAACTTAAGTTTTGCTCCTTTTCTTTGTTAGATATATGAATAGCCTAGGGTGTTCTTTGCATATTTGCATGTATATGTTCATATACTTTGGTCCTGTGGGAATACGAATGATCTTCTAGCATGGTATCACGGCCGAGCTAGGAATTCTGATTAGGCTCTGCCGCCGCCGCCAGCCCATGCCCTCCCCTATTTCTCCCCCTCGCGTGCTGGATCCAGCCCCCCGCCGTTGGATCCGAGCATGATGCTGCCTCGTCCCGCCGCCGTTGTCGCCTCCCTCGCCCCGGCCCGCTCCAGCCGATGCCTTCCTCGCCTAGGCTAGCCTCGCCTCGCGCCATCGCCGGGCGTTGCCTCGGCTTTGTCTCGGTCGCGCGCTCGCCTCACTCGCCTCATTGCTGCCGTCGCCCTTGGCCGGTTGTCGCCGCCGCCACCCCGGTCACCCTTGACCACCACCACCGCTGCAGCCCCGGCCCCGGCCACCCTTGGTCGACGATTCTGGCCGCCTTGGCCGTTTCTAGCTGTCTCGGTTCCCGTTTTGGCTTGGTCTAGATGGCTATTGCCGGTGGCTTCTTCGCCACCCCACTCCCCCTAGTTTGTTTTGATGGGACGAACTTCCGGGAGTGGGTTTTTTACTTAGGGATTCACCTCAACAGCCAACATTTATGGGGTCATCTCACTGGCGAGCACCTTTGTCCGCCTCGGTCGAAGCCGCCTGTTCCGCTCGCCCTTCCTGCTGTTGCGGATCAGGCGGCTCAAGAGGCCATTGTTGCACTGAAGTAGGCCCTGGAGCTCTACCAGTTTGAGCTGCACGCCTACGAGTAATGGCAAGAGGCCGAGACTCGTGCTACCGCCATCCTGGTGGGTGGCATGCCCGTGGCCATCTCCATGGATGGGGCGGAGCTATTGACGACACAGCTTATGTGGGAACGCCTCTGAGCTCACTATTAGCCAATAAGTGATGGTATGTATCTCTCCATTGTGCACCAACGCACTCTCTTCAGCAGCTTGATGCCACCGTCGACTTCTACCAGCAGATGTCTATGGTGTGGCGTCAACTTTTCTCTGGAGACGGATGTTTGTCGGACCTGTCCCTAGTGTGTGCGGCTTCGCGCTCACCAAGACTCACCGTTTCTACGACTTCTTGACGCGTCTCTGATATGAGTTCGAGACTGTGCAGGCTCAGCTCTTGACTCGCCACCAACGTCCGAGCTTAGTGGAGGTCCTCACGACTATACGTGCTGAGGAGGCTTGTCATCGTGCCACGTTTCAGATGCAGGCTGTTTTGTCTGCCTCAGCACCTGCCACTTCGCTTGTTTCTTCCGCACTAGCCATGATTCCTTCTTCAACTCCCAGCGCACTAGTGGTTGCTGCTTCTATTGCGGGTCTCCACTGCACCTACCGCCAGCGTGACGGCCAAGGTATCAGGACTGTTACAAGTGGGGGGACTAGGGTCGTCGGGGTGGACATCTCTTGAAGGGCTCTGGCTGTCCCTCCTACTTAGGAGCTAGCGCCTCTCGCTAGGGCTACTCCGCTGATGCCGCACAACAGTTCCTCTCACTCCTCCAGCGCCTAGGTGTCGACTCGTCTGGTTCTTGCTTCTTAGTTGTTTTCCAGGCCTCCGCCTCCTTCCTCATTAGGTATCCTATCTTCGTAGATCTTAGACTCTGGTGCTTCCTTTCATACGACACCAGATTCTGCCTACCTCACCTCGCTGCATTGCATATTTTTAACTTGCACTGTTCAGACTGTAGATGGTACCTCTCTTCTGTTACAAGTCGATGCACTCTTTCCACTTCCTCTTTTCATGTTCCTGCAGTCTCTCATGCTCCTCAGCTTACTATCATTTGTGCAAACATTTCTATCTTGTTTTTGTGTTGCTCTAATTTGATTCTGCACCTGTGAACTCTTACAGTGACATACTAAAGTATAAAGAGGGAAACAACTAGTTTTATACCCTTCTTTGGCTATTCGAACTTTGGTGGTTTTGTTGATTCCATAGTTTTCAGCTGTTTTCTATGTTGTGTTGATAGTAGTTTTTGGGTGGTGAGTGTTTAATACTAATGATACGCTAATCTTTCTATGAACAGAATTACCAGGATTGGAATCATCGATCTTCTAGATTTCATTAAAAAATCCTATGAAACATTTTTTGCTATAATAACAATAATGTTTTTGCTTTACTGTTGATATTGCTATATGATTTGACATTAAATTCGCAGGGGTATCCTTGTATTTTAACATTATGCTAATATGTTTATAGCTAATTGTGGTTTCTTGTCAGGCCTCGCCCAAATACTCATTTCCATGTGGATTGAAGTTGTTCATGACTCTTGTCCTTACCATTGTTTTCATTTGTTGTCAGAAAATCGATGAGGGTGCTGTGCATGTCGTGTTCTCCAAGTCCCTTGATAACTACATCAAATGGTGCAACTATTTGCCACTTCGTCCTGTCTGGAATAAGTATGACTTTTCATATGCTGCATCAGTCTATTCAATTCCTCATGCATGCCTTATTTGTTACCAAGAGACTGCATTGTTTTCTCTTAGCACTGAATCGTTGACCAAAGAAAAGAAGTTACTATACGTGTGTTTATACTACTTGATCTGGGGAGAGGCTGCCAACGTACGATTTCTTCCAGAAGGCTTATGCTACATATTTCATCATGTAAGTTTATAGAAGATTCTACTCAAGTTCTCGGTCGTACCTTTTTTGCTGCATGATTGAATGGTTGTGCCTCTATTTCACTCTTTTCTTGCGTGAGAATATTCTGTGTGTTCCTTCTCTAATGTCTGTTGTGTTTTTGTGGAAGCATCTTTGTGCAAACCTATGTTTGGGTGCTATTATGCTAATCATATTTGGATGGGACTTGGATGAACCAGACTTATGCACTGCAAGTATGAAGAAGTACTGAAACACTAGGAAAACTACATAACATACAGTCAAAATGTCCATAATAGTGTTTACTCTCTAGTGCAGTAGTGCTTACACTTAGGAGCATTAATTCCAGTTCCTTCCCTGCTTTATTGCCTTGTTGGCATGAGTGCAAAGTTTGCCATTGAGTGTTTAACATGTTTGTCGTTTACAATTTTTCTAATGCGATCATGTCTTTATTTTAAGCAAACAAATCAGCAAATTCTGTTACGTTCTTTTATTTTTTGAAGGCAATACTGTTGGCGAGAGCCATGCTATTAATACAATATTTTCAAATTAAGAACATTATTAACTTTACTATTATTGTACGTTACTAACCTTAAAAATTCTGATTCATTCATGTGGTATTCAATTCTTGATATGTCCAAACAATATTAGAAGATCTTTGACAAGCTTAAATTGTAATTGATGCTGAAGGCAAATTTTGTTGTTAAAATTTATCCTTTTGATTTTGCAGCTAGCAAGAGAACTAGAGGGGATTATGCAAAAGCAGACTGCAGAGCCAGCTGAAAGCTGCATTTCTAATGATGGCGTATCATTTCTTGACCAAGTCATTTCTCCTCTATATGAAATCATTGCAGCTGTAAGTGGTGCTGCTGGATGAGCTAATGTAGCTTGCTATGTTTGGTCCTATATGGTTGTCTGAATGGTGGTTCTGCTGCAGGAAGCAGCCAATAATGACAATGGGCAGGCACCACATTCTGCATGGAGAAACTATGATGATTTCAATGAGTTTTTCTGGTATGTGGATCAATTGAGTTCTTGGGTTTCATTGATTTGTTGCTATTTTCATAAACTGTTGTCTGTCTCTTTTAGGTCTCTGAAGTGTTTTCAGTTAGATTGGCCATGGAAGCTGAGCAATCCATTTTTCTCGAAACCTAGTAGGAAGGAGCAGGTTCGTTTGTATTAATCGTGTTCATGATTATTTGGGTCTTGTAGAAAATAGAAACTAATACGCGTGTACGTTAGGTGGTTTCTTTTTTGGTGATTGTTAATATGATTTGCGCCTCTTGACAGTCATGTAACAGGGTACGAGAAGTTTAAGGCCCCCTTTTGTGGCTTTGCCCAGCTTCACTTTATCTCCTGTGCTCATGCACAAACTGAAGCTTGGCCAAACACATTGCTTCTATCCCTGACCTAATTTGGGCTTAAGCTTATCTGGCCAACTGGCCATTTAAGCCACATCCACTATTTGAGGCCTCTGGTCTTCTTGAGCTTATCACTCTTTCCCCACCTCTACTTGACATGGCAACAATGCATGCTTGAGGCCCATCACCTGCGACGAGGGGAATATCCCTTCTCCCCAGCTCTTTACCGCGTTTGACGAGGGCAGCCGCTGTGCTGCCCTGGCGCTGCTGCTCCTAGCTCTCACTGTTCTTGATGAGGACATCCACTACTGTGCCGATTCTCACCAGCTCTCACTGTGCTCGATGAGGACCGCTGTCAAGCAGAGGAGTTGAAATTTCAAGATCCACTGTTGTGGCTGTGCTTGATGAGGAATAAAGTGCTGGCTTCTATCCACTTGCTTTCCCTTGATTTGGAGAGGATTGCGATGGGATCTGTAGATGAGTAGCGATTTGGACCGTGTGGAATGGATAGGGATGTGGAGTTTTACTCTTCAGTCATGGAACATATACCAATTTTACACTGTAGAAGCGCGGATGCATGTTTCAGCAACTATTAGTACAAACCCACGTAATTCTTGCCAAACTTTTTTCAAGCTGATTACATAAGCCAGCCTTCCGAGCTTATCAACCTAGAAGCGCAAAAAGCAGGCATATTGGGTACGCTAAGCTTGGCCAAACGGGCCCTAAACCTAGAATTGAAGAATTTAGATCCTGATTGCTCCTAACTTTCTTTCACAGGATGAATACACATCGTCAGCTATGTTGAACACTTTGATGCTGTATTTCGCTGTTATATCTTGTGAATTGCTTGGTCATATTCATAAAAAATGCCATGCACAATTTCTTTTACAGGGCTTCTTAGGTAGGAATCATCATTATGGAAAGACATCTTTTGTGGAGCATAGAACCTTTCTTCATCTTTACCATAGCTTTCATCGCCTTTGGTTGTTTCTAATTATGATGTTTCAGGTAAATGTAAATTTTTATTCGTGATTTGTCTCACTATCTTGCTTTGGATTCAGCATTACATTCCACCATTTCTTCGAAACTTCTGTGTTTTGAAGTCTTAGATTTGTTGTGCTCACGAGTTAAGAGGTGCTAGATTCACAATAATCTTAAAAAAAGCTTGTCTTTAGGGGATTGGTTTTGGAAGGGGAAACAATAATGGAGAATCCTACTTTAATGTGATTTAGCCTTTTCGAGACATCTTGGATAATCTTACTTTTTTATCCTAGCACAATAGTACCTAATGGTTTTTTTTCTTGATATGTTACATGGTCATGCATTGCACTGATACTGGCCACAATGGCACCATGTATTCATTCACATACGGGTTTATCCCTGTACAGCTTTGTATATGCACTGCGAAAAATTCCAATGGTACCCTTAAAATTGATGTTTAGCTGTTAGCGGGAGAGATGCAGAACCTTTTGTCTTATTTTATTTTGGACAATATTTCCTCCTTGTCTTATTTTATTTTGGACGATATTTCCTGGAGGTTCATTAGGTTCTTTATGTTTGTCATTCTTATTTTTTAATATACCTTTCATTTCTGTTAATGCAGGGACTAACCATCATTGCTTTTAACAATGGTAGTTTTGACACAAATACTGTATTGCAACTTCTTAGCTTGGGCCCAACTTATGTCATAATGGAATTAATTGAGAGTTAGTACCAAAAATCCTTTTTTTGGTAATAACAGTATGATTGTTTGCATAAATTCTCTTGTGAGTTTTGGCTAATTGCTTTTGTTATCTTTTTGTTTGGGGAAGGTTTATTGGACATTCTAATGATGTATGGTGCCTATTCAACATCTCGTGGATCTGCAATCACTAGAGTGCTCTGGCGATTCTGTTGGTTTACCGTGGCTTCATTGGTTATTTGTTACCTATATATGTATGTTTTCATGCCTACCCAGAGTGGAATAATTGCAAAAAATTCACTATAAAACTAAATTACTTTTATTCAATCATGCAATATTACATTTAAGATCCTATCATTAGGCAGTGACATTGTCGAAGATCTTGAAACACGGGGAAAAAATACCACATTGGCGTTTTTAGGTAGTTCAGGATGAATGCTAGAATTCACAACATTTCAATTCTGATACTCGATAAGTAACAATTCGGTCCTTCTCTGTGGAAAAGAGATAATATGATTATTAACACTGTTTGCCCATACGTATTTGATAAACTTAGTAGGTCAAATTGGTCTTTGTGTACTCGATGTTCCCTGCTATCCCGGATCATACTATCCTTTTTGTTGGACTAGTGACTTTCATGTTGTCAGTCTTTTAGGGCTAAATTATTTCAAGTATAGGGATAGGGTGGTTATAGAAAGCCAGCAGTATAAAGATGAAATTGGTACCTAATTGGCATGTCTGGCCTAGCTCGACTTGGCTTATATGCCGTTTTAAGCTTGTCAGCCCTGTAAGCCACCCTCCACTAGTTACTGGCTTTCAGCATCTCTTTGGTGGTGTGGCTTTAAACTTAACATCATAATTCTAAGAATAAGATGGACTGAACAAGGCCTTACATGGTTACTTGCAATTGTTAATAGAACATCTCTTCGGTTTTCTGAGATAAAAGTACTAAATTGGCCTGTGGCCCAGGATATCAGTATGGTTTTCTGAGAGGAGTTTTAAATTGGCAATCTGAGCTTTCTCGTGAGGTCTATTTTGACAATTCTACTTTTGCGTAGCAAAGTAATGCTACTTTTCGGTGTCAACTTGAAATTAATGCTTATGCTAATTTGCTTGGATGAAAAAGCTGAGGTTTTTACAGACCTTCTAGGCTTTGCATCCAAGAACTGAATCTTTAACCAAGCTTTCTGGCCAAGCGATTTACGAGAATTCCTTATACTTGGTATCCAATTTCAGGGATGGTACTTACCCTTTCTTATGTTTATACCATTTTAATGAAAGTTCTAATATGTTTCTCAGCAAGGCATTTCAAGATGGGACGCAATCTGTGACTTTCAAGATATATGTTTTGTAATCAGTGCATATGCGGGTGTCAGATAATCTTCAGCCTACTCATGAGTGTTCCTTGCTGCCATGGTTTGACCGACGCTTGCTACCGCTGGTCTGTTATACGCCTTGCTAAGTGGATGTATCAGGTCCTTTTGGCACATTCTGACTTCCTAAAAGCTATGTGATGCAATATCTTCTGCTAAGGGTATCTGAAATTTGGTTTCTGTTGAAGGAGCACAACTATGTTGGAAGAGACATGCATGAAAGGCCTCTCGACTATATCAAGTAATCCTATTGAACTTCGAAGCATCATGCTGTGACTCTCCTCACGTGTTGGAAGTACACTATTTCTAACTTTTTTACTGTGCAGATACGTAGCTTTCTGGCTTGTAATTCTTGCCGCAAAATTTTCATTCACCTATTTTCTCCAGGAAAGTTTTAGTTTATCTGTTTTTCCTTTGTTTTACCACTTATCAGTAGCAATTTATATTTCAAAGTGGCCTTTCTTATGCAGATCAAACCTCTTGTCAATCCAACAAGAAAGATAATCAGTTTCAGAGGCTTAGAGTATGCCTGGCATGACTTTGTCTCCAAGAGTATGTATATATTTTTCCCTCACACTTATGCCTATGCTTTATTTTATTTTTTGTCAGCCCCATTGGCCCTTATAATATTTCACTTTGTTGTGTTTGACTTTTTTTTTGGATAAAGTGTCTTATCTCTTTCCAAATATTAGTGTTTTAAATCTCTTTCTTAAGGTTTTTTTATGTTGCAACTATGTTTTGGATTTTTTTGGGGGCAAATCATGAAATTGGCCTCAGCATTATTCCATGGATATCCCATGCGATGCGTAAAGATGTGCACTTTAATGTGCTAAAACTTGTATGTAGCTTTTTATATTGAAGTGAGATCATAGGCTGTGCTTTTAATTTTCATGTTGGTTCTTGCAATGTTTGCAGATAACCATAATGCTCTTACAATCCTTTCTTTATGGGCTCCTGTGGTGTCAGTAAGTAACCTTTTTTACTTCTATATTTGTTTGATGCGTATAGATATAATATATTATGTCATGTCCCCCCCCTCTCGTCTCCCACTTTTTGAACTATTGGTAATATGGTATATTGCATTGAAATAAGGGACACCACATACTAATTTAGGAGAAATAGCCTACTTAAGTAGCAGCAATAAACAAGAATAGTCTCTAAATGACAATGTAGTAAGGTCTTTCTGAAAGAATTATTTGATTATCTGTCCAGTGTTTAATTTTGATGGCTTATTGAACCAGCACAAGTTGCTGGAGGAACAACTCCAGGCATGCTGAACTTGAAAGAATGACACAAGTGTTTGTGATCAGGTCAAATATGCCAATCTGGATTATGTTCCAGAGAATGGTTCGAATCCACTAACAGGGAGATAAAACAAATCTTGTCCTAGATGTAGGCCATGAACAATTAAACAGAAGCTCAATAGCTTGGTAGAAATACATGGATAAACTGTCCTTAACATCTAGCAAGAGAAAATACTTATATTACTTATAAAGCTTCTAATGGAAGACAAATGAGTAAATATGCAATAACTAGCAGATGCGCATAAGGTATTCCCATTGTTCACCTAGGCGCTAGTCGGGTGGCAGACCAGTGCCTAGCGCCTAGGCAGGCTAGGTGGCCACCTAGGCGGGCCAAGTCGGCGAGGCAGGAGGGCGGCGCCTAGCGCCTAGGCGGCCGCCTAGGGGAACACTGGGTATTCCTAGGCATTGGAGACTGAATTCAAAATGTCAATAGATGAATTACCTCATATTCGGAACCTGGATGGAATATGGTTCATCCCAGCCATATTGCTAAACATGGTTGTCGTGGTTCATCTAAGTCGTCTTGGCTGCCGGAGGGGGATGCCAAGGCTCGTTGCCTAGGGCTAAGGAGCTAGGCAGCCCTCTCCAGGCCGAATCCGGCTGCCTGTTGGCTCTCCTCTCGCAGATATGGCCGCCGCCGGCTCAAATCTGGAGCCAGCCGCCTCTTTTTATGCTGCCGCTGCCTCATCTGGCGCTCTTCCCAAGCCGCACCGCGCTAGCCCCCGTGCTGGGCTCCATCTCCGTCGTTCTCGAGCCTTGCCACCACCGGATCTGGGCTACATCGCCCGGATTTGGTAGAGGAGGCAGGCGATGTTGGAAGAAGCGGTGGGTAGGGGGAGGCGGCGGCGGCGGAGAGGAGGGCAGAGGCGAGGCGGCGGAGAGGAGGCGGCAGAGAGGAGGTGGTGCGCATAGGTTTGGGGGAGAGATGCTAGGCTCAGGATGGAAATGGCCGGCGCTAGGTTAAATGGATCGAGATTTTTTTGGTTTTTTGTGATTTAGTCCTCGTAGTTTCTGAAAATTACGAATAGACCCCTCTTTCAATAGATTTCTTCTGATTTAGACCTCCTAAGACATGGTTATGTAGATAATTTATACTATTATATCGTCTGATGCCATGGCGGGCGCCTAGTCGATTAGGCGTCCAGGAGCCTCGGTGTCGCCGTGACTTGTTGGAGCACCGTGACAACCTTGTTGCTAAAAATAGGCCGACTAAAATGAGCACAATTATTTTGACCTTCGGGTAGTTTGACGTGCTGGTTAGTTCACTGAAAGATTACAAAGTGAAACAAACATTATTTTTATGGCAACTTATTATCTTGTATAGTTACTATACAAATTTAATAATTAAAATCAGTTTGATGGTAGACTGTATGTGCCTAGGTCCATTTCAATAGCTTGCTTGTTCGTCTTGTTTCTGTTCGGCTTATTGCTTCTTCAGGCAGCTGCTACTATATGCAGTGAACAAATTAAATATATATTTCTAATGAGAATTTTATTTATGCAGATTTACCTTTTGGACATCCATGTATTTTACACCGTGTTGTCTGCTATTTATGGATTTCTCCTTGGTGCACGCGATCGCTTGGGAGAGGTTAGCTCTTATACCTATGCTTTCTGCTATTGTCATACTATTCTTTTCCCCTATGTTGCTTCTGGCAAATGTATTAACCTTAATTGTTGTTTATGTTCTTGTTTTTTATGCAAGGAAGTTTCTTGTTGTTTAGTTAATTATGTTAGTATAGTCTCCAGTATATTTGAATACTTGCACGGCACATTTGTAAGATGCTTCTATTACTGTGTGTGCACACAAACTCATAAATAATGTGTAGTTTATATAACATCAACAAACTCCTATGAAAAATAAATTACACCCATTTTTTGGTTGGATATGTGTTAGCGTTGGTTTGCCCACCAGCGAAAGGTTCATGCTTTGATACTTTCTTCTTTTCCCACTCTTCATCTATTCATAGCTTATACTTTGAAGAGCACTTTGTTTGATTATCTGTTGATTTGTCCTATCTGGTGGTTGTTTATGATTTTTCAGATTAGGTCTGTTGAAGCAGTTCACAGATTCTTTGAGAAGTTCCCTGAAGCATTCATGGATAAACTTCATGTCGCTGTTCCAAAAGGTTTGTGATGTTTTACAGTTTCTTGCTTATCACTTCATTTGAATGCACTAAAGCTGGATTTAATTCTTCATACAGGAAACAGCTGCTATCATCTGGTCAGGTATGTGTCCTTTGTTATCAGTATTTTACAGCCTTTTCCTTTATAATTTAGTTTCTGTAGGTGGAGCCGTGGAGGCATGTTTCGTTGTTTTAATATGCTCTTAAGTTGCTCTATCTATAATACATCCTCGAGCCCCAAAACTTTACTGTGCGAAGTGCCCACGATCCAACTTCCATCATTAATATTTACCATCAGATGTTGCTAAAAACTTGTATAAATATATTATGAAAGTACTTTTTATGACAAATGTGACCATGTAGTTTTCTTGTAGTTAGCCAAAATATTTATGAACATATAAGCGGTTCAACCTTAAAAAAATTGACTGGTACAGATATGAAAATGATAATTTCTTTTGACCAGATGAAGTATTATGTTTTGTCAGTTTTTTTCTCTCGAAAACGCAGGAGAGCTGCGCATCAATATATTAAGAAGAAAGAAAGAAAGGGACCCAAACAACAAACAAACACACACAAAACCCAAAAAACCCACACACTCTAAACACACACACTCTGCTGCAGTAGCAACTGCAAGGAAACTAACGTGCCCGAAACAAAAAAGATCACGACCAAGACTTGGCGCTAACCACCCGGAGCGAGGGCATCCAAGAGGGATAATCCTCGAGCCCCCGCCAAAGACCACGACCTTCTATCATCTTCAGCAACAGCAAGTGCACCTGCAACACTTGGAGCTGCTCCATCAAAAACGCATTTGTTGCGGTGTGTCCATAAGGTCCAAGCTCCCAGGATTATGAGAGAGTTGGTTCCTTTCCTTAGCATGTCACTAGCAGCATTGCTCACCTTCTCCCACCAAGAATGAAAGGATGTTTTGTCAGTTATACTATTGTTTTTCTTGTTAGCATGCAACTTATTGATTGTGATTCAGAACTTCAGACTTAAATATTGTTGTTCTACAAAGTAAGTATACTTGAATTTGTATCTTTGTAGAGTAGTCATCCTCTATTTTTCTGGCTAAATAATCAAGTAAGGTGCTGCTGTTCCATTTGTATACATCTACTAAAAGATTAAGTTAACTAGATAGACCTTCCTCCTGCTTTCGCCCCCTGAATGTTGTTTAGTGATTACTCACTCCTAATACTCCCTCCATTGCCAGTGCACCTGTTGTTTATGCCTTTTTTAGTCTCTTCCTTTGATGCCCTTCTGTTGCATTTCCTAGTTACCTGGTGTATTTTGTTGTTATATTTTCAGAATTGCCCTGCCTGTTCTAATGTGCTATACAACCATGATGCTGGAGTTATAATTGTTTTACTTCAATTCCAGTCTTGCATTGAACTTGGATTACTTTTCTCATATTGATTTGAGCTCTGATTAGTTTCAAGAGTTTGGCCTTAGTGTTTTGCATCTTTGTAGCTATTACATGCTTAAACAAGGAAAAAAGTCTTTTTTGTGCATAAATTATAAATACACCATGTTTTCTTTCAGTTTTTATAGTTACTTTCAATGAGTTGACACTGGAAACACCAAATTTACCAGTATACAGAGTTAAACAAGTTTGATGCATCTAGATTTGCTCCTTCTGGAATGAAATTGTGAGAATTTGCGAGAAGAGGATTATATTAACAACACGTAAGTAATGCTTCTTGGAAAACTATGTTATAGTTTTCTTGAACATCCACATTTGGATATGATTTGTCTGATTTTTGACCTTTTTGTAGTGAATTGGAATTACTCTTGATGCCCAAGAATAATGGAGTGCTTCCAATTGTTCAGTGGCCTCTTTTTTTGCTTGCTAGCAAGGTCAAAAGTCAAAGCCAATTTTAACTTTTGAAAGTTTTCCTTGCATGATTTCCACATCTCGTCTCTGTTCTGTGTCTCTAGTGATCACTTTTCCTTTGATTTAGGTTTTCTTGGCGAAAGATATTGCAATTGATTGCAAAGAGTCACAAGATGAACTCTGGCTAAGGATCTCAAAGGATGAATACATGCAATATGCTGTTGTAGAGTGCTTTCATAGCACTTATTATATTCTGACATCTATACTAGATAAAGAAGGGCGTCTGTGGTAATTAGTTTTTTAAATTATTTATGTCCATCCTGTCTCTTTTCACCTAGTTAATCCAATAGATTTTTTATGCTGCAAACTATGGGTAAATTTTAGGGTGGAGAGGATTTTTGGTGGTATTCGAGAAAGCATTTCAAATAAGAGAATCCAGAGAGATCTTCGTTTCAGCAAATTGCCTAATGTCATTGCAAAGCTTGTTGCTGTAGCGGGAATACTGGTATATTCTATACTTTATTTCAAATTCATAAATATTGTGGTGTGGTTTTTAGGTGCCTTTTCAATTCCACTTTGTGTGTAATTAGGCTATACTTTCCATGAGATCACCTTATTGATGACAGGAGTCCAATCTGTACCTTTCCCTAGAACACTTTAGATTCTCTTTAGAAATTTTGTATTGCACAGCCTACCTGTTTTATTGTTGAATCCAGGATCTACTTGAGCCAAATCCCTGGTATTGTAAAAATTCTCGTGAAACCTCCTAGCCTTCCTCTGCCATTTTGACCTGCGCCTGCCAGGCTGCCAATGTTGTATGTATATGTTTTTATGTAAAATGTGATGTCTATGTTCTTTATCATTTCTCCGTAACAAGTCTTATTAAAGGGTGTTCAGTATTGGCTTTCGCAGCGCGGAGAAGTCGAAGCCAATATGAACACTTGATTTCTCGGCGACTTCCTCTACTCTCTCGCTTCAAGGATAAGACAGGAGTTACGGGAGCATCATGCACCCCTCCTTTCACTCCTGTCTCATGCATGCATCTCTTCCTTACTTTTCTCACCGCTCACACGTTCCTTCTAAAACCACCTTTTCTAGCCATTATTTTTATTTTTAGCCAATGGCTATCACCGCAACAAATAATTATCGATTGCAACCAATACGAGCATCCCCTAACACCGAAAGGTTTTGCGATCCCTCTTATAGTCATGACTTGTGAACACTAGCATGTTCATTTGGGCCGCTCTTGACATTTTTTTTTGGCTATGGGGTGAAATAGAATCAAAGTCCCTTACTTCAAACATATATAATAAAAATTTACTGATAAAACAATTTTTAACGCGTAAAGAGAGGAGGCATACCCTATAACCTTAATTTAGAAAGGTATTTGGGGAAATCACCACCATCCAATGAGGTGAGTGCCTTTCATATATATAGCCATGTACAGGGGCAAGTTAGGAAGGTACAACAATAGCTATACAATTATCCTAATACCCGCTCGCAGTCGTAGCGGTAGGATCACGGACGCCTGATGATCCGGAAATCGATGAACAATCATGCAGGAGACCCTTGGTCATGATGTCCATGAATCGGTGTGCGGAGGGGACATGCAACACGCGAACTGTCCCAACGCAACTTTCTCACGAACGAAGTGGATGTCGATCTCGATATGCTTTGTGCGGCGATGATGAGCGAGGATTGGCGTCATGTAGACGGCACTCACGTTGTCACATGAGCCGTCGCCAAGGTAACCGAGATGTGAAGTTCTGAAGGAGTTGCGCGACCAACAACACTCGGCCACGACATGAGCAACGGCATGGTATTCCACTTCAGTAGCGGAGCGGAGGCCGTGGTCGGCGTTTGGATGACCGGACACCGGTTGTCGCCGAGGAAGGCGCAAAGCGGAGGTGGGCGGCGCGTGTCGAGGCATCTGCCCGATTAAGCGTCGGAGTAGGCAATGATCGATCAACGATCACTCTCGGAGAAGACCAGCAGAGAGTGAACCCTTGGCGTATCGAAGGATACGCTGATCGGCGCTAGATGCGGCTCGCGAGATCATGCATGAACAAGCGAACTGCTTTGGGCGTCATAGGCGGATAAGGGCGTGTCAGGTCGCATCTTGAAGTGCTCTGCGAGGTGCGGTACTCGGAGGGTCGGCGGCGAGGTTGCCGTCGAGGCCAAGCGCCCGTTCGGGCATCCACGGCGTCGCGATCGGGTGGCATTCGGACATGCCACCTCGGAGGAGGTCGGCGGCATCGCGACTGCGCGCGACAGAACAGGCCGTTCTTGTCGCGTGTGACAGAGATGCCGAGGAAGTGGTGCAGGTCGCCGAGGTCCGTCATAGCGAACTCCGAGTGGAGCGTGCGGTGATGTCTTTGGAGCGATCTGCGGTGATGAGCGCCGTCGATGATATCGTCAACGCGTCTGAGAGCGGTAGGCGACACGGTCTCCATCTTTGTAAACAAAGAGAGATGCATCGGACTTGGGCGCAGTGAAATCGATCTGCGGATGTATCGGCGGCGATTCGAGCTCGGGAGCTGCTGAGCCCGTACAAGGACTTATGCGGAGACGAGCGTAGTCGAGAGCAATGGTCGACGGCTTGGCGGCTGCTTGGCGATACAGGTCTTCTCGGTGGCGCCGAGGAAGGCGTTCTTCACATCGGTGGTGAATGGGCGATCGCGTGGCGCGCGATCTTGAGGAGGGTGCGGATCGTTGCGATTTGACAACCGGTGAAGGTCTCGTCGTAGTCGATCTGCGCGGCGAGAGAAGCCGGACGACCAGCGAGCCTTATGCGGGCTAGGAGCCGTCGAGTGGAACTTGTGCTTATCTGACCACTTGCGTGACTATGTTAGCACCGGATGGTCGGGCACGAGGCGCCAGTGCCGTTGTCGATGAGTGCCTTGTAGTCTTCGCCATTCGCGCGCCAATTGGGTCGTGAGAAGCGCTGCGATAGTTCGCCGAATCGGCGAGGCTATCGTGGCGGAAAGGTTGAGGCGGTTGACGGACGCATGACGCCGATCGAGAACGCGTTGTGGGGCGCAAGGTGGTGGCGGCCGGAGCGAATGGGCGCCGATGGTGCCGGAGCATGGAGGAGGCGGTGGTGGCGCGGTAGACAATACCGGCGTCGCTCGACGGCATCTGGTGTGCCACCGCAGACGGAGCGGTAACGGTCGGTGGGCACCAGCCAGATGGCGATTGGCGGCGCGCAGCAGCTTCCGAGGCGGTGGCCGGTGGCCGGCGGAGTATGGGGCGGCGTATATGACCGCCGGATCTGGTCCTCATTGCCCGCCCTCGCCGGAGGAGGAGCTATCGGTGTGCACGCTGTCGCTCAATGCCAATAAGCGAGCTTAGGCGTGGGGTGAGGCCTGCATCGAAAATCCGGTGAAGACGGCAAAGAGGCGCCAAGGTGCCGGCGAACGAAACACAGACTCATCAAAGACGACATGGCGGGAGATAAGGATGCGCGGCTGGACATGTCGAGACAACGAAACCCCTTGTGAGAGGAGGGGTAACCGAGGAACACACAAGGAGTCGACCGGGGGGAGAGTTTGTGGGGTGTCGTGGCACTAAGGTTCGGATAACAAAGCGACCAAACACACGGAGAGGAATAATCAGGAGCTTCGATGCGGGAGCTGGTAGGGGATGCTATGATGGACGGAGGAGGAAGGGCGGCGGTTAAGGACATATGTAGCGGCGGCAAGGGCCTCAGCCCAATAGGGTGGAGGCATGGATGCGTGTAGCAACAAGGTGCGAATTGTGTTGTTGATGGTACGAAGCATGCGTTCAGCCTTGCCATTTTGGGGTGAGGTGTATGGACACGAAAGACGCAAGGTAATGCCGCGACTAGTTAGGAAGGAAGTTGTGGCATTGTTGACGAATTCAGTGCCGTTGTCGGCCTGAAAACACTTTGGCATGACGCTGAACTGTGTGTGAGCAAATGCTATAAAATCCACAAAATGGCGCTGGACATCAGATTTGTGGTATAACGGGAACGACCAGCAATAATGAGAGTAATCATCAAGCAACACAAGGTAATATTTATAGCCTGAGATGCTAAGAACAGGAGATGTCCAGACATCACAATGAAGTAAATCAAAAGGTGCGGTGGTGTGAGTAGAAGCTGCTGAAAGGGAGCCGCGTGTGCTTGCCAAGTTGACAAGCATGACACAAGGATCGCGAGCTCTTATGACAAGAGATGGCCGACATGTTCCGGAGCTTGGCGAGGGCGGAAGGACCGGGATGACCGAGGCGGAGATGCCACAACGTAGACGAGGTAGCGAGGCCGCAATCGTATGGTGGGGGCGAAGGGATGGTGTAGAGGTCCCCGCTACTATTGCGTGAAGAATCACGCGCCCGTTCTCGGTACTTAAGAAAAACCCAAAGCGTCAAACTCAATGGAGCAATTATTGTCGCGAGTGGTAGCGAGACGAAAGCAAATTGCGCTAGGGCGGGAGCGATGAGGACATTGTTGAGATAAAAGGAAGTGTCGACTCACGACAAGGTGGATGTGCCACGACAGAAATCGGAATGGTGCTACGGTTACCTCTGATGATGAAAGAATTGGAATGAGGTAGGCGGGAGATTAGTATACCATCCGATGACGACATGTGGCGGTTGCGCGGTGTCGAGACCCGTGAGTTGGCGCCACTGAAGCGCCATCCGGTTCGAGGCGGTGATGGCGGCAGTCGGCCGTCAACACCTGCTGCTGTGCGAGGAGCATCAGCCGGTGCGACGGAGAATCGAGCGCGCGAAGCGGTATGGGCTGCGAGTGCGCGCCCGAATCCGGCGTGCGGAGATCGCCATGGCTGCCGCGAGCGCCCATGGAGGCGCCGATCTTTGCTGCAGCGCGCCACGCGGGTGAAGCACATCCGAGGCCCGGCGGCGGTGGGAGTCGCGATTCTGCCGCCGCGCGCTCGTAATTTCGCGCGCCACCGCCTTTCTTGCTTGCGACCACCACCGCCGTTGTTGCTTTGTGCCGCCACCGCTCTGGCGTCGCCACGCCGCCTTGCTGGAACTACCGCCCTTGCTGTGGTAGTACGCCGCCGCGCCCAGCCATGCCGTGGCATGGCGGGATGCCCACGGGAGGAGGTGCGGCGTGAAGCGCGATCGAGTGGCGGCCTTGTTCTCGTTGGCGAGGCGGCTCCTTGAACCGACTTCGCGGGTGACGGCGAAGGTGGGAAGCGGATCGAGTCGGCGATGTTGTCGGCGGTCTTTGGAGAATCGAGGATTGAGGCGCGCAAAGGTTGAGGGCGAGTGCGAATCGAGGACGGCGTGGCCAACATCACGTAGCGCGTCGGCGGTAGCTTTCATCTTCGGCAATACTGCGTCGATGGAAAGGTCACCTGGGTCATGGAGTGGAATTCGTGGCGAAACACGCACGAAGCTTTGTTGGCTTGAAAAAGGGCTTGATGGCGATCCAGTGGCGGCGAGTGCAGTCGGCGCGAGAGCGAGGCCGAGGCGTCGTCGCCATGGAACCGAGGAGCCACCGTGGATGCAAGAGTCGGCAATTGCCCACTGGGGATCTGCGGACGTCTTGCGGCGGTGCCGTCGGCGTGGGGCGAAGTCCGAATTTTCCGCGAGGGAGAGGAAGAACGGAGACCAGCGGTTGAAGTTGGGGCGCTTCAACTCGAGGTCACCGTGCGTGCGACTTGACGGCGATCGTCGCGTAGGAGCGGCGATACACGCGGCGGCGCGCGTCCGGTCGAGCGAGGCGAGGAGCCGTCTTGCGCGTAACCGCCGCCGCGGAAGATTCCGTCGACATGGGAAGAAGCGCGCGAGGAAGAAGTCGATGGCGCGGAAGGTTGGGGTGGCGGCGGCGTGACGAGGCGTCGGCGCTGCGGTTGGAAAGATGGAGTAGGGAGCGGAAGGGAGAGATCGGCGCGGCCGAGGAGGCGGCGTCCGAGCGGCGCAGCCACGAGAGGAGAGGCGGCGCGAAGGAGATGCGGCGCGGCTAGAGAGGAGTGGCGTGGCTAGGGTTTGGTGGGCGAGAAGATCAAGCCCGGACTGCTGATGCCATGTAGAAAGGTATTTGGGGAAATCACCACCATCCAATGAGGTGAGTGCCTTTCATATATATAGCCATGTACAGGGGCAAGTTAGGAAGGTACAACAATAGCTATACAATTATCCTAATACTTAAAAATAAACAGGTGTATGCTGGCTATTTTCTTTGATTTAACTTTGTTGCAGTGCTTTTGCCTAACTTGGTGTGAGCCTAGAATGTGAGTTTGTTGGGGAGTGTTATGCAATTAAAGTTCTCAACACTGCGAAGATAACTTTGCTAAGACATCTTTCCTGAGACGAACATAAGGAATGAGTGATTTGGTAATTGGTTCATTACTACAAACAAACAGTGAAGTAAAATTTGAGATTTTGGTTTTTGGGAGAGGCCATTCTGTTCCAGGAAACATGGGAATTGAGCATATGCTGCAAATCATGCAGCAATTTTGGTTTTTTATTGCCAAGTGACTAGGACTCTCCATTTGGTAGCAAGAAATTAATGATTTTGAATAAATTTGCCAAAGATGTAACTCTTCTCACCAAGAAACATCAGGCATAGAAAGAACTATAAGGAAAAGAACCACAGTAGCCTCTGATCACCGCTATCCTTGGGCATTATATCACACTGTCCAGTTCTGCTTTGCCAACTCGCCTCCCCATTGGCCTTAGCTTCCAGACCAACCTCCTCCGTATTTGTGCCCTCACACCAGGGCAGGGAGCTTGTGCTCTGACACCCCTGCCCGTGCCTAGTGAGTAACCCTGGCGGTGGTTGTCACTGGAGTTGTCTTCGTCTCTCATCGCTGCTGAGTGCCACCATCGTGGGGACGTGGATAACATGGTGGTGGCTATTTGTGGTGGCAGTGGATGGAGACAGGAGATGGTTTGGGTCAGCTGTGAGAACAGGAGGAACTGCCTAGCTTTTTTTAAAAAATTATTATTGCTGACTCATCACAATGAACTGGTCAAAACATCCACATATGTGCTATTTTGGTTCCACATGGCAAAACCACTAGTATTATACCCAGGGTTAAGGTTAAATTCACACTGGTTTTAGAAGCTGAGGGGGATTAAATACCTGGTTTTAAAGTTCCAAGGGGTGATCTGGACTTTTGCGAAAGTACAGGGGGTGATTTGAACTTTTTCCAACACGAGAAAAACTTCTTGAGTAGTTTGGAAGTTTCTAAATCTGCCTCATGCATTTTAATCATTGAACATTTCGAACATTTTAATCCAAACTCCTAAAATGTACTTCTGAATTGTTTGGTGTTTGGACTATTCTAGTGTATATGACGATTGTTTGGTGTTTGGACTATTCTAGTGTATATGACTGTTAAAATGCTTTTTTTGTAGAAAGAAGCTGAGTTACATGATATGAAAAAGGGGGCTATTAATGCTATTCAAGACCTCTATGAAGTTGTTCACCATGAAGTGCTTTTATTTGATATGAGGTCTGCTATTTTGTTTATAATTTCTTCTGTTCTAACCTTTTAGGCAGCTCTTTACGCCTTTGTACCATTTCATTCCTAATTCTCTTTGTTTATGAATGTTAGTGGTGACATTGACGATTGGGCTAAGATAAAAAGAGCAAGAGCCGAAGGCTGCCTCTTCAATAATCTCAATTGGCCAAATGATCCTGGATTGGTATTGTCTTATTTTTTGTTGAGTTTTCATTTTTCTTGCATTTCTCTCTAGCCATTATTTTAATCTTTGTGTAATGAAATCCAGAAGGACTCAATAAAACGATTGTATTCACTTCTGACCATCAAGGAATCAGCTGCAAATGTTCCGAAAAATCTGGAAGCTAGGCGGAGACTGGAGTTCTTTACAAACTCTCTGTTCATGCAAATGCCTGTTGCAAGGCCTGTTTCAGAGATGCTTTCTTTTAGGTGAGGCTTCTTTAATTCTTTTCTGCTTGTTCTATTAGTTGTGAATGCAGGACTTCTGTTTTTGATAAACTTAATATCGTGTTCAAAACTGTCCTCAAGTTTCTAGTAGTCCTCGGACAATTTAGAAGATGAAACTCTCTGGTTTACCTATCTTCAGTCTTGTCCTAAATGACAGCAAGGAGATAGAGTTGTATTAGGAGATAGAGTTGTATTAGGAATAGAATACAACTCTATCTCCTAATACAACTCTATCTCCTTAACAATACTTAGGGGTGAAAATGAATCCAGATTCGGTCGGATTATCCGGCTACCAAATTCGGATTTGTTGAATCCGGACACCTAATATCTGGATTCGAATGCAAAACGAATTTGAATGCGGATGGTGAAGTGACGAAAATCCCATATGCAGATGGGAATCTGGTATAGGCTGACGTGGATTCGGATCCAGATATCCAAATAACATCCGACTTAGTAACATAGGCTACACAGCAGTACAGCACAGCCGACCCACCCAGCTCACAGTCGATTGTAGCTGGGTGTGCCCCGCACGAGTAGCAAGCATGCAGCGGTATCACTCTTGTTATCCTCCCTACCTACCACCCTGAATGTGCGCTGCTCTCGAGGCTACCATGCAATGCATGCACCGACTTAGTGTGGTGTCGTCGTCGGTCCATGCAGCCGCAGACACTACCCAATCAGATTGCACTATGCGCGCTAATGGACACCCCTTGACCAGTTAGGATCCCGGTGGGTGCGCCAGTTGGGCTGTGGTTGTGGATTGTCATCGCCGGTGTAAAGGCCACGGGTAATTATCGGAATCCGAAAAATAGTCGAATCCAATCCGATTTTGAGTATAATCCAATCCAAATTCGTATCCGACTTTTGTCCGGTTCGTACTCGCATTCGTCGTTTGTCCGATTCATATTTGAATCCAAGAAAAAAAAAATGGATGCGAATATGGTTTGAGCACTATCCGATCCGTATCCAATCTGTTTTCACCCCCTAGTAATACTGCCTAGTATCGATTTTTGGGAACCAGTTGGTTTGTTCCACTTATAGCATGCTTGATGCTTCTGCCTAGATATTTTTAAAGGCTGCTGATGAAGTATGTCATGAACTCACGATGATACCTGACTATAGAAAGACTCGTGTTTAGTCAGCTTTCCAGAATCCAGGTACCTATTGGTCTATGAATTGTTAAGCACACAGTTTGCAACTCTGCTAACGTTTTGCAAATATGTGACGGGTTTTGGTTTAGACATTAAATGCAAACCTGTTGGTTGATAAGTTTCAGCCAGCATGTCTGACAATTCTAGAATTGAATCCCTGATATTTTTTATTTATGGGTTGTATTTTTGTCGGAAGCCAGGGTTTACTGGAATTATATTGTTTCCAGAGCATTCCTTTTGTGTGTTAAGTGTCTTGTTAAGTGCGGTTTCTTTTCTGGGTTCAGTTGTACTTGCTTTACATGCCTATGATGTTTGCCACTTTTTTTGCAGTGTGTTTACTCCATATTACTCTGAGACTGTTCTTTATAGCATCGCTGAACTCCAGAAGAAAAATGAAGATGGTATAACTACACTATTTTATCTCCAGAAGATATATCCAGGTTTGTCCTTCCCCTGTGCCGTAAAAATAGGAAACAATGCCTGGACCTTAAAAATGTAAAAAGGGGCCATCTCTTCTGATGGTACCGTTTGGGATAGCCTCTTGTTTTCTCGCTCAAATCATGTTCCTTTGAAGACTGAAGAGATCTGATTCATTGTGGCTATGTATACTGTTATAACGAAGTAGCTCTGATGCCACATGTTATGACCAATCGAACTATCCAATTAGGAGAGGTGAGAGGCATTGTTGTATCTACAAAACTTGATATTCCTTTTCAAAATGGGTCAAGTGGTGTGTCTGGTCCCAAACTTGTCAAATTAGCAACATGGTTCTCAGCTGCTAATGGTTTTGCACTGCTAGGTGACAAGCAAATAAAATTGTTAAGTGCTACAAGTTACATCCCCCACCCACCCCAACATACCCACCCACATGCACACACACCGATCAAAGGATGTAAAGTATACTACCGTACACCAAGTTCAACAACACTTAGGTCATAAAAACAATTATTAATCTTCTTCTACTTGTATATTTTTGGTGGAGCTCTTTCAATGCTATTATTCTGGATCTAATATCTAAGGGCCTGTTCTTTTTCAGTTTGTGGCTTTTCTACAGTAACTAGCTTTTAAACGGAGTGTCTTTTTAAGATAGGGTCCACTAGTTAATTGTAGTACATATTGTACTGACTTCATTTATATCGATAAAAATCGCACGTGAGTTTCAGTTACTTTATAATCTCTCATATGAACAGCCTAAAAGCCATAAGCCGCAGCAAAAACCACAAGCCGTAGCAAAAAAGAACATGCCCTAAACATACTTAGCAAACTCATTAGTCCAGAAAATTGAGTTGCCATTAACCATAAAAATCAAGATTCGGGGCTTAGATGTGCAAAAAAAAAAGATAGCACGGTAATTTTTTAGTGTCTTGTTTTCTTCTTGAAAAATTTGAAATTCAAGCCACATATCATTTTCCTCCTTGTCAATAAAAATTAGGTTTCATATATTCAACATATTATATACCATGGGACCTCCCACCCTAGTTTTCCTGTAAAAGGTAAAAATTTATGGTACGTAGTTATTTTATCTGGGTGGTGCTGATGCCTGTAATCCCATGGGGCCTCCCCTACTGTTTTCCTTAAAAAAGAAAAATAATATGGTATTTCTTTTATCTGGGTGGTGCTGATGCCTGAATCCAGTACACGCGCATGCTGCTATCTCTGACTAGCATTAGATATTTCTCCTCAAGTAAAAATGCATCTTTCCTTTATTATTAGGGAATTTCTTGTGTCTCCTAATTATCCTCGTACAAATCTAATATGGTTGACTTTTGTAAACAGATGAATGGAAGAACTTTCTTACTCGCATCAACAGGGAAAATGCAGCAGACTCTGAACTTTTTGGTAGCGCAAATGACATATTAGAATTACGTCTGTGGGCTTCTTATCGTGGGCAGACCTTAGCACGAACTGGTTTGTTATCCTTTGGAACTTAAATGTTGCTTTTAATGGATTCACCCTTTTCCATAAATAAACTTTTTGTTTGTATTAGTAAACGATCGGATTTTCTGCTAGCTTGTGCTTTATTCTTGACTGAGAAATTCAGCACTGTTTTCTATTTGGATATGGAATTAGATTGCACTAATACTTAGATTTGTGATGGTTGTTTATTTTTTTTTATATGTGATGAAATGTTGAGACTAGGGTTACTGTTTATGTGTCTTGACTGCCTTGAATGCTTGCTTACTAGTGACGTTATTGGCTGCATGCTTTATTTGAATCATGATAGGTGGATGTAGACTTATTGAATCATGATAGGTGGGCGTAGAGTCTTTCCCATTGTCTAGGGTTTAGGGTTATGTGTTGAGTCTGTACTATATATGCCCCTTTGGGCTGTGCAATACACAAGCAAACATTCTAACTTACATGGTATCAGAGCATAGGTTTTGAACCTAGCCTCCGCTCCAGCCGCTGTCGGTCACCGCCGGACACCGCCATTGCCCTTGGGAGGAGTGTGCTCCACTCCCAGGGGCGGCCACCTCCTTCCCCCAAGCCCGCGCCGCTGCCAACCACCACACGGATCCGGCGCGCGCTTCCATCGCTGCCGCTTCTCTGCGCTGCGTCGGACGCCACGCGTGCCAACGTGCTCGCCGCCAGCCCGCGCCAGATCCGAACACATCCAGCCTCGCTTCGTGCCGCCGCTCTAGCGCCGAGCGGCCACTTCGTCAACTCTTCTGGTGGATCTTGGCTGGTCGTCGAATCCCGTCGGCCATGCGGCTCCACCTCGCGCTCTTTGGGCCGCCGCAGCCTGGAGGCTCCCTCGACAAGGGGTCGCCGCTAGGCCTTGTTGGCTCGCTTCTTTCGCCTGGCGGCGCGCCCCGCTTTTAGGTCGCCTCATGCGGTCCGTGCGGATCTAAGCCGCCTCGTCTCCGCGCCGCTAGCTCCTCTCGCCTCCTGTGCGCTGGGCCCTAGCCGCGGATACCGTCGTCACGGATCCTCCGCCGCTGAGCCTCTTCGCTGCACGAGCGGACTCCGCCATATTCGGCCGCCGTCGCCTCGGATCAGGCAACCGCTGCCTCGGATCTGGCTGTCACCGCCTCGGATCCGGCGATCGCCGCCACGGATCCGGCTGACGCTGCCTAGATCCCGGCTCCACCTCGGCCCCCGCTAGATCCGGGCTCCCCTTCGGCTACGCTCGCCACCGTCGGATCCAAGCTCCCCGCCGCTGCTCCTTTGCTTCGCGTGACTAACCGATGCAGAGGATGCCACCGCTGCTCTGGTCACCGAATTCGAGGCGAGGCCTCGGCTTGTGCGTCCGTGGCGGCTGGAGGGGAGGAGAGGGACAGGGAGTGAGGGGGTGAAGAGAGAGGAGGGAATTTGAAGGGATAGTACTTTTGCTACTGCTAGTATCTGTGCTTGAGTCTTTTTTCATTTTGCGTATTCCGTTGCGTCGATCCAAGCCTGTTGCCATCTCTCTATTAGTTCGTCAATGCTGTGCGTGTGCACAAATTCATTGTCAGTCAGCCGACTGTTTTGCTAGCCATGGTCCATCCTCTCGGATGAGTGTGGTCATCTCCTTTCTTTTGTATAACCGCAACCGCCGCTCTTCTCCTTAAGCCGCTGCAGATCGTAGAAATCTTTATGATGCCGCCGCATCTCTTTGAGCAGCCACCCTGAGCTTCTAAGGCCGCAGCGCTTCTTCTGCACCGCGCTTCCGTTGCGCTTGTGCACTGCTCCGCCGCCGTCTCGGGCTTCAATCTGTGCTGCTGTGCTTTTATCTCCCTCTTCGGCTTGATTTGACAGCTTTCTACTTGTGTCACCTTCCACATCCTCTTCATCGTGTTACCGCGGTTGACTTTGTTCCCGCTTACCTTTACCTTCTCGGCTCTTGCACTTTGTGCTTTATGGGCTACTGCACGATTTCAGATGGGAGGCGATCTTTTCGACACAATTTTCCAAGAGCCACATGACCTAATATGTTTGAGACTCAGACTTCGGATTTTTCTTATTTTAGTATCAACCATTCCAAATGTCTATTGCATATGTCTTGCATTTGAGGGAGGTGTTAAGGGTATTAGTGTCTTTTCCCATTGTCTAGGGTTTAGGGTTGTGTGTTGAGTCTGTACTATATAAGCCCCTTTGGGCTGTGCAATACACAAGCAAGCATTCCGACTTACAGTCCAAACGGTTGGCATTAACTTAAGCTAGTCTATTGGTTGGTTAGGATCATGCTTGTATTTTAGTTAGGCTTCACTTCATTTTGATGTTTTAAAAGCAAGATCCAATTTGAAATTTTAAGCAGTATTATTTACTACCCCCTCCAGATGTTTTAGCCTCACGCACACAAATTAATAAAATGCACAACATTACAGCCATGCCCCTATAAATTTGTTCTTGTTACTATGCCATTAAATTTGTTCATCACTTCATCCATAAAACCACCCACCTTTATTCTTAAATTAATGGACTCGTACAATTAAGTATGTGTTAAACAAGTGAAGGGCGATTTATTAAGATATAGCTATATTTTGCCTCGAAAACGTAGAATATCATTTATAAAACAACAAGTCTCTCTTCATAAAACATCTTCTTATAAAAGAATGGAGGCAGCAGAAAAAATCCATATCAGGCCAGCCTCTTTGTTATTGGAATTGCCCTTAAATCCATTCCATTCCCTTATATTGTGTTAAGAATGGGTCAGATCAAATTTGAAGTGTAAATAGTAATCAGTACTTCATTGTTTAATCTTACTAAGTCTATTATTTTGAATATATGTGCACTTGCTGTTGATTTTATCTGATGAGAAAAAGGTTAACCTATTGGCTTTACGAGTAATAGTTTTTTAAACATTCTGTAACTATGTTGCTCTACAGTTCGTGGGATGATGTACTACAGGAAAGCCCTTATGCTGCAAAGTTATTTAGAGAGGATGCAATCTGAAGGTATTTTTACTAGATGCGTTGTGAGTCTCATAAATGCTATTTATCCAAATGAACATATTACCCTTTTCTGTTTTTTTTGTTGCTAGATCTCGAATCTGCATTTGCTATGGCTGGTTTGGCTGATACATATTTTGAGTTGTCCCCTGAAGCGCGCGCACAGGCTGGTTTGAAGTTTACATATGTGGTTACCTGCCAAATTTATGGATTACAGAAGGAAGAAGGGAAACCAGAAGCTGCAGATATAGCCCTACTAATGCAAAGGTTGTGTTCACTTCATATGTTAGAAATGTCTCCAGTTGTTTTTATGTTAAATGAGTTCTGCTCCTTTTTGTAACATCAGTGGAGGAGCTGGTTAGCTCTCTCTTTTGTTTGTGTTAGTGCTACACCACCTTTAAGATTTGTTTTTTATTTTTCTTGCTCTACACCACCTTTAAGATTTTTTTATTTTTCTTTCTCAGAAATGAAGCTCTCAGAGTTGCTTACATTGATGTTGTCGAGAGCGTTAAGAATGGAAAGCCTGAGTATTACTCAAAGCTTGTTAAAGCTGACATTCATGGAAAGGACAAGGTCAGTGGCAATTAATTTTAAATTTCTTTCCTCCTGTCTAATGGTTGATTACTCTTATCTAATTTCTGAAGAATTATCTTCAATAGGAATATTCTTGAGTTTCAGCAGTTTTCCCTTTGTACGCCTATAGTGCTAACAATGTTTTTTTCCCTTAAGATTGTTTTGATCCCTTGGGTGCTTTGGTTGTTCTGTTTTCATAGGGCTCCAATCTTACACATGATGACCATAAACTTGTTTGTATAGCACTGCTAATGTATACCTACCTTAAGTGGCAGAGCTGGGAATTTTGGGAGTAGACAAATATCTCAAATTACAAAATGTCACCCACAATAGCCCGTAGTGACATTTCTGGTGGTGCCCCAACACACACACCAAAATCTCTTGACTAATCACTATTGGGCTACCGGCTGCATGAACCAATGCCAGAGCTGATTGGCCGATTGGGCCATCAGGGCATTGTTGGCTTGCTACATTGGGCAAATGGGTTGGTGGACTTGCTTACTGTATCGGCTATTGGGCTAGGGTTCAAATGCAGCACAGGGGGCTAGAATATGGCCTGAAACACTAGCACTAATTCACAGTTCTTCAAAATTGTCGGGGATTCAAGTGAACCCCCCTTGCTTAACTAGCTCTGCCCCTGCCTACCTTTCCATTCTCAAGGAAGTCAAAACTCTTCAAGTGGAAACTTAAATATTATGTGAGTAGTGGTTTCATGCTTTCCATTCTAACAAGAATAATACTAATATCAAAGCACACGAAAGGATAAGTAATCACTATCTACTATTCAGTTTTGCTTTAAAAGTTTTGCAAATCACTTTGAGGAAAGCATGGAACTATGGAAGCACCTTCAATATTATGTTTATTATTTAAGCAATGCGTTCATTCTTGTAATTAAGCTTGCTGTTGCAGGAAATTTATTCCATTAAATTGCCTGGCAATCCCAAGCTTGGGGAGGGTAAACCAGAAAACCAAAATCATGCCATAATATTTACTCGTGGAAATGCAGTGCAAACTATTGATATGAATCAGGTATGCAGCTGTCTTCATGTTTTTATTCTTGAGTTAGTTGTTATGAATATTGTGTGAGGCCCAATGGTCAATATATATATATATATATATATATATATATATATATATATATATATATATATATATATATATATATATATATATATATATATATATATATATATAGGGTATAACGAGGGCACAAGATTAAACTCTAGTACAATAAGAAATACCACTAATACCCTTAACACCCTACTCAAATACAAGGTGTATGTAATGGCATTGCATTTGAAAAGGGTTGACACTAAAATAGGAAAAATTCGAAGTCCGAGTCTTGATAATGTCGTCGTAGACTACGGCTCTTGAAAAAACTATCAAATCAAGCCGAAGAGAAATAGATAGAAGCATGACGGCGCAGATCGAACCCCAAGATGGTGGCGGCGCAGTACACAAGAAGCGTAACAAAAGCGCGGTGGCCATAGAAGCTTGGGGCGACGACTCAGAGAGCAGCGGCATAATAATGACTTCTACGATATGCACATGGCTCAGAGAGAAGTGCGGCGACTGTTACCATGCAAACAGAAAATTCCTATATTTCTATGACTGACAATAAATTTGTGGACTCGCACGGCTTCGACGAACTGAAAGAGATGCTATGAACTTGGATGGACGCAACGGAAGACTCAACAAAAAAAGACTCAAAGACTAGATACTAGCAGAAGTATAAGAATCACACATAGTATCCATTTGGCCACTATGTCCCTCCCGCACACATACAGCTTTAGCCAAGGTGGCAGGGGATGGTGTATATATCACATTGGGCCTCTTGAATACACACACAACATTCATAATATGGTATCAGAGCCAAGGTTAGGGGTTAGGGTTTACTGTAGCCATCGTCGCCTAGCCTCCACTCGTCTTCCGCATCTGCTACCCCTGAGAGGATCAATCTCCGCTCCCGGGGGCGGCCAACTATTCCCCGGTCGCCGGCGCCAGCCGCATGTCACCATCCCCTGCCACCTTGGTTAAAGCTGTATGCGTGCGGGAGGGACATAGTGGCCGAATGGATACTATGTGTGATTCTTATACTTCTGGTATAATAGAAAATACCACTAATACGCTTAACATTAGATACTGTCATTTTGTTGCATGGTTGTCACGGTGTAATTGGCGACCACGGCGTGTAAGGGGCGCCAGGACGCCATGGCGATGCCACGGCGAGTCGCCACGCTCTACATGTGTACATACGTTGGTCACTGCCTCTCCCAACATGCACACATACGCTCCACATCTGCCTTCTCACTCTCTTATTAATATGCCGACTCCTCTATCTCTCTCCTGAACTCTCCCCGGCGCCTCCTCCCCTTCCTGGTGCCTCCTTCCCCAGCCGCTTCCTCTCCCCGCCAAGCCGCGTGTTATAGTCTCTAGACGTCGCACAAAGCAGCCTTAGTGATGATTCAATTAAAGTAGTATTGCGCTTTTCTTTCAAGTCAATACAAATCCGGATAGGACTCTAAATAGAGTCGATCTCGGATTGTTAGTAGGAGTCAGTTTCGGATTGCTATAGTATCTTATATAAAGCATTGTAATCCCAGTATTTGGGGAAGCAAGGAGAAATAAAGAAGTTAGAGTATTAGTTACCTTCTCCTCCCCTGTTCCTGCTGGCGGCGCGCAAGCTGGGGAATCCTGGCCGCCGCCAAGGTCAAGGGCTTCCGCCGGCCAGTCACGGCTACGCATTGAGGTCCAAGGGCTGTGACAACTTGGTATCAGCCATGCCCGGTTCCGATTCCAACGAGGAGACCAACTCGATCAGCGCACTACTCAAGGCGATCCAGGAGCAAATGGCCGGACTCGCGAAGCAGAACGCCGAGATGCAGTTGGCGATGGCAGATTTTACGAGGCAGAGTATCGCCACCAGCATCAAGTTCGCAGCGCTGGAATCCGGGGGCTTTGGGACAACCTCTGCGCCAGGGATTCTGCCGGTTCCGCCAGGAGCCCTTCCATCGGTCTTCACCGCTTCATCGGCTCCACCGGCGGATTCTTTCACTAGCGGCTACAGACCACCGGCCACATCCGCTCCGAGCATGGAGGATTCCGCCAACCACCCCATCTTTCACCAACCATATCCAGCTCCAGCTGTCGCCACCCGTTCCGCAATTCCGCCGACCACCACCGATGCCATGTTCCGACTGCCACCGCCCATACCGCAATTTCCTCACCAACCGCCGGCGTTTGCGCACATCCCCATGGGCCAGTGCCAACCTTTGCCATCCAATTCATATTCCCATGCACCAAGATACCATCGGCTGGATTTTCCCACTTATGACGGCACCGACGATCCCCTTTCCTGGTTAAACAGGTGCGACCAATTCTTCCGCGGCCAGCGTACAGAGGAGTGGGACAAGGTATGGCTCGCTGCATACCACCTCACCGGGATTGCTCAGCAATGGTACTTCCAATTGGAGCGCGACGAAGGCGGCCAATTGGGACGGTTTAAGCTTTGCCACATGAGGTTTGGACCGCCACCGCAGCAATCCTTTGGGGAATTGACTCGCCTTGGCGACTGGATCCGTCAATGAGTACCAAACCAACTTCTTGGCCTTGCTTTGTCGGGCGGATCGCCTACTACCGCTGCAGCAGGTGCAAATTTTCACCGCCGGATTGGTCGAGCCTATTCGGACCGATGTTGAATTACAGCAACGGCTAGTCTCGGATGGCAATGAGCCTCGCGCGCATATGAGCGGCGCGCACCTCACGTCGGTACTACCACCCCATCATCGCGACCACTACCTGGCGTCCACAAAGCAGCGATCTCCATCGACACCGACTCGGTGCGAGTCATTCGCGAGCGACGCCACCATCGCCGCGATTTCCGGCGGGCGTCCGCAAAGTTTCGCGCCTCACTCCAACGGAATTGGCCGAACGCCGTTCCAAGGGTTTATGCTACAACTGCGACGACAAATTTCTGCCGGGGCACCGTTGCAAGCAACCCTTTCTGACCTATATTGATATGAATGAAGATGGCGACCCGGAAGCAGATCACCTGGGACTGCACGCCATTGAAGCCGAAGAACCCTCACCTGAGATATCCCTCCACGCAGTCACAGGAGTATCAAACGGGGGTACCATGCAGCTTGCGGTTACCATCGGAACTCACTCCTTCGTCGCCCTTGTTGACTCAGGCTCTACGCACAACTAAGTGCTCGCGCTGTACAGTTGGCAGCGCTTCAGCTACTTCCTCGTCAGGGCCTGCGCGTCAAAATAGCAAATGGGGAGCAACTCGCTTGCACGGGATTCTGCAATGATCTCCAGCTTTTGGTCAACCAGACCCCCTTTTCCATCGAGGCCTATGCAATACCTTTGGATGGCTTTGACATTGTCTTAGGGGTTCAATGGCTGAAGACGCTTGGTCCCATCCTTTGGGATTTCGACGACCTCACCATGATGCTTTGGTTGAAGGGACACCGGGTCCAATGGCAAGGACTTTCATCTCATCCATCTGTGCATGCGCTAGTCCAATCCGACCAGGATGCACTGCAACCCCTACTGGCTGAATTTGATGACCTCTTTGTTGAACCTTCGGGACTTCCTCCGCCACGACCGCAGGATCATCGCATCACCCTCCGTCGGCGCGACTCGGTTTAGGTGCGACCATACCGCTACCCGCATCATCAAAAGGATGAATTGGAGCGGCAATGCAGGAGATGCTCGTAGAGGTATGATTAGGCCCGGCCAGTCATGTTTTCATCTCGGTCCTTCCGGTAAAAAGCATGATGGCACTTGGCGATTCTGTGGATTATCGTGCCTCAATTAGTTGTGATCAAAGACAAATTTTGATTCTGTGGTGGATGAATTATTGGATGAATTACGAGCTCGGTTTTTACTAAACTCGACCTCGCTCGGGATATCACCAAATGCGCATGCACCGATGATATCTTCAAAACAGCATTAGGACTCACGAAGGCCTTTTGAGTTTTTGGTCATGCCCTTTGGATTGTGAACGCATCGGCCACATTTCAAGCCTTGATGCGAGCAATTCTTCGTCCTTATTTGCGCCTCTTCGTCTGGTTTTCTTCGATGACATTAATTTACTGCTTCATCATGGTAGAGCACCTCCAACACATCCGCATGGTTTTCTTAACCGCCGTCAACATGCCTTGTTTCTTAAGATGTCTAAATGCTCCTTCGCTTGCCTTCCGTCTCGTATTTGGGCCACATCATTTCCGACGGACAAGTAGCCATGGATCTGCTAAGGTGCAAGCAATTTCAGACTGGCCACAACCCAAAACAATTAAAGCATTACGTGGGTTTTTAGGCCTTGCGTGCTACTATCGCAAATTTATTCAGGACTTTGGCAGGATCGCAGCTCCTCTTACAAACTTGCTAAAAAAGAGGCATTGGTACCGGTCTCCACAAACCGAAAGCTTTGAAGCCCTTAAACTTCGCGTTGTCAAGAAGAGGTTTTACATGCCCGATTTCACCCAAAAGTTCATTGTGGAATATGATGCTTCCGGGTCAGGCATTGGGGCAGTTCTTCACCAAGGACGGGGACCCATCGCATTTTGATCGTCGGTGGTGCCACGTCATTCCAAGCTCCCCGCGTATGAGCGCGAATTAATTGGATTGGTCCAAGCCGTGCGTCATTGGAGACCATACCTCTGGGGCCGCGCTTTTCTTATCCGCACAGACCACTATAGTTTGAAATTTTTACTTGATCAGCGGCTCTCCACCATCCCTCAACATCACTGGGTGAGCAAACTATTTGGCTACGATTTTTCCATCGAGTTTCGGCCGGGCCGCCTCAACACTGTCGCGGATGCTTTATCGCGGCGTGAGTATTCTCCGCCCAGCCTGATGGCCATATCATCGCCTGCTCTCTCACTTTTCCCCGAATTGCGCAATGAAGTGTTACAGACTCCAGCGGGATGGCCTGATTTTATACTCCGGCAGAGTTTATGTGCCAGCCTCCTCGTCTTCGTTGCAGCACATCCTCACTTCAGCCCATGCAGCACATGAAGGCATCCAAAAAACTTTGTGCAGACTGCGGCGGGATTTCTTCATTCCAGGTGCCAAACAACTTGTTCATGATTTTGTGAGAAACTGCATCATTTGCCAACGCAATAAAGTTGAGCAATTGCATCCCGCGGGCCTCCTTCAACCACTCGAAGTTCCCACTCAACCATGGTCCGACATTGCGATGGAGTCCGACATTGCGATGGATTTCATTGAAGGGCTTCCTCGCGTACACGGTAAATCGGTCATCCTTTCAGTCATTGACCGCTTCTCCAAGTACGCTCATTTTATTCCATTGGCCCATCCATATTCCGCTACAACGGTCGCTCGCGTCTTCTTTGATGAGGTCGTCCGCCTTCATGGGATCCCTACTTCAATTGTCAGTGACCGTGATCGGGTCTTCACAAGCAATTTTTGGCAAGACTTGTTTCGTCTAGCAGTAATTCGCCTCCACCTTAGTTCCGCGTACCATCCCCAATCCGATGGCCAGACTGAAGCAGTCAACAAGGTGATCGCTATGTATTTGCGCTGCCTAACTGGCGACCGACCTTGACAATGGGTGGATTGGTTACCTTGGGCCGAATATTGCTATAACACTTCATTCCATTCAGCTCTTCGTACAACTCCCTTCAAGGTGGTATATGGCCGGGATCCACCTTCCTTGCGCACATATGAAAAGGGAGAAGCAGTTGTTCAAGCTGTGGAAGTTTCTCTATTAGCTCGGGATCGACTCCTTCGTGATATCCGTGATCGTCTTCTTCAAGCCCAGGCATATGCTAGGAAATACTATGATCAACATCACCGTGATATTTCCTTTGCCGTGGGTGATTTGGTTTGGTTGCGCCTTCTTCATCGGCCGGCTGCTTCTCTTGGCATCACTTCAGCTAGTAAGCTCGGACCGAAGTATTTTGGGCCCTACAGGATCGTCGAACGGATTGGTTCCGTTGCCTCCGCTGGAACTTCCTCCCGGCGCCAAACTCCATGACGTCTTCCATGTTGGGGTGCTTAAAATGTTCCAAGGGACTCCTCCACCGTCTCCCCCGCCACTGCCGCTTCTTCACCATGGCCGGGTATTGCCTACTCCACTGCGTGTATTGAAATCAGCACGGCGGCAAGGTCTGCAACACCTCCTTGTGCGGTGGGCCGCACGCTGCGATGCGATGCATCATGGGTGCCACTGCCTCAATTTCAGGAGTCTTACCCCGAATTTCAGCTCGAGGACGAGCTGCTTCGCGAGGAGGGGAGAAATGTTATTGTTGTGGACGCTTTTGTTGGCAAAGTCTATACTCGCCGTAACAAGAAAGCAATGCCCACAACAGAGGGTTAGAGTCAGGGATAAGGTTGTTAGCAAGTTTGTTAGGCATGCAGGAGATTAGTTGGAAAAGGGGATAAAGTAATGGGTGGAAATGAGCTGGCCTAGCTGGCTTAATAGCTATATATATATGTAATGACTTGATGGAAAGGAAATCAGACAAGAAAGAAAGTTCTTAAGTCCCAATTACCACAACAGTTATAGTCTATAGACGTCGCATAAAGCAGCCTTAGTGATGATTCAATTAAAGTAGTATTGCAGTTTTCTTTCCAAGTCCAATACAAATCCGGATAGGACTCTAAATAGAGTCAGAAGCAAGAAGAAATAAAGAAGTTAGAGTATTAGTTACCTTCTCCTCCCCTGTTCCTGCTGGCGGCGCGCAAGCTGGGGAATCCTGGCCGCCGCCAAGGTCAAGGGCTTCCGCCGGCCAGTCACGGCTACGCATTGAGGTCCAAGGGCCGTGACACCGCGATGAAGGTCTTTGGTGTCCACCCAGCTCATTTGTGACACCTAAGCGATCTTTGTAACAACCATGTTTTGTTGTAAAGTTCCTACATTTAAATAGTCTAGAATGTACAGTTCTTGTTTTGTGTGTCTTTTGTGAGGAAGAGTGAATTTTTTTATTGATACTCAGTGTTAGAATAGGCATATTCTTATTTCTTTTCTTCTATGTGTAGGGCATATTTCCTTATAATATTCCTTTGTATTCTCTCGATATATTGTCCATTAGGCCTTATGAATATACACACAATATTCATAATACTCAGAACAGGGATTGCAATCAAATTTGATGTGATCGCACAAAGCATGTGCAATATACCAAGTTACCAACATCCATTTTGCATGTAGCAAATATTTTGTACTTCCTGTTCCCAATGTATTTGTTTGCTGAGTCTTCCTTCTCTTTCCCACACACTCCTGTTCCTTCCTGATTCCTATTGTCTGGAGTCTTGAATATTACCCTCATGATGATACAGTTGTTTACACAATTTTGTGTTTTGTGCATGGTTTTTCTCTACCCTGCCTTTTTTTTTCAATATGAGAGAGGATGAAAATGTAGACAAATAGATCATTCCATTACTGATATCGTCAGTTCGTCACTGCTTGGGTATTTGACTGATGATTCAATGGAAAAATGTATCACATTTTTTTTTCCATCAGTGTTGAGTTTTTTTTGTATTGAAGGATAACTACTTCGAGGAGGCACTCAAAATGAGAAACCTGCTTGAGGAATTCTCTCAGGATCATGGCAAGCATAAGCCTTCAATTCTTGGTGTTAGAGAACATGTCTTCACGGGAAGGTGTTATTTCACTACATGTTGTTTGAGTAGTTCTTTTGGTTTACTTCAGTAGAAAGCTTAGTTCTGAATAACAGTTTCCCTTCTGTAGTGTTTCCTCCCTGGCCTCATTTATGTCGAATCAGGAAACCAGTTTTGTGACATTAGGACAGCGTGTTCTTGCTAATCCACTGAAGTAAGTACTTTTACATAATATGTTATCTGTTTCACATGAGTGCCACATATTGTCAATACCTTGATCTTTTTTACAGAGTGAGAATGCATTATGGCCATCCAGATGTTTTTGATAGACTTTTTCATATAACGAGGGGTGGAATTAGTAAAGCCTCCCGTATCGTCAATATCAGTGAGGATATATATGCCGGTAAGACTAGTGCCCTTTTTCTGCTTTGACTCATTCTGATAGTTATGCGCTCAGTCCTGTTGAGTGTGTATCATCATCATTATTAGAGTAAATTTCAGAAAACCACAGGTTTGGTGGTCATTGTTGCAGAAAACCCCGGGTATTTTGGCTAGTGCCACTTAACCCCAGGTTTTATTTAATTGCTTCTATGTATTATAGCCATTTAATCATGATATGCCCTTATTTGGTCTGGAAATCACTTGAAGCACCTCCTCGTATTTTATCTCTTGCTTAGAAACATACTAACTCTGTTTTGCTTTCTTAAGAGAGGGTAAATTAATGATATATTGCATGGCCATTTTGTAATCTAATAATGGCTAATGAAATGAGAAGCCTCTCACACATCTGTAAACATCATATGTTGTTCATGATTCGTTGGGTTGTTAGCGTTCTGTGTCTTCTCATGTTTTAGTTGTGGGGTGTCTCATTCATCTACTGTCGATATATTTAAGTGTCTGGTGATATCCATCTCACCTTTCCTTGTATGCTCAATAGTTTTCTTGTTTCTGCTACTGTTTGCAAGTTTTGATTTACATTATGATTGCACGACTGTATGGCGTTTCATTACACTAGTTAGCAAAAAAATTCTATTACACTCATTGAATTGTATCTTTTTGCTGATGCATCTGTGAACTGCAGGGTTCAACTCAACTCTGCGCCTGGGGAACATAACTCATCATGAGTATATTCAGGTTTGATTTTTCTTCATTGGTTTTATGTCCTTAGTGTTTGATTTTTCTTCATTGGTTTTATGTCCTTAGTGTAGCTGCATGCAGACCACTAGCTGTATCAGTCCAAGAAAAACTCAAGTTCAGTTAGTTGGTAGACCAGGAAGCCTTCTATAGTGTCATGATTTTGCTTGGGTACAGGTCCGAGGACCAAGGGTAAGACACTCGCCCTTGATTGGCCGGCCATGTAGCCGCCAAGGCTCAGAGGCTGGTTGTAGAAGAGGGGAAGTGGGAAGCAGACTAGGAACTTGTTTGTTTATTCATTCTTGCCACAATTACATGATCACCTATCACTTTTTTAGGCGTCTGCTGACAAACTATCGATTAAGAGATATACTAGGTAACTTCAAGCAATCCTAAACAAATACAGATATATTTCCTAATTCAGATCCTAACTCAACTTTATAATCATTACGTGCCTTTACTTCTTGCCGTGCAAGTCATGGCTGCTGGTCCTTGTGTATGCACACCGCCACTGCTATCTTGCTGCACGGACCGCTGCTCACAGGACCCAAAGCCCATGACAACAAGCTGATCTGCTATTTGTTTAGTCCTCGTATCTGTTCTGGTATATTGCACAAAACTGAGCTACAGAGAGGATGGATTTAATAACAAAACTGAACCCCCTCACCTCCCTGTACAAATCTTTGGAGGGAGTATGTGATGTGATACAACACCGCAGGTTCTCCTAAAATAAAAGAATATAAACTCTTGACCAAAGTCATCTAGTCGGACGAGGAAGATTATCTTCCATTCGGTCATGGTTAGCTGAAATTGCCAATGTCCTAAGGGAAGTTAGCAACTTCAGTGTTTCATGTAGTTGGATGAATGCTGTTAATTATTGCACCAATTGTGCAGTTAGGAACTTAGGATTATGACTTACTACTCTCAATACACATATTTGCATGCTTATGTATTGATATTTATCTAATCCAAAAATGATTGGCCTTCATTCATTCCACATTCGACATTCCAATAAGCTTAAGCCTTGTTTGTTGTGTGTGACTTGCAGAGCTTTATAGTTGTTCAATCATTGGATCATTGATTTGCTACTTTTTTGTTTTTGGTTCTGTGATGGTATCACACTGCTAGTGACCTGCTGTTAATAAGGAGTGAGCTGGTGAAAACACTAGTCCAGCTGAAAGTATGATTTGTTACATGCAAACTTCCATTCTGCATGTACACCAGTAGTGCAGTTCAATTTCATCACAGGCTCTCCCACTGAACTATCTTGAGCAGTAATTCTTTAGTTGAATGAATCAAATGTTAAACCAAAGTTACTGATGGTAAACTGTTTTGCTCTTTTGCCACATGCTGTCCACCATTGTTATCCAGTGTAGTAATAGAACAAAAGCAACAGCAGTCTTGGGAACATTGTGTTGATGTTTGAAACATAATTCTGTAGGTTGGTAAAGGAAGAGATGTTGGGCTTAATCAGATTGCACTATTTGAAGGAAAAGTTGCTGGAGGAAATGGCGAACAAGTGCTTAGCCGAGATATATACAGACTTGGACAGCTTTTTGACTTTTTCAGGATGTTATCCTTCTATGTGACAACTATTGGGTTCTACTTCTGTACTATGGTAGTACTATTTCCCTTGCATATTAGGTTTTATTCAGTCAGCGCTATTTCCAACATCGTTTTTCATGGATGTTCAGCCACTGTTGTGGCCTGTACTAGCTAGTGGTATTCCATCTCTCCATTAAGCCTGATGAAAGAATCTTTTCTGTTAATTATTCCTGTTCACTGTTTGCAAATGCTCTGTATAATCACGCCAGATTGGAGTTATTTTTCGCATATCTTTTCTGTATAATCACGTCTGTGTAATATTTGCTGATAAAAGAATATTTTCTGTTAATCACTTTCTTCCAAAAGTGAAAAGTATTATTCTTGATTTCAAATTTCTACTAATACATAGCAAATTCATATTTTGTGACTCATCATTTGCAAAACTTTTACTATATTCGTCATTCGTTCATGCTTTAGTTTGCTTGTGCAACCTCAGGTCGTGTACATTACGAGCTATACCTGCATCAATGGGATTGGTGTTATATTATTATCTAAAGGCACATGAATAAAGCTAAATATGTACAAAGTGTAGATTAATGATGCTGCTTATGGACCTTGAGGAGGCTGCTATCAAGTTTTTTTTTTCTTTCATCCTCAAAGTTTCTGACCTTAAATTGTTTCTTCTTTTGCAGCTAACTGTACTGACAGTGTACATATTTCTCTATGGGAAAACCTATCTGGTAAGATGGAATATCCATTCTACTTTGTTCTTTTTCGACAGTAAGATCTCCGTGTAAGAATATCAGAGATCAGACAATTCACTTATTTTCTGACGTTAGTTTACTTACATGTAATTGTCCACCTGCTTGTTTGCTGATGCCTTCATCACAGATTGCTCTCTATAGCATCAAGTGCATCATCATTATGCCGTTAATTTCTGTTCTAGACACATCTTGCTTGCATGTTGATGTCTCAACTATTTTCTTTATTTTGTCTGTTCTACTTTTCATGCCACAGATCATCGAGTTAGTTGGAAACGGATGGTCAGGCATGAAAAATAGTAGTGTTTTTAAAATGTGATGGAAGCATTGGTTGATAGCATAAGCACTATTTTATTGGCTCATGCAAATTTCTCATCTTGTGTTCCATCTATGTGCCACTTTTGGGGTTGTAAAGCTTACACATGTTATAGTGTATGTAAACTTTCTTAAGCATTGCGTTCAATTGAAACCTTATTTTCAGGAAAAACTCTTGCACTGTTGCACATACCTATTATAGTGCCATCAATATATTCTCTACTTTCTCTTTGTCATTTTCTTGGACTCAGTTTGTGACAATTTTTTCTGGCAATTTTTACCAAGATATTAGATTGTTGTCTGACACATTTCTTTTGTTATTTGTTTGTTTAGGCTTTATCTGGTGTTGGAGAATCAATTCAGAATAGGGCGGTTATATTGCAGAACACAGCCTTGAACGCGCTCTGAACACTCAGTTTCTTTTTCAGATTGGTGTATTTACTTCTGTTCCCATGATTCTAGGTTTCATCCTGGAATCAGGTGTCTTGACAGTATTCCCTTTCCCTTGCAGACTACTGGCTTGACCTTTGAATTCTGTACATGTATTCATGGGTGGTTGATTATTGTATCTACTATGAAATGTAGTTTTTATAAAAAAATTATGAACTGTTCTGAAATATAGAATAGTATCGAGTGTAAATTAAGTATATATAAAATAGTACTGTGTTGTGGACGCGTTTATTGGCAAGATGTACCAGCGGCGCCGCCACACTAGCACCACGGCATCGCCGTTCGGCAACAGTGCTGATTCTATGGAAGGAGATCATGTCAAGGATTAGGAGATAAGTCAAATCATTAGTTTCCTTATCTAGAGATATCTGTGATAGTTGCTTTCCAATTTGTTGGTGCCTAATCTATAAAGGCTGTCGTGTTGTACTTTGAGAAGGAGGCAATCAATAAACAAAGTTTGGTCTCTAACTGGTTGGCTAAAAATCAGAGCCTCCTTGTTCGTCGGGAAGAGTTCCGCCGAACTTGGAGGGCGATCCCTCGCCTCCCTGGCCGTCTACCTCATTTCTATTTTCCCTTCCACCAATCCCAAGCCATAACAAGAGTAACTTATGTTCCTTCCAATTTGATTCTAGGTTTCATTTAGTTTTTCTTAATTCTTGGATTCTAAGTTATTCACGATTGCCTGTCGAGTTACATCAACTACTTGTTTTTGTTGAGCTGAGCTTATCTTTCTAGTCTCTTGTGGAACCTTCGCACTATTTGTTAGCTTGACCCGCAAATAACAATTCAATTTTCTAAACTTTTCCCTAGAGCAACAAGGAATGCACCCTTACATATGGATGTGTGGATGCAGGCTTTTGTCAACTTCATTACGATGCAGTTCCAACTATGCTCTGTATTTTTCACTTTCTCCCTTGGAACAAGGACTCACTACTTTGGTCGCACAATACTACATGGAGGTGCAAAGGTAAGGCCTTTTTTTAAAGAAGTAATGCTTGTCAGTTTCTGAATTTCACACTATATACTGATCTGATACTTTTCTTATTTATTACCAGTATAGAGCAACTGGGCGGGGATTTGTGGTACGGCATATCAAGTTTGCTGAGAATTACCGTATTTATTCCCGAAGCCACTTTGTGAAAGGGTTTGTTGTCACATTATGTTACTCTCAAGGTCATATTTGCAATTACAGTATTATCCAAGATAATTGTTCTTGTTTTTTGCAGGTTGGAGGTTGCGCTTTTGTTGGTGATCTTTCTAGCGTATGGTTTTAACAATGGTGGAGCAGTTGGCTATATTTTACTTTCCATAAGTAGCTGGTTTATGGCAATGTCTTGGCTTTTTGCTCCCTACATGTTCAACCCATCTGGATTTGAATGGCAGAAGTAAGACGCTAAGCATTCTATATATGTTTACTCTGGCCAGTTACTTTAAAATATCAGAATGAAGATAAACTCACTCTCTCTCTCTCTCTCAGGATCGTTGAGGATTTCAGAGACTGGACAAACTGGCTGTTTTACCGAGGTGGTATTGGGGTTAAAGGAGAAGAAAGCTGGGAAGCCTGGTGGGATGAAGAACTGGTAATTGAATTTTACCTGTATTAGATTAGCCTCTCAAGTCTCAATTGATCTGTTATGACGTGTCTGCTGTGTTTTCTGTCAAACACCTTAATCATATTTACGAGTACAACATTGTGTGCATGATTAGCATATAGTGGCAATCACAACAACAATAACAACAACAACAAAGCCTTTTGTCCCAAACAAATTGGGGTAGGCTAGGAATGAAATCTTCTTAAGATCGAAGAGTCTTGAAATAAAATTTACAATGCTAAAATTCTAAGCTGTACAACCTACTATCTGAGCCAAGAGTCTAAAACACGCTTTAACTTTCTTACGGTTCCTGGTCAGGTTCAAAATCTGGCGATTCAGCCAGAATCACTGCCGCGATTACCGTTTTTAGGTGGAGACCGTGTAATCAAAATCGCCGGTATGAATTTTTGATTTTCAATTTTGGCGGTTTTTACTGGTGGTTTTCCGGTTACTAGTTTCAAAACATCTCAAAATTCAAATTTTGATTTTCAAATTGTGATCGGTTTTCTCGATTTTTCCAGTAACCACTTGTTACCGTTCACGCCGTACGATCGATTTCTTCCGTTCGGTTTTGGAACCTTGGTTCCGGTATGTGGATCGCTAACTTCCGTGCATTGATACAATCCAATCCCTCAAGTCTCTTTTAACTGCTTCCTCCCACGTCAATTTTGGTCGATCTCTGTCTCTTTTTACATTTTCAGTACGTCTTAAAATTCCACTACGTACTAGTGCCTCAGGAAGCCGTCGTTGAAGATGTCCGAACCTTCTCAAGCGATGTTGGACAAGTTTCTCTTCGATTGGTGCTACTCCCACCCTATTATGTATATCATCATTGCGGATGCGATCCGCCTTATGTAACCACGATCCTTTGTAGCATCCTCATCTCCGTTATACTCATTTTTGTATATGTTGTCTTTTAGTTGCCCAACATTCTGCTCCATATAGCATCGCGGGTCTGATCGCTATCCTATAGAACTTACTTTTTAACTTTTGAGGGACTTTTTATCACACAGGACACTAGATTCTTGGCGCCATTTCACCCACCCCGCTCTTATCATGTCGCTCACGTCTTCATCAATCTCACCGTCCCACTGTACTATCGATCCCAAATAACGAAACGTGTCCTTCTTAGGCACTACTTGTCCATCCAATATAACATCTCCATCATCTACTCTAGCATCACTGAAATCACACTTCATATACTCAGTTTTAGTCCTACTAAGTCTAAAGCCCTTCAATTCTATGGTCTTCCTCCATAACTCGAAATTCCTATCAACACCTATTCTACTCTCATCAAGCAGCACCACATCATCAGCATCATCAGCGAAAATTATACACCAAGGGATATCTCGTTGTATGTCTCGTGTGACCTCGTCCATCACTAGGGCAAAAATGTATGGACTCAACGCTGACCCTTGGTGTAGTCCTATCTTAATGGGAAAGTCATTAGTAACACTACCACACGTTCTAACATTAGTCAAAACATTTTCGTACATGTCCTTAATTAGGGTAATACATTTTGTTGGGACTTTTCTTTTGAAGTGCCCACCACATGACATTTCTTGGCACTTTGTCATAGGCTTTCTTCAAGTCAATAAATATCATGTGAAGGCCTTTCATTTGCTCCCGATATCTCTACATCAACTGTCGTAGCGAGAAAATCACCTCCGTGGTCGACCTCCCAGGCATAAAACCAAATTAGTTTGTCATCATGCTAGTCACTTTTCTTAAACGACGCTCAATCACTCGTTCCCAGAGCTTCATTGTGTGGCTCATGAGCTTAATTCCTCTATAATTAGTGCAACTTTGAATCTCTTTTATTTTTGAAAATTGGTACTAATGTGCTCCTCCGCCACTCGTTTGGCATTTTGTTCAACCTAAAAATGCTATTGAACAACTTAGTTAGCCAAACAATCGCCACTTCTCCAAGGCATTTCCACACCTCAATAGGGATGTTATCAAGCCCAACGCCATACCCACTTTCATCCTTTTTAAAGCCTCTTACTTCTGACTCCTGAATTCTTTGAACAAACCACTTATCGGTGTCGTCAAAAACATTATCCAGTTCAATCATACTATAATCATTATCGTGATTGAACAACTTGTCGAAGTAATCTCTCCACCTATCCTTGATCTCGTCTTTCACCAAAAGTCTATTAGTGTCGTCTTTGATGCATTTAACTTGGTTGAAATCTCTCGTCTTCTTTTCTCGAATTTTAGCCATCTTGTAGACATCTCTCTCCCTCCTTTGTACTTAGTTTCTGATAAATTTCCTCATATGCCTTGCCTCGTGCCTCACCGCTTTCTTCGCATTCTTTTTTGACGCTTTGTATTTCTGTACGTTGTCATCGCTTCTATCATGATACATGTGCTTGTAGCATATCTTCTTCTCCTTAATAGCCTTTTGTACTTCCTCATTCCATTACCTCTGTAGCCACCTTCCTAATGCGAGTTGCCATGTCTGTCCACATACTATTTGCTTCGCTATTCGCTTCTTCCACGTCTCACGTCCCTTCCGTGACCATCCTCTCCTTAAACGCCTGTGCTGTATTTCCTTTGAGTTTCCACCACTTTGTCCTCGTGACTCTGGCGACCTTAGCTTGTCGGACCCGTAACCTAAAACGAAAGTCGGAGACTATCAACTTATGGGCCTATTCTTTTTGGCTGCGGCTTATGGCTTTTGGCTGCGGCTTGTAATTTTAGGGCTGTTTGTACAAGAGATTACAGAGTAACAGAAACTCACATGCGGTTTTTGTTGATATAAATGAAGTCAGTAAAGTATGTACTACAATTAACTAGTAGATTATCTTAAAAAAATATTCCATTTAAAAGTTAGTTACTGTAAAAAAGTCAAAAACAACTTTTAGAAGCTGAAAAGAACAGGGCCTATGTTGCTGGACAACACACTCTCCAGGTATAATCTTACAATCTCTGCAGGCTCGTTTATCCTCCCTCCTAACAAGAGCAAAATCGATTTGGCTAGAGTGCTGACCACTACTAAAGGTAACTAAATGAGAATGTCTCTTTCTAAAGGTGGTAGTTATCATGAGATCAAAGGCTACAACAAAGTTTAAGATATCTTCTCCCTCTTGATTTCTATCACCATAACCAAAACCCCCCATGCACCCTTTGAAGCCCTCCACTATTCGTACCGACATGACCATTGAAATCGCCTTCTAAGAAAATCTTTTCATTGATAGGCACACTTCTAACCATGTCATCTAGATCTTCGTAAAATTGCCTCTTAGCGGTCTCATCCAACTTTACTTGTAGAGCATATGCACTAACAACATTCAAAACCAAGTCACCAAAGATTAGCTTGACTAGGATAATCCTATCCTCCTGCCTTCTCACATCGACAACACTCTTGAGGCGCTTATTGATTAAGATGCCCACTCCATTCTTGTTTCGTTCTGTTCCAGTATACCACTGTTTGAATCCAGTATGCTCTACCTCCTTTGCCTTCTGACCTATCCATTTAGTCTCTTGAACGCACAAAATATCTATACATCTTCTAATCACTGTATCAACTATCTCTCTTAACTTACCTGTTAAGGACCCTACATTCCAACTATCCATGCGAATCCTACTCTCCTCGACTAGCTTCTTTGCCCCTCACACTCGTCGAGTAAAGTGCGAAGACCCTTGCCCAATTTCCACTACATCCGGCCGCTGACGTAGCGTGTCACTAAGGGAGTGATGTCCCGGCCCTTGCTCATTTACCACCACACCCGGGTTCCGATATGGCGTGTCGCTAAGAGGGTTACGCTCCAACGAAACTTTTAATTTGGGTTTTATTCCATGAAAAGATGGCATGAATTTTATGTTGGCATGCCAAGCATAACACAACCCTCCTCCTTTTTCCTGGTTTGGGACATGCTACGTAGAAAACTACATAGGCGGAGTTAACAAATGGCCACGCCCAGTGGGACACAAAACTCCTTTTTTTAACCAATATCCTATTGCAGCCTGTTTCTGGGAATTCTTACAAGGACTGAAGGATGTTTGACTAGACCACCCTCCTAGTCTTCAAAAAGTTCACTTTATCTTTGTCCTTGTTTACTCTCTGCCATCTCCTGCCTCTTTGATGCTTTATTCTGCTTTTCGTTGATGCCTCCTCTACATTGACTATGTCAATACCAATGCTCTGGCTTTTATTTTCGTTAGATATGATCATATGACACAGTTGAGAAAATAATGATAAATTGTTAAAATTCTTTTGTGCTTTTCACATAATTGATTCTGCCTAAGACTTTGGTTTGAGTTTTTTTTTCTTCATTTGGTATTAAATACATATTGTACTTGGAAGTTCTAAACACTGCTGACTGTAATATACTGGATGGTTTCACCAAGGTCCGAAGCGTTGAAACTAATTCATTTCGAAACATTTCCTTTTCAGGCACATATTCACACCTTTCGTGGGAGGATACTGGAAACTATACTTAGTTTAAGGTTTTTCATATTCCAGTATGGAGTTGTTTACCACATGGATGCAAGCAAACCAAGTACAGCACTATTGGTACGCAAATGTTTCAGCACTTGCTTGTTGACATGAAATTCGATGACAATTGAATGTGGAGTTATATGTTCCTCTGACAATGCAGTTTGAATTCACTTACTGAAGATAGATTTGTTTGTGTGTACTGTTGCTATTCTTATCTTCCACTTGTACTTCAACAGCATATATTTGTGTATTGTTGTGGACGCTTTTGTGGGCAAAGTATACCAACGCCGCAACAAGCAAGCAGCATCGGCGCCCACAACAGAGTCCAGTTAAGTTAGTTTCCAAGTTTGTTAAAGATTGGATTAGAATCCTAGTTGGTTAAGATAGGATTAGAGTCCTAGATGAGAAATAATGGCCAAAGGGCCTATATATATCTGTAAGCCCTGATTGAAGAGGGCAACAAGAAGAAAATTAATAGAGACTCCTACCAGGAAGATTACCTGGAGTCCCCTGAGTCCCCTGCGTCGATAGCAGCGCACGCCACCAGAGGAGGTGTGGCTTGCTTCCTTCTACATGGAGGACTCCGCCCAGGACTGGTACTATCGACTGGAGCAGAACCGGGGCGTTCCCACCTGGCCGGAGTTCATCGAGAAGGTTCAACGCCGGTTCGGTCCCCCGCAGCGCAGCAATCCTCTCGGTGCGCTCATGAAATTGCGGCGAACCAGCACAGTGGAGGAATATCAGGCGCTGTTCCTTACCCTGTTAGCACGCTGCAGAGATGTCACGGAGCAGCAGCAGATTGACATCTTCACAGCCGGCCTCCGCAATCCTCTGCAGACTGATGTGGAGCTCCAGAATCCGGAGACTCTCGATGACGCCATGGGTCTTGCGCGCGCCTTCGAGCGTCGCCTGGAACTAGATGACGATGACGACCGCGTCACCGCCCGTGTTCCGCCGCGCTCATTGCCGCCTCAGCGTCCGGCACACACGGCGGCAGCAGGGGCGATGCGTTCACCGTTCCTGACCACCAAAACGCCGATTCAGACCCCGCCGGCCCCGTTGAAAAGCATGCCGCCTGCGGGTGCGCGCTTCAAGCGGCTTTCGCCGCAGGAGATGGCCCAACGAAGGACGGAGGGCCTCTGCTTCAATTGTCCGGAAAAATTTACCAAGGACCACTACAAATCTTGCTCAATGAAGGGTTTGTATCTGATAGAATTGGATGACGAGACTCCGGTCGATAGCACGGCACAAGGTGACCCAAGCTCTGACGAAGACGTCAAGATTTCTCTTCACGCCCTCACCGGAATCGCCACTGCAGACACTATGCGTCTGCTGGTGTCCATCGGGCCAGCGCAGCTACGCGCCTTGGTTGACTCCAGATCCACCCATTCGCCGTGGCTTACGCCACGCACGCGCCTCGGCACGGTGCGAGCGCGCCCGAGCCTCGCGCGTGGCGTGGCCACTTGGCGGCCGTGTTCCTTCTGGCGTCGCCCGGCAAGTTCGGTGATCATCGGCGAGGCGGTTGGCATCGATCTCTACGTATTACCACTTGCGACTATGAGTTGGTCTCACGCCGGTGGCTCAAGACACTAGGTCCCATGCTGCGGGACTTTGGCGACATTCTATGGCATTCTGCGCGACAATCACCGGTCAAATGGCATGGCTTGGAAGCTTCCACCGCGCCCGGATCAATTCCATGAACCAACGGGACTTGATGTCGCTTCTCTATCGGAGTTTTCGACCTTTTGCGAGCCAACGGGCCTACCACCACAACGTCCACACCGACCATCGCATCACGCCTGCTGCGGCACTCCACCGATAGCGATGCGCCCATACCGCTACCCACGGCTACTCAGGGCGAGATCGAGAAGCAATGCGGCGATCTGCGCACAAAGGCATAATCGAGATCGGCCGTCGGCTTTCTCCTCGCTTGTCTGGTAGTGCGCAGGAGGAAGTCGGCGTTCTGCGTCGACTACCGCGCCCTCAACGCCAAAACAGTGTGTGACGTCTTTTCCATTCCGGTCGTCGACGAGCTCCTTGACGAGCTCGGAGGGCCACGTTCTTCACCAAGTTGGATCTCGCGGCGGTTATCATCGAGTCGGATGCACCGGACGACATAGAAAAACGATGTTCGCGCACATCATGGGCACTTTGAGTTTGTCGTGATGTCGCCGGCCTCTCCAACGCACCTCAACATTCCGGCATTGATGAACGAGATCCTTCGACCCTTCCTCCGCAGGTCCGTACTCGTGTTCTTCGACGACATCTTGATTTACAGTTCATCGTGGTCGGATCACTTGCGACATGTGCGGGCCGTCTTCACCACTCTCCGCGCTCACAAGCTCGTCCTCAAGCGTTCCAAGTGTGCCTTCGCCGAGCGCAGCGTGGCGTATTTAAGCCACGTTATCTCAAGGGACGGTGTGGCCATGGATCCATCCAAGGTGGAGGCCGTCCAGCAATGGCCTCAACCACGGACTCTCAAGGCGTTGCGGGGCTTCCTCGGCCTCACGGGCTATTATCGACGCTTCATCAATAACTACGGCACAATGGCCGCCTCGCTAACTTCACTCCTGAAGAAGGACTCTTCTGGCGGTCGCGGCGGCCTCGGGCGCATTCGAGGGGCTCCAAGCGCCGTCACCTCGCCTGTCTTGCGGCTTCGGACTTCTCCAAGGGCTTCACGGTCATTGCGCGCGCCGGTCGGAGTTTCGCGCGTCCTTCATCGAGCGCGAGTCCCATTGCTTTCTTCAGCGAGGCCATCGCGCCGCAACACGCCAAATTGGCGACCTATGAGTGCGAGCTCATCGGATTTGGTCAAGCGGTGCGCCATCGCGGCGGCTTACGTGAGGCGCTCCTTCATCAGTCGCGACGGACCACTTCGCCTCAAGTACCTCCTCGACCAACGGCTCTCTACAATTCCGCAGCATACATGGGTGAGCCGCCACTTTGGGTATGACTTTCAGGTGGAGTTCCGTCCGGGCCGTTTGAACACGGCTGCTGATGCTCTGTCTCGCCGGGATGAGGACACTACCGCGATGGCCGCGTGTGCCATATCCCGTCCTGACTTAGAGCTATTCGACGACCTTCGGCGAGAGGCGGCGCATCTTCCCGAACTAGTGGCCAAGCGCTCGGAGATAGCACAAGACGATGCGGCGCCTCTGGGCCGTGGTTGGCGGTTTTGTCCTTCACCGCGGCGCATCTACGTCTGCGAATTCATCGGCCTGTGTGGCTAAAATTCTTGCCACGGCCCATGGCATTGGACATGAAGGAGTACGAAGAAGCGCGCATCGTCTCGAGCCTCATTCTATAATCCTCGAGCCAATCGGGTGGTGCGTGAATCGTGCGGTACTCCGTGTGCCGGCAACACAAGACGGACCATCTTCACCGGCGGTCTTCGCAACCTCGGCCGTCTCGAGGCTCGGTTTGGGCGAATATTGCTCTTGACTTTGTCGAGGTTTCCCAAGGTAGCCGGCAAATCAGTGGTGCTCACGGTGGTTGATCGCTTCTCGAAGTACGCCCACTTCATTACACTCAGTCACCCATACACGGCAATTTCAGTGGCCCGTGTCTTCTTCCGACAACATCGTCGGCTTCATGGCATACCGTTCCATCGTCGTCGACCGCGACCGGTCTTCTGGCGCTTTACGGGCGAGCTCTTCGCTCTCTCGGGTCGAACCGTCTCGACTCGCATTCCATCCACGACGGACGGCCAATCCGGCGTAATGACGTATTTTGGGAGTCTACCTCGGATGCCTTGCGGCAACCGTCGCGCGGTGGGCGCGATAACCGTGGGAGAATCGCTACAATACATCTTATCAAACGGCTCTCCACACAACCCTGTTTGAGGTGATCTACGGTCGTCCTCCTCCGACAATCGCCATTCTCGGCCGGCTTGCGCGGTAGTAGCCCTCGACAAGCAGCTGGCCGATCGCGACGCCTTCTTAGCTGACATCCGCGACCGTCTCCTCCATGCGCAAGATCACATGAAGCAGTACTATGACTCCAATCAGGGCGTTCGGTACAAGGAGGATGGTGGGTATGGTTGCGTCTTCACCACCGACGGCATTTCGGCATCGGCCGACAAATTAGGTGGCAAGCTGGCTCCTCGCTACTCGGCCCCTATCGGTGGTCGAGCGGATCGGCTTCGGTGGCCTATCGTCTTCGACTTCCACCCAAGGCCAAAATCCACGGCGTCTTCCGTGTGGCTTTCCTCAAGCCGTATCATGGCGCTCCACCACCAAGCATGGCCCCTTCCTCCCATGGCTCGCGGCGGTGATTCCGCTCCGGCATCCATCGCTCGAGCACGGCTCAGCCGTGGTACATGGGAGCCGCGTGCGATGGGTAGGCGTCCCGACTCGGGCGCTACACAGGCGCTGGAATCCTTCAAAGAGGCGCACTGACATTCCACTCGAGGACGAGCTGTTTCTCGAGGCGGAAGTGTTGTGGACACTTTGTGGGCAAAGTATACCAACGCCGCAACAAGCAAGCGACATCGGCGCCAACAGAGTCCGATTAAGTTAGTTTCAAGTTTGTTAAAGATTGGATTAGAATCCTAGTTGGTTAAGATAGGATTAGAGTCCTAGATGAGAAATAATGGCCAAAGGGCCTATATATATCTGTAAGCCACGATTGAAGAGGGCAACAAGAAGAAAATTAATAGAGACTCCTACCGGAAGATTACAGAGTCCCTGCGTCCAATCTACCACAACATGTATCTTTGTTGCTATTTCTTATCTTCCACTTGCACTTCAACAAAGATATAGACGTGAATGAGATATTAAACTTGTTACATTTATAAAGGGTGGAGCATGCCAAAAGGGTTGATTTTATGACCCCATCAAACCAAAATGCTCGAGACATTCAGCTATTTTCTTTTGTTTTTAACTAGAAAATTTTTCTACCATTATCGTCTGTTCTTTTATTTACAAATACTAACACAACTAAAGCGATGTTGGTATGTAAGTTTAAGTTTTGCTACCCAAGTTTAATCCGCATTCCACAATTTACTAAGGCTAACAATGAAAGTTGGGGACAAAGGGTACAAAAAGTATCATTTATTAAGGCATAGTTCGGCATTGCTATGGCATATAATTCCACTTATATTTTGCTACTTTTGGATATGTTAAGTTATTAATCGCTTGAAAAGATCTCAAAGACCTTTGCGTCCACAACTTTTTTTTTTCTCGAACCCGCAGGAGAACTGCGCATCATTGAATTAAGAAGAAGAAGTAATAATTACAAAAGAGTCTAGACGACACGACCCCCCTAGGGGAAAAAACAAAAACAAGGATGCATCAATGCCAAATTCTACGGAGCCCCTTAGCTCCCGCCATACACCACACACTGGCCTCCTCACTAATGTCCCGCATGATAACATTATGGGTAGGAGAAGCGTCCTCAAACACACAACTATTCCTATGCTTCCAAATCAACCAAGCCACCAACACGACCAAGGAATTGAAACCCTTATAAATAACCTTGGGAACCCCTTGTGAAGCGTGACGCCACCAATCTGTAAAAATGCAGTCATTCACCCCCGGAGCTAGATGCTGCAGACCAATCCGAGATAACACCGAAGACCACACGCTCCTTGTAAACACACAAGAAGTGAGCAAATGTTGCCGATCTCTTCCTCTTGATCACGAAGGGCATTGCTCGGGTGGTCGGTCCTTACGACGGACCAAGCGATCCATTGTCCAACAACGGTTTAAAGCGACCAACCAAACAAAGAAATTGCAACGAGGAGGGCCTGGTTTTCCAAATTGCCTTCCACGGCTCAAATTCCACAGATCCCTCCAGCTTGACGGTGGGTGATCTTGTTGAGAATTCACCCGAGAGGAGATGGCGTCCAAACATGCTGATCCTCCGTGCAGGTGAGCACAAACCGGATAAGAGGTCCCAAATGCGGAGATACTCTAAAAGTGCCTCACTAGGAAGGCTACCTCTAATATCTCAATTCAAGTGTCATCAATTAGAGCCTCCTGAACTGTTCTGCGATTAGCAATTCTTTGTGGCACAAATAAACAAAGAGCAGGTGCAAGAGTAAGCAAGGATTTTCCATGCAGCCATTTGTCATTCCAAAAGAATGTTCTGCTGCCATCCCCACAATAGAAGAGGCGAGACGGAGAACAAAGCCAGTGAATGAGGATGCACTTGAATATCAAGACCAGCCCAAGGTCGGTCGGGTTGAGTCTTTTTAAGCCACAGCCACCTCATTCGGAGAGACCATCCAAGCACCTCTAAATCAAGAATTCCCAAGCCTCCTAGCTGAATTGGCCTCTTGACCCGATCCCAAGCAACAAGGCAATGGCCTCCATTACATCTTTGCGACCTTTCCAAAGGAAAGCTCTCCTTATCTTGTCAATAACTTTAAAACCCACTTAGGAAAGTCTAGTGCTATAAGTCGATAGATGGGCATAGCCGTAAGCCTTTGCACGAATGAGGTGACCCTCCCAAGGGTTCAACATGGTTGCCTTCCACTGGTAACTTAGCAGCAATCTTGTCAATTATTGCAAAGAAGTCAGCCCTAGAAAGTGCCTTGATCGACAAAGGAAGCCCCGGATACTTGCAGGGAACTCTTGCACCTTGCAAGGAAAGGAGGTTTGCAGCTTCAATAACATGGTCGTGGCATTGTATCGGGCTCACCGAGCATTTAGAGATGTTGGTGACCAATCCAGACGCCTCACCAAAGACCCTTAGAATCTCCTTGATTAAAGCCAATTCATCCAAATAAGGCCTTAAAAAGAGAATTACATCATCAAGAAAAGAGAAACTCACGACTAGATCCTCGAGAAAGAAGGGGCGCAATAGTCCACTGTCACTTGCTTTATTGATGAGAGAATTGAGCACATCCATGACTATAATGAAAAGCATTGGAGAAAGAGGGTCTCCTTGCCTTAGCCCCCGCTGATGCTGAATCAGATCTCCTGGCACCCCATTTACCAAAACTCGAGTTGTGGAAGATCTCAACAAACTAGATAAAATGTTGCACCACACCGGCCCCAAACCCAAAAAACTCAAAACTTGCAGCAAGAAAGGCCAAGACACCGAATCAAAGGCCTTGATATGTCCAATTTGAGAAGAATTCTTGGTTCCTTTTGTCTGCAAATGCGTGACTTGGTGTTTGTTGCACCCAAATGAAATTATCATGTATGCATCTTCCTTTGACAAAAGCACTTTGATTGGGGACACCAAATCCTTAAGCTTGGGGCCAATCTGCTTGCTAATAATTTAGTGACAAGCTTAGCAAAACTGCACTAGGCTTATAGGTCGGTAATCTTTGATTTCCATGACCTCGAAGACTTGGGCAACAAGGTGATATAGGCTGAATTGAGGAGAAACAATCTGCGACATCTCCTTGCAGTCGGCTTAGGCGACGGAAGGTCCTCCTTAATTATATTCCAACATGATTTATAAACGCCCGATATACCCATCGGGACACGGAGCCTTATCGATGGGAGGATTTAATTGTTGCCCAAACTTCCTCGTAAAAACTTTGCTCAAGAGATGACAAATCATCGGCTCTTTATAAAAGGATTCGGGTTGAGTGTGCATTCTCTTTGGGCTCTTTGTGCCAAGAAGGTTAGAGTAGAAATCCCAAAGTGCTTCACGCTTCTCTTGTTGACTAGGGACAATCTTTGCCCACTTTAATCTTGGCCATGAAATTTTTCTCTTTACATCACGAGCTCTTTGATGGAAAAAAAGCTGTGTTTGCGTCACCTTCTTTTAACCAGCTTAATCTAGAGCGTAGACGAGCAATTGTGCGCTCAGGCGAAGCAAGCCCAAGCGCATGCCACTTCAACTGCCGACGAAGCCAAGTCTCTTCACTAGACAAAGAGCGAGTATCTTGTGCAATCTCCAGACGATGCATGATTTCCTTCGCATATTGCAATTGAGCCTTGACATTACCCACTCTCCTATGGCTCCAAGACTGCAGGTCGCGAGCAAGACGGCCCAACTTCATGGAGAAAAGCTGCAGAGGGCAAGGGGCTACAACTAGCCTAAGCCAGGAGCTCTCAACAACCTGCAAGAAGCCATCAAGTTTGGTCCAAAAACTTTCGAAGTGAAAACGACGCTTTCCTTGTATATTGTCCGTCAAACCGAGAATTAGTGGGCAGTGATCGAATCGCGATCTTGAGCTCAAGAATACAATCCGGGAACAGCTGCTCCCAATCAGTGGATATGAAAACCCGATCAAGCCGAACCAAAGTAGGCACATCCCGCTCATTGGACCAGGTAAATTTACGCCCAAGCAAGGAGATTTCTTCCAGCTCCATATCATCCAAAAAAATGGCGGAAACGACCCATCAGTGCTCTATTAGTATTGGTGTTGTTCTTGTCTTCAGCCCTGTATATGAGGTTGAAATCCCCTCCAATAGCCCACGGCCCCTGACAGACCTGTCGAATGACCCGCAACTCTTGCAAAAATTGGACTTTTCCGGTCATCAGATTGGGGACCATAAACTCCCGTAAACCACCAAGCAGGCCCATTTGGAGATTCAAACTGAACCGAGACCGAATACGAATCCACCAGAGAAGAAAGAGCATGCCAAGTATTGCCCTTCCAAGCCAACAGCACTCCTCTCGTTCTATCTGCCGGGAGCACCACAAAATGATCAAACTCCACACCCAGCACCGAGGCAACCAAAAAACCCGAGATGGATTCTTTCTTTGTTTCCTGCAAGCAGACCATGGCTGGCCGAATGGAGCTGACCAAATTCCTGACACTATCACGCCTTGCTTTGCTGTTGAGCCCTCTCACATTCCAAATTAAAATAGAAGTCATTGATCACAAACAACTGGTTTAGTTATTTTCTTCAACCAGCTCTTTTGTTTGTTTATGAGTTACTTGTTAGATATGTATTATATAGTTATTTATTTACCCTGTTGTATGAAGGGTTTCCTGCATATATGCCACACCTGTACGTGTATATATGTTGGCCCATTAGCATCATGATGCATACAAGTGCTATTCCTAACATCATAACATAGTATCAGAGCTATACCTAGGTTTTCGTCCAGTGCGTGTCGGTTCACCTTTCTAGTCATTGCGCTTGGCTTTTCACCGATACCACGGATCCTTGGCGTCTTTCTCTGTTGCCTGGATCTTCGTTGTCCTTGCCCGCCGTCCTCCGCCTTCACGTGCTGTCATCAAGCTTTTGCCGTTCGCCGCCGCTCGGGCTTCTTCACCGTTGCCGTCTTTGATTTTCCTCGCTTGTTCGGAACTTCGGATCGATCGGATCTGGTTCTACCGCCAGATTCTCTGCCTCCCGACTGCGTCTTCGTCACCGACGCTGTCCGGATCTTGTTGATCGTGCCTCTTACTGATCAATGCACAGTTGAGACTCCAATGGAGCTTAATGTTCATCTTCGTTCCATTGATGGTGAGCCTCTTACTGATACTACTCGCTATCGTCATCTTGTTGGGAACCTTGTTTATCTTGGTGTCACTCGTTCTAACATTTCATACCCTTTGCCATGGTTATTACAGCGGCACGGCGAGGTGCGACGATTCACCATCTTCACACAACAATATCGCTTATTGCGCGCGGTGTGGTGACGCCATACACACAAGTAGTCACAACAACATCGGACTTCCGGAGGGCCTAAACAGAAGAAATATTAAAAAAGGACTTTATTGCAATTTCAGAAAATAAGAGGACTAAATTGCAAAATGTCAGACCTATCTAGCGTCCACCGCTGCCCACTCCGCATTCATTTGCGGCTCCGGCCCCTGCCGCTCTCCCTCTCTCCTTCCACCATCTCCAGTGGATCCGGCGGTTGTGACGACGACGGCGGATCCAACGGCCTCTTAGCTTCGCTCCCTGCCGCTCTCCCTCTCTCCTTCCCCCATCTCCGTGGATCCGGCAGATCCGACGACGGCGATGGCGGATCTGACGGCCTCTTTGCTCCTGCCGATGGTGTTGCTCCAGTGGATCCATAGAGGCGAAGACTGGAATAATTAGGAGTCTTGCCACATAGACGCTCAACTGGGATCTCTCCTTGAAGAGCAGAGGAGGGTTGAATGTTGATCAGAAAAGTGACAGTAGAAACAGTCTCAGCACAGAAGTGTGGTGGAACAGCAGAAGCAAGCATGAGAGTACGAGTTGTCTCAAGAAGATGACGATGCTTGCGTTTAGTTACATCATTCTGAGCATGAGCACCGGGACAAGAAAACTGAGAGAGTGCCCTGCTTAGCAAGGAAACCACGAAGAACTCCCGACAAGTACTCCCTAGCGGAATCAGCGTGAAAAACACGAATAGGAGTCAAACTGAGTATGGACTACGGTGGTAAAAATCTTGTAGATGGATAGAACCTCACTATGGGATGACATAAAGTATATCCACATATGCCGAGAAAAATCATCAATAAAAATTATATAATATCGATGACCTCCTTTCGAAACGAAAGGAACTCGTCCCCATACATCAGAATGAACAAGATCAAAAAGACGCTGAGACACTTGACTCACTGGAACGATAGGGGAGTTGAAGCTGTTTGCCAAGCTTACAACAATGACAATTGAGAGAAGCAGCACCAGATACAGACCTTTAGAGACCATGATGAAGTAATGAAGACATACAACCCATAAGTATGTCCTAAACGATAATGTTGTTGGTAGGGGCACCTTGGTACCGTGGTTCATGTGGTAAAATATCACTACATGAGTTGGTTACTTGGGTTAAAGTTGGATTGTATTAGAATACGTACATGTTATAGTAGTAGTGCAATACGTGCTTTTATTTTACATGTGCATTGATACATTTTCTTTTGGATGGCATAAGCACCAAAGCTAGTCAAATTGCATCGTTTTAGTTCCTTCTTTTTGGTTGTTTGATTTTCAAGACCAAATTAAAGAAAACTGCAGGGAAAAGCATGACAGACCGAATGGACTTGTATGCAAGCATCCATACCACAAGTGGTGTTATCTGGGCTAACTCTGGCACGGTGCTGTGTTTGACCTAAGCTGCGTGTGCGCAGTACCAGATATAATCATATAACCATATAAGGCAGCACAGAATTGCAATCATGCTTGTCTTTTATAGTTGCTGCTGCTGCTGCAAAAGGTCAGCAGCGAAAGGTTGTCTGGTCTTTTGCCTCATGCAAACATTAATAGAGGATATCTCACACAGAGACCAGCTTCTGAATTGGCTAGAGTGTGAGGGATAATGAAAAGTAGTTATATTATGTCATCCTCGAGTCTTGTGGGCTTGTGGCATGGGCCTGAAAATGTGAACACAAAACTTGCCACTTTATGATTTTGTAATTTTTTTGTGGTGTTTTTTGCAAGTTTAGTCGTTGAATAAATGCGATAATACAAGTGGGAAAAAATTGATATTGACACGCAATAGCGCAATCATATAAAAAGGTATTAAAATGTTTGTAAAAAGTAGCTGATGGAGAGTTCCAAAAGGAAAAGATGATCAGATCAAAGTATAGTTCCGAAGAACAAGTTTTGGCCCTTAGTTGATTAGAGTATTTGACTTTCGAAATGATCTAGTTTGTATAATGTTATGTAATGGATGAATGCCTTCAATTGCAAGTATTTCTTGTTTTAGATTATCAAGAGACAAGAATAATATCATTTCTTGGCACTGCAGGTATATTGGATATCATGGGCTGTGTTTGGTGGGCTTTTTGTCCTCCTCCTGGTATGTGGATTCCTTATGTATTGGTAACTAGGTCATACTTGGCTTTTACAGGTCACGTTCTTGACTTGTGTTGCTTTATTTTATTAATCTGCAGGTGTTTGGTTTAAACCCCAAGGCCATGGTACATTTCCAATTATTCCTGCGTCTTATCAAAAGCATTGTACTATTGATGGTTTTGGCGGGTTTAGTTGTGGCAGTTGTGTTTACACCCCTCAGTGTCCCAGATGTATTCGCTTCCATTCTGGCATTTGTGCCAACTGGGTGGGGAATTCTTTCGGTGAGTTTCTTCTTGCAACTTTGGTGTCCATGAAATGCTGCCTATGTATCTAGTCTGTTGATCTGTTCTGTTTATAGGTTCACTCTTCAAACAGTTGACATTGGTGAATCTAACAATTATTGCATAATACAGGCTAGAGGGTGATTGTCAAAATTGACCCCTACATTGAGATCAGATTAAACAGTCCTGCATAGCAAATAAAATGTTTTGTAGGATATAAATGCAATAATTTGAAGTTATGTATTCTGTGTAGGATGTTACACGGTATTCGTTTTGTCTGACCACTCAATTAGCTTTCCTTTGAGTGGAGTGTCGGAATTATATTTACTACCAATCAACTGTTTTGAACATCTTCATGTTTTTCGTGTCAAAGAAAACAACTCCAAGTTTTCAAGTACTACAGTTGCCGACTAACTCGTTTGTGCTTCTGTAGAGGTTGACTAATAATTGTTATTCTGCTTATACAGATTGCTGTGGCATGGAAACCTATTATGAAAAAATTAGGTTTATGGAAAACAGTGCGTTCTCTAGCTCGTCTGTATGATGCTGGCATGGGAATGATCATTTTTGTCCCCATAGCCATCTGTTCCTGGTTTCCTTTTATATCCACCTTCCAGACGCGACTGCTGTTTAACCAAGCTTTCAGCAGAGGTTTGGAGATTTCTCTCATCCTTGCTGGCAACAATCCAAATGCAGGGGTATGATGGTAGCATTTTCCATCATATGGATCTTCAATCAGATCGTGCAGCTTTATAGTTTAATTAATCCTCGGTCCTCTGTTAGCAGTAGGATGTATATATCTCCATGTTGACCAGCAATTATCTGCCATGGTTGTCTCACGGGTTATATTTTTGCATTGATCCTAGTACTGGTTGTCATTGTTGTTATCTTTAGGACTGGCTACTAGTTGTAATTGTTGTCAGAGAATCATTGTTTTAACAAATTAGTATTACCATTGGCGCCTTTTTCTTAATTCAACTAATGTAGATTTTGGGAAAGTGGAGATTGTGAGTTCTGAGGAGAGTTTGGTATGGACAAGAACAATCATATTGTGAAGTTGAGCGTTGTAGATTTGAGTTCTCATTGCCATTCAGAAAGCACCAAAGGGCTTGTCCTTTGAAGTCAATGCTCAGGAGTCTAGATTCTAGACTATTGGAAATTTAAACGCTTCCATGGGTTGATATGTGGTATATCTTGATATTTTCCCGTCGTAGTTCAATTTAAGCCACTTAGGTGGATTGATGCGGTACTCTCTGTATGGTTAGGACATCGGTCGGGCATACTAAGGCCCCGCTCGGTTGGGCTGAAAAGCTGTGGTTTATAATTGAAATTGCACTGTAATGGCTGAAATTTCACTGTAGCTGAAAATAACTTATTTAACGTAATTAAATTTAAAAAATTTAAAAATAGAAAAATATGCTAGCTCATCACGGACGACACAAACGAATACGAGAAAAAAAAAGAGCCGACAAAAAAGCTAAAAAAATCAAAAGTTCAGAAAAAATGAAATTTATGAATAGTGAAAACAAGCGGGGACTAAGAGTCTTGTTTGGTGGAAAGTGATGGTTTTCTAACTTCCTGAGGTCTGGATGGTTTATGTATCGGACATTTATGGTGGGTCCTTATGACTTATAATTGTGGCTGAATGTTTTTATTCTAGCGTGAGTATTTGTGTAAATATATTGAATGTCGATAAAGATGGTCTGGATAAACCGTTTTGAAAGAGTGGTGAAGTCGTTTCATTTATTTGTTTAGGAGAGTTATAAGATGGAAAAGGAGACTATATAATTTTGCAGGAAGATTTTTGTGTTTGTCCTCTTTTTTTCCGTGATTGGAGCAAGTGTCGTTAGTCGGTTTTTTGCACGCAGAAAAGAACGTGTGATTGGTTCGTTCAGAGTTGAACATTTGGTCACCCAAGCGGGGATCAGTATAGGCTATGAGGACGTGCAAACTACGAGGCTCGTCGAATGCTTCGCCGAAGTCATGTCAAGTCATTCAGCATCAGTGATGCAGATCCGTATATATATTTTTTTAAGTTAAAAATATTATTCAACTGCTTTAATTGTTATACTTGCAGAGATAAAGCTACTATTTTATTTAAATATATGTAGTAAGTTAACCAACTCATATGATGTTACAACATGATCCATATCAACGTGGCTGTCAACATTGCGCTATCCATGCACGAACAGAGCCTGCATTCTCTCTGGCATCACGTGGAGACCAAGTCACCTAATTCAAGCCCAAAGTCAGAAAAAAATGAAGGCAGTCATAAGGAAATGTCCATGGCCTGCGTGCCATAATTCCGTCCATGTAATTTCGTTCAAGTATTTAGGTCAACTGGGCCATGTAATTAGTTGTTAGTATTGAGTCTTAGTTGGATTCTAAATTAATTTGGGATTTCGAGTCCGAGTCAAGTGTGAGGTAGGGGCTGGGGACATTCACGGATTTCCCTTGGCCGAAGTAGGTGCAGATCAGTCGGCCGTCGTATAAATATACGGACAGGCGCGACCAGATGAGGGGACGCGACTAGATGAGGTGGGCACGACTGGATGATGGAAGACACAAATTTTGCTTATTTTTGTTTTTTTATTAACCAATCAATCTCAATAGAAAATTTAAGAGTTCTTGTAAATTAACATCGTTCAACCTTTCCACTAAAAATTAGGAGCACGATAAAGCTTTCTTTGGTGTTCGTGAAGTCCGGCGTGTATGATCTTGCGAATTGAATAGTGTTTGTTGTTGAATTGGCAAGAGATGATCGCTACAAGTCGAGAGGCTACACGTAAGTATCTTGATCCTACGTCGAAAAGATCGGACGACCATATATTATCTTGCTAGCAGAGCGTGGTTTACTCGGTAGGATTATTTACCCTTATTTTCAAATTGATTTATTTCTGTCATATAGTTCATTAAACTAAAAATTGCAACAACAAAAAAATCCAAATTCTAGTTTTTGCATCTAATATTGTTGTGAGTTTTGTTAAGTTTCAATCCATTAGTTACTCTCAAGGTCATATTTGCAATTACAGTGTTATCCAAGATAGTTGTTCTTGTTTTTTGCAGGTTGGAGGGTGCGCTTTTGTTGGTGATCTTTGTAGCGTATGGTTTTAACAATGGTGGAGCAGTTGGCTACATTTTACTTTCCATAACTAGCTGGTTTATGGCACTGTCTTGGCTTTTTGCTCCCCACATGTTCAACCCATCTGGATTTGAACGGCAGAAGTAAGACGCTAAGCATTCTATATATGTTTGCTCTGGCCAGTTACTTTAAACTGGATCGTTGAGGATTTGAGAGACTGGACAAACCTGCTGTTTTACCGAGGTGGTATTGTGGGTTAAAGACCAAGGTCCTGATATTTTTCAGCTTTTGGTTTTTTTACTTTTGATTTTTCTATAGTAGTTAACTTTTAAATAGAGTGTCTTTTTATGATAGGATCTACTAGTTAATTATAATATATATTGTATTGGCTTTATTTATATAGACAAAAATCACAAATAAGTTTTTACTACTCTGTAATCTCTCGTATAAACAACTTAAAAGTTATAAGTCGCAACTAAAATTTATAAGTCATAGTAAAAAAGAACAAGCCGAAGAAGCTGGGAAGCCTGGTGGGACGAAGGGCTGGTAATTGAATTTTACGTGTATCTGATTAGCTTCTCAAGTCTCAATTGATCTGTGATGGCATGTGTCTGCTGTGTTCTCTGTCAAACACCTGAATCATATTTACGAGTACAACACTGTGCATGATTAGCATACCCCCAGTTTCCACTCAAGCCGCGCTCATGTTCTTCCGCCTCCCCCACCGTCCCATCCACCGCACCCCGGCCTCCCTCCGCCCCGCCTCTCCCCGCGCAACCTTCTCCTCGAAATCCCCCAATCTCCGCGGCAGCAAGAGTATCGCCGCCGCTTCAGATGCGATCGTTAGCCTCGTCGCGGCAGGCACGAGCAGCCTCGAGGCCGACCTCGACCGCCTCGACCCCGCCCTCTCCCACCCCGTCGCGCGGGCCACCCTGCGCGCGCTCACCGACCGCGGCGTGCCCGCGGCCCGCTTCTTCGCCTGGCTCTCCCTCCGCAGGGGCTTCTCCCCGAGCGCCCGCGCCCACAACCTGCTCGTCGAGAATGCCGGCAGGCTGGCCGACTACCCCGCCATGTCCCGCGCCATCGCGGACATGTCGGCTCGGCGGCTTTCCCTCACCGAGCAGGCGTTCGCCTTCCTGGAGCCGTCAGGGCCGTTACGGAGCAGCTGCGTGAAGGATACCGTGAGAGCGATTCTGAGGACTTTGGATGACGTCGGGGGCCCGTGCCGCGCGTCCGGCGTGTTCGCGCTGGTCAAGGCGCTAGCTTCGATCGGCGAGTTCGACGCGGCGGTGTCGGTGATCGAGGAGACGGCGAGGAGGGCAAGTCACTACAACGTCCTCATGGCGGCCAAGTGCAAAACCGGCGACTTCCAGGGCGCCCACGAGGTGTTCGACGAAATGAGGAGGTCGGGCTGCGACCCGAACGCCAACTCCTGGAACTACCTCCTCGGCTGCCTGCTCAAGAGTGGCAGGGTCGCCGAAGCGTGCGAGCTCGTCGAGGCCATGGAGAGGTCTAAACCCGACGACGTCCCGAACTCGCTGACTTACGAGATCCTCGCGTACCACGCCTGCAAAGCGGGAAGAATGGATTCGGCGAGGCGGATTCTCGATCAGATGTTCTTGGAAAAGCTGACGCCGAGGATCACAGTTCACACAGCCTTCATCAAGGGGTACTTGTACACCGGCAGAACAGAAGATGCTTTCAGCTATGTCAGTGACATGAGCACCAGGGACAGGCACTCCGTGAACAGGAACTACAGCCTTCTCGCCAAGCTGTTGCGCAAGTCGGGGAGGGTCGTCGAGGCCGGACGGGTTCTGTATGAATTGATGGAGAAGGGCCTTAGGCCTGACCATTCTGCTTATGTTAGAGTGGCCAAAGATTTGCACAAGATGGGCAGGGGAGATCTGGCTACCGAATTGAAGTCCTTGTTTCAGAGGTTCGGTGTACATCCAGATTTGGGGTGTTGATTTGCTTCGACAGAGCCACTGGGTTAAGCACGGCTTGCCTGTCCATGAAGACTTGTGTGGTTGTGTCATGTGGCACTGGTGTCCTCTCTGGGCTCTCTCGATGACGCGAGTCTGAGGACTTTCTGTAAATCACAGGCTAAGCACGCATGACCAGACTATCGTGAGAAATACTAGATTTACACTGTCGATGAGTAGAATCTGGTACCAGGACATGCAAATTCTTTGGTAGGGAAATTACTTGTCTGCGATACAAGCATTGTTACCTTTTCAATGTTACTCAGGAGAAACGTTGCGTATATGTTGTACATTTTTCGGTCTGCGTTTCAGCAATTGTTTCGATCATCTGCCAACCAAACCGTCACCTTGCAATTCCCAGCCATCAGCAAATAGCGCTGTGATAAAGAGAACCGGGCCCTAGTCCACCAGGACGGCTTCAACATGGCAGGAAATCGCAAACAAAATCACGGGCTCACCGGATGAAGAGAGAGACCACTAATCCTAAAAGGCCCACCAAGAAAAGTAAGTCCCAAACAACTCAACGGCGTCCGGCCCGGCCCGGCCCGATAGGAGCGCGCCCCCTCCCACAGTGCCACGTCACCGATCCGTCCTTCCCCACTACGAACCAACCACGTCCCTCCATTTCCAATCCCGCGGATTGACCCCGCCACGTCAGCGATCCGCTTCTTCCCGCCCATCTCCAATCCAACGCGCCAAAACCCACCGCCCACGGATCACCGCCGCTATAAATAGCCCCCGCACGCCTCGCCGGAAGAAATCCCCAACTCATCCTTCCTCCTCCCCCAGCTAGTCTCTTCGTTTCGAGCTCTCTTCGGCGATGTCGGGCCGCGGCAAGGGAGGCAAGGGCCTGGGCAAGGGCGGCGCGAAGCGCCACCGCAAGGTGCTCCGTGACAACATCCAGGGGATCACGAAGCCGGCGATCCGGAGGCTAGCGAGGAGGGGCGGTGTGAAGCGCATCTCCGGGCTGATCTACGAGGAGACCCGCGGCGTGCTCAAGATCTTCCTCGAGAACGTAATCCGCGACGCCGTCACCTACACGGAGCACGCCCGCCGCAAGACCGTCACCGCCATGGACGTCGTCTACGCGCTCAAGCGCCAGGGTCGCACCCTCTACGGATTCGGCGGCTGAGCCTGTTGGCTTCTAGGTGGGTCGGGTGCTGGTGTTAGCAAGTTGTTAGGGTTTCGTTGCGTGTGTCGTTTGGGATCGATGGTCTGTTCCCGTATCTGCAAAGTTATCGGGCCTGCACTCTGAAATGGGATTTGATGCATATGAATGAACGGGTGGGTGGATGGATTTGGTTCTGCTTCCCATATTTTCTTGGTCATCTGTGTTGCTGTTTCGTATGTGCCATTACAAGTTTCGGCCCAGAAGTTGCAATGCTCCTTCTCGGTGCAAATCTGCGCGTATGCTTAGGTCAGAGAAGGGCGTGAAGTGTAGTGTCTTCTATCTTGGATTGAAGAAGACAAATGATAAATTGCCTTTCTATTTGGTTACGTAGAAATGTTACCTGAATTTAGGTGTGTTTTGATGATGCTTGGTTTTAATCCTATTGACATGTAACTCTGAAATGTCAGTTTGGAGCAAGCATAACCTGTAACCCCGATACGAATCTTTGACACAAATCTTCTATCTTAACTATTGTCAAATAACATATGAACTTTAGGTAGCCACAATCAAATGTTTATACCATTGTGCAACAAGCAAGATTCTGAGTGTACACACACAGAATAGTTCTAATTGAACGCTGTTTGGAGTCCCATTATAGTAATTTTCTTGTTAGTGTAGCCGTGTAGGTACTGAAATCTCATTATTATTGCCACGTTGGCCACTATGCGCCATGCTTCCTATCTGGAGCATTTAGTTGCAGTTGAGCTTAGGAACAACAAACCGATTAAAATTTATGTTCTCATAGAAACCGCTAAGTCACTGACACATCTGTTCTCTGTTGATGTGTCCAAATTCAAACTGCTACCTTGTGTTTCTGGTGCATGGGACCTTCTGCTCAATCTTTAGCTGCAAAAACCATTTGCATTATGTTTACAAGGAATCTGGGCTTTTCTGATTGTAGTTTTAGCATATAAATACAATCCATATGTCTATAGCGACTAGTGCGGTGCTTTCTAGTTACAAATGCCTGTTTTAAAAGACAAACTACGCAGTGTTGTCCTTATTTCATTGTTCTTAACTCCTCTACTACATGTTATCAATCTCATAACTCGTGAACATAATTTATCTGTGCTTGAAGGTACCATTTGAAATATATCTCAAATATGCATAACAATATGCACCATTTGATAACTACATATCCAACTTGGTCTGCTTGCTGTATCTCAACTCTTTTGCTACGGGATGAATATATCACTTATCACAAACAAGGTTATTAAGGCGGTAGGCGAGTGCGCGACCCACCCCCTTCCAGACGCCTAGGCGAATAAGGCGTGTGGCGAGGCGACGCCATACACATACCCTAACCTACCATGTAACAGCACAAACATACACTGATACATACCTTTTTGCTGCCAATTTTGGAGGCCATGTAGTAGTGATCCTCCTGTTTCGATTGCCTTGTTCCATGTACCATACACCCCGGACAAGTTTCAACATGTGTGACTCATTAATATAATTATGTAATAGAAATACTTTGTAATGAGATGAAATATGGATAAAGCATTCAAGTGAAATGCCTTTTGATGATCTGAACTCTCTTTTCTTCTCCCAAACAGCAAGCTGCATATACTAGCAGACAACCAGTACATGTAATACAGAGCAGAGCAGAGGAAGGAGGGGGAGGAAGAGCAGAGCCGCAGAGGAAAGAGGAGGGGAGGAAGAACAAAGACGTAGAGGAAAGAGGAGGGGAGGAGGAGCCGCAGAGGGGAGGACATACCTGCAGAGTCGCGGTCACGGATGGGGCGGGAGTCGGTCGCGGACTGCAGGGGTCGCGCGAACGAGGCGGGAGTCGCAGGCGGCGCGGCCCGCGCCGCCGCCGATTTCAGTGCGCGCCGCCTCTTCTCTCGCCCTCACGGATGGGGCGGGAGTCGCAGGCGGCGCCGCCAGCTGCCGCTGGATTTCAGTGCGCGCCGCCCTCTTCTCTCCTCACGGATGGGGGGAGTCGATCGCGACGGGCGGGAGTCGCAGACAGGCGGAGTCGCGCGGACGGGCGGGAGTCGCGAGCGGCGCGCCGCCGCCACCGCTGATTTCAGTGCGCCGCCGCCTCTCTCTCTCCTCTCTCCTTCCTTTCCTCTCCTCTCCCTCTCTCTCTCAATCGGCGCGAGCTGTGGCGGGGTGTATCGCGCGCATCGCATCGTCGCCGCTCTTTCCGCGCCTTTCGGTCCGCGGCGTCGCCTCGGCCAAACCGGCGCCTTGGCGGCGACTTTTGCCGCGAGGCGACGCCACATGCGAGGAGGACGCGCGAGCACGACGCCACCATTCCAACGATGCTTTCGGACGACTAGGCGACGCCTAGTGGGCGCCTTACTAACCCCGATCACAAATGAAAATACGATTAAATTCTTTGAGAGTGAGAAGTTGTTTTCATATAAGCTAGTCTGTGAACTTGTAATGAAAGACCTTACGCACTATAACCGAGCTTTCAAGGTGAAGACTTGTATGAGTGTGCAAGGGTATTGAATGGGAAATTTTAGTTAGGTAATCATTCCTTGACCGTGTAAAAGAAAAAGGTACTTTTTGGTGTATAATCTGTCTTTTGAAACATAAAACCTCTAGACATAATGTTAGATCATGTGGTGGTCGTGGATTCGTTGATGAGGAATAATTGACATTTTATTTTATTAGAATATTGCATTCGTGAATGCTCGGGTCGATACGCTTATGTGCTTGAGTTTTCAGGTTGGTTTTTTGACCATAATTGGTTTCGACCACGTTTGTTAGTCGGTGGTCTGAACGGCCTTGTATCATTGGTCTGAATAGTTTTGTCTTTGGCGATTCGAATGACCTTGTATAGGTGGTCCGAACGATCTTGTATCATTGGCCCGAACAACTTTGTGCTGGGTGGTCCAAACGATAAATTTCGACCATGGTAAGGTAACCACTGCAGGTTTCGACCACGTTAGACTAAAATCTCTACTGGCTTCGACCGTAGTAGGTAATTGTAGATTTCGACCTCGAATAGTAAATCGGTCGTAAACAACAATGAACTGGTCGTAAATCATAAGGTCATATACTACAGTATCCGATTGATGGTCATAGCTATAGTACTTTTTATGGTTGTGGCTACTGATGCCTAGTCGGTACTAGATAGTCGTAAACTTTATTGGTCGTACTTGATAGTCGTAAATTTTGCCGTCGGAAGTTGAAGACTTTGTGATCGTTATCGTAGACTTTACGGTCCGTACTCATAGACTTCATGGTTGGTGCAGTGTTTTTAACTCTTGCTACCTTCGATTATTTGAAGATTTGGCGCGATGTAATCATTCATCCCCTTTAATTGCGCTATACGATCCTACACATAACTTGGTGAAGTCACTCTATTTTTGAAATCGTACATATCCTGTTCGTAAAACCCTGGGTTTTTGGTGTATGCTCTTAGTGCATCTTGAGGACATCTGCATGTCGACAACGACGACAAGGTGGTTATGGACTTACTGTGGAATTGCATTGTAGACGCAACTCGCAACTGCAGGGCGGCCCCAATTGTCTTCTTCCTTCTTGGGTTAAGGAGCAGCTTTTGTTCTTATTTCAGTCAGGAAATGGGAGCTGCTGATGTAGTTAAACATAAGCCTTATTTGCTTGAGTTGTGTTGAGGCATTAGTAGCAGAGATTGTGCGATAACCCTATAAGCAGAGAGGTAGGAATCGCTTATAATTACTTGGGCTTGCTTACCTTCCTTTGTTCTATATACGATTTTCCTTTGTGCTCATTTTTGTTAAATTTCTTGTAGAAAATATACTAAGTTTACGTCCAAGGATTGGTGTCTGAAATAGTGAAATGTCAGTTTATAGAGTAAACCTGCAATGTTGGCTAGCAAGTGAGCCTCACCTTTCACGTGTTGATTCCTACTATTAAATGTTCAGTTTTTTGTTCAAGTGCTCTAAATGAGTAACTGTTTCCTGCTGCTCGAAAATATCACTGCCATGCTGAAAAAATTCAGCCTCTGGACTTGTCATGACAATCATTATGGATGGCGAATCAAAGAGTAGTGAACTTGACATAGTGACTGAACCTGACATAAACAGATTGTTTGCAAGTTGTCTAAACTACTTACTTTACAGGTACTTACGGTCCTAGCTGTGTTAATCATCACAGTCAAGAAAATTACACTAGTGGAAACTGAATTTGGAGTTTTCGACTACTACAGGAAAAACAGAAACTTTATATCTTGCAAATTGAACAGCAAGACATGTCTACATTAGAAACGTATAAAGTTTTGATTCCCAGTTATATTATCCGCATTGTATTGCTTCATCCTTTGGTGCAAGGTATTCAGATTTCTTTCCTTGTTTAGGTACTAACAGATTCATGTGGAAGCGAAGATACTTGAACAATTGCCTACTTTTGGGCTTTCAAAATTTGGGGTGGCCTATCCTTTCGGCTACACTGTTGTGTTTTCTTTTCTTTCGATTCCTCTTCTCCTATAATGAGAACCGACATTGTATTCAGCTCCGCAACCTTTGTGATTAAATAACATTTGTGAAATGCTTTTGAATGGAATATATCTCAGCATATCTTAATTGTAATTATTTTTGTATTCAGGTTGAAGTGCTTTGCTTGCCGCTTGCAGAGGCCACCCATCTTTCCATGGAAGACAATGTGGGCACTCAAGGTCTGATCCCAACACCACCTTCAAATTTTTGGTACGGTAGGAGGGAGCTATGTTGAATAGCCTAAGATGGATGGTTTTGGAGATGCCCAGTGTGGGGCCGGGGAGAAGCATAAATTCGGAAAGAACAAAGGAACCTAAAGTTGGGGCGGTTGGATTGATAAAAAGGAAAAGTGGCCACAAGCTATGCATCAGCAGCCGCAAGTTGGGACCCAGCGCTTGCACTTGCCATGTGGGCTTAGCAGGGGGAACGTGTCGAAAGCCTGGCTATCATAGTACAATTGTTGGATAATCACCTTTTTCTTTTTGTTAGTTGCTGAGAGATCGTCACCATCATTGCCTCATTGCATGCCACGAATGGATTGGAGGGTAATCATAGACCAATCAGTAGTACATTGTAGTTAACTGCAGAACAAACAAACCCATCTTATTCAGCTCATATAAGAGCAAGTACAATAGTATAGCCAACTAATGACTATAACACTTATCTATTTTATCTATAACTTTCAAAAAAATAGTTTATACAATAAGGTAGCTATTACAATAACTATTTAGCCCCACGTATAAGAGAGTGAAATGCATATTTTTATGTGCTATAGCTAGCTGTAATTTAGTAGCCAGCTTCCTTCTCTCTCTTCCTTTCTCTCTCTGCTACGTAAGATTTTGTTGATATTATATTTGCTATAGCCTGCTGACTAAGTCTTATTGTATCTGCTCTAATCTCATTTCACCCTGTTTTCTTCATCCATCTTTTTGAGGAAAATAAAATGGTTCCTGCCAACTTCAGTAAAACTACGGTGGTGGCGTAGTGCATAAGAAGCACAATAGAAACGCAGTGCAGAAAAAGCGCGACGGCCTTAGAAGGTTGTTTCTCTGCTTATCTCTTATATAAGCTCTACCCGGTAGATTACCAAACAGACCCGAGTAACCCCCGTCCTGAGAGTGAGAGGAACCTACTGTTGTTCAGTAATGCTTATACCCTGTCCCATACCAAACTCTCCCTCCTTTACTCCTGTAGAGGTTCAATCGATTTGAGCAGCTATTAGACCAGATTTGACGACTCAAAACTTGTGGTTGAGGGATCACTATATTCTTTGCTCAGCATAAGGTTGTCCTTACATTCTCCAAGCTTTGTCTTTACTCTACTCTGAAATATTTTTCATCTCCAAAACCATAACCCGATGCTCAGCGGCAGTACTACCCAACCATATCATGATTTCCCATGCTAATCTTTTTCCTAGAATCACTTTTGCAGGATTACCAGTAAAGTGCTCTGTTGTTCAGTAGTATAAAACAGTTGAGCTCCTGATCTACGATGATCATTTAGGTAGTATTTATAATAATACTAAGTCTTATCACTGTGAATATGGCTATCAAATTAAATAGGGCTTTTTCAGTGGTGGGATATAACCAGATATCATGTCATTCTAGACATTTATTATACATAAATACAATGCATAAATCAAGATAATGAAAGTACAATTAAATAAATAATTAACAGAATGTAGGTTCAATATGATCAAAAACATGTGACTTACCTCTTTGTTCATAATTATTTCATTGCAGTCTTCTGGTTAAACTGCTCTTGTAGTTCTTCTGTTGACCAACTTGTGTGGTCCGATTACTAGCACAGAAAACAAATGCAAATGAGTTCCTGCTTTGTGAAATGCAAGATGGAAATAAAATACAAATAAATAACTAAAAAGATAGAAATAAAATAGGTTTGGGTGGTTAGGGTTTAGGTGGTGCGCGTGGCTTGACTGCTTTGGTTTATCATTATTGGTATTGGGTTAATGGGTCCAAAACGATCGAAACGGCTATATAGGTGTTATATGGATTTCTATGATGGTTGTGGGTATGAACGATATTGGTTTGGAGTCGGAATATCATTTGGGTGGTTTGGAGTTTTATCAGAGTCTAAATTTGCAAAATGGGGTTGGGAATGGCGTAGATGGGCTCATGACAATCAAAATGGACATATATATGTGTTTTAGAGTTTTGTGAATAGTAACAAGTTTAGGTACTATTCACCATGGGTTTAGTCCTTATCGGGTTATCGCAGTCGTACTTGGAGAACAGAGGAGTCTCGAGTACTCAGGTGGTTTTTGGGTACGACTACGAAGTCGGGTGGACGGTCAAGAGGTTCGACTTCAAGTGTAAAGTCGACAGAGATTGGACGGTGTATGAGTTGCTTCGGAGATTGAACGACGTCCGAGTGGCCACAGATATCATCGGACGGCATACGAGTGGCTTAGGAGCATCGAATGACGTACGAGTGGCTTAGGAGCATCGAATGACGTCCGAGTGACTTAAAAGCATCGGATGACGTACGAGTATGGTGGTTTGGCACAGGGGCTGGGCTAAGGCGGCGGCACATGGCAGGGGTTGGGAAGGTGCAGGAGGGCGCGAAGCGGCTAGCAGGGGGAAGGTACAGGCTGCCTCGGGTGCAACATTGCAGTGGTTAAAAGGTAACATGGTGTGTCAGGTCAGCTGTGAGAGAGTTGGGAGTAGAGAGAAGGCAAAGAGGACGGCGAGATGGTGGGGGTGAGATGGGTACGACACTTGGCCAGGTGAAGGTCATGGCATTAATGGGAGGGTGTACAGTGGCTTGTGATGGCGGCAAAGAGCTCTGAGGCGCGCAAATTTGTGGTGCGGTGTTGTCGACCGAGAAACAGGGCAAGGAGAGCGGGAAGGCAGAGGCGGCGGTGAGCTCTGTTGGCAACTCTGACGCACGGCAAGGGCATTTAAGAGGGTGTCAGAGCGGGAAGGGCGAGGTGGTACGGTCTCTGACCGATTGCAGTAGTGTGGCAGTGCCAGGAAGAAACGGGAAGGCGCGGGAGCAGAAGAATCGGGGTGGCAGCGATATTTTCAGATGGTGAACATCGCTCGTGCGAAAAACTGCTGAAGGTGTGAAGCGGGAGGGAGATCAAGGCATGGATGGCCGGGATAAGTGCGGGTTTAAGCCAAGGATTCAAGAGAAATCAAAATCAAACAATAATTTAAATTACTTTTGAAATTCGGTTTTATTTCACTGATGAAGGCTGTTGCATTTTTGCTGGAGCTAAGCACCTACGGTCAGCATATCTCTATTATGGTCACTGATGAAATTTATGTTTTCCTGTTTGGTTGGTGCCTAACCTTGTCATGCCTAAGCTTAGGCAATATGTGGCTGCTACAGAAAGTGTGGCTAACAAAATCGAAGCCACACTTGTGGCAAAGTTTGGCAAGAAACTGAGTCTATAACGTGTGGGGCTGGGTGCTAAGAAAGTGTGGCATGCCACAATTACGTCAGTGAACCAAATAGCTACCTAAAAACTGTGGTACATCTAACTTGTGGCTAGGCAACTTCTAGTCATGAACCAAACAGGCTCAGGTGAACTAATTTTCTGGAAGTAGATTTCACTGGTGAACTAGCTATTTCTAGTCGGAAACTTTTACGAAAGATTCACCAATTAATTATAGATTGGCTTCCACATATCATTCTTACATTCAGTTACATTTATTCAGAACACTCTTTTGACAGGATGCAATCCTGACTTGTTTCTTGACAGCGTTCCCACAGGTGACCCAGCTGCTGACTGTCGGCATGCAGCCATCACAGCGATCAGTGAGCACTGTCATCCACTCGAACACCCAGAACAGAAGAACAGGTAAACATGAGCCCAGCATTGCCACTCAGTTGAGACAGTTAAAATCAGTCCTGACAAAGTATTAGTACAATAGTACATGTGTCTTAGCTGCTAATCGTGCAGGCACATGCATTGGGGCAGGGCCCCGGGCAAAATCTACATGGGGGCGCGCGTGTGAACGTGACGTAAACCGTCAAAGGGATGGGGGAGGCTAGCTCCCACGAAAAAAAGCGCGGCAATGGAGTACCAACCTTGGGCCCCTCACTCTTTCCACCGGGAGCTGACTAGGCACGGGGCTGGTGGCCCACAAAGCAGCCAATAGCATCCCTCCACATCTATAGCTACACCCCCTCGCTTTGCCAGCCAAAGACAAGAAGCGAAGTTTGGGATATTTCTAATCACCGGTACGTAAAGACTTGTTTATATTGATTTTTATTTATGTTATCGATTTGAAGAAGATATAAGATAATATAAATATATAGTTTTTTGGAGCGGATTCTTCGCTTCTCCCACTCCGAAAGTAAGTCAAGGATCACAGGTGCATCACGTACGCCCTTTCTCATGCTTCCGTCTCGTGCATATATCTCTATCACTTTCTGCACCACTCATGCCTTTCTTCTAAAAGGTATTTCATTCAGGTACTATTTATTTTTCAATCATAGTTATCAGCCGCAGCTAAAATCTACCGGCAAAAGTCAATAGGAACAACTCCAAAGCTAACTAACACAACACACAACAGAAAAGCAAAAGCAAAGGGGAGAGAGACAGACAGAGATCGAGAGCGAGCTATATAGCTTCTTGTGAAAGATGAGAATAATCCAAACATACATAAATTAGTCTCTGAAACTTTGCTATAAAGCAATACTCCCCTTCCCCTTTCCTTCCCTCTCTTCTTCCTCTCATTGGCCATTAGCCAATAGCACCAGGTCTCCTCCTCCTACTCAACTGCTCCTCTTACCTACATGACAATCTTGTTTAATTTTTATAGCTTATGTGTGTGTGTTATTGTATGTTGCAGGTTTTGTACGTTGTAGCTGATCATTCATTCATATAGCTATTGAAGCAAGGTTGGTGTGGCTGTCCTCATTTTAGCTTTGGATAGCCTTGCCTGCCTGCCTAGCTCTAAGCACCCTTTTGCTGTGAGAGTTTTGAGAGGAAAGAGAAGCAAATGGCGCCCGTGAGTTTGCCTCCAGGTTTCAGGTTCCACCCCACCGATGAGGAACTCATCATCTACTACCTTAAGAGGAAGATCAACGGGAGACACATAGAGCTCGAAATCATCCAGGAGGTTGATCTGTACAAGTGTGAGCCGTGGGATCTGCCAGGTACGTTCCTTTGCTTGTTCTGTTGATCTCTATGTTTGTATTGACTCTTTGACGAGGGAAGTTTTATGTAGTTCCTGCTAGAATATTGCAATCCAACCCTATGCCCATGAAAGTTTCAGCAATTAGTTCTCATCACTGGCTTGCTATATAGGAGTAACTACGTTTACGATTAGCTTTGAATAATAAATTTATGATTAGGTCTTGTCGTAGAGGTGGCCCAACCCTCTGAGATTGAGCCTTACAACTGATCCAATATGTAATAGACTTAATAGTATAAAGGAACATATCAATGTACTGCTATCATATGTAATTATTAAGGGGTAGGATGGTAATTCCCATCTTACCCCACTCATGTATATAAACCCCTAAAAGGAGTATAAGGGAGGGGGATCACTCATCTCCTCTTCTAGTCTCCCTCTCCACTATTTGGTCTGTACGTAGCCCCAAAAGGCTGAATAAGGAGATATAAGCAATGTTAACTAGTAATTACTAATTAACGATGGAACACATTTAGTTTTGTTGTACTTTTGGATAAATAGTTGTTTGAATTGCACAGGTTTAATTCTATTGTGAATTAACTATAAGTGGGATTGATCTGTAGGATTTTAACACTGCATACACTTTTATTGTTCTCCAAGGAAAGCACATATGTAGATGCCGTATTGTGGACACTAAGCAATCTTATTCAATTCTTATACCATTATGTCCTCCCAAGAAACACCAATGCCTACTCTTGAGGAAAGAATAATCACATGTTCTCTTCTTGATGAGCACTTCATCGACCAATTATACTTTACATGTATCAAATAATCACTAGACCTTCAAAATGCAACCAACAACATAATATAAGTTTGCTTCTTCAAAAAATTCAAACATATTTGTTAAAAGCCATGTTTTGCTATCCTAGCTTTGTGTAAAAGCAAGATTAACTATACTGTGAAATTCGCTTCTAGTTTCAACATTTTATGCACACCGAAAGGTGGGATATTGATAGATCTTGCTCCTTTTTGTTGAAAGAAATTAATCTTCCAAAAGAAAGGTCAAAATTCTGTTAAGTGTAAAGGTGATCACGTAGATACATATCTATGTCCATGCATTGAGCTAGTTGAAAGTGAAAAGAAATCCTTTATCTCAGTGACAACAAAGCTAAAGATTGTATATTTCGGACCAAGTCACAATCATTCAGAGATTTGAAGAAAATATTTGTTCTCTTTATCCACTTGCTATTTGCTTTCGATATTGACAGTTTACTAAAAAGGGAGTTTACTAACAAGGGAGTGACTCTTGTACAGGATACTATTTTTTCTTTCATCTTCAGTCACTTTTTTTATACTGCAACTTTAGGTAACTGAGAGTGCAACTTTAGGAGGTAGATAATTAGTACACTGCAACTTTAGGTGATTGAGAATGCAATTTCAGGTGATTGAGAGATAAAAAAAATTTAGTCGATGTGCAATAGCAAAACCATACTAAAAATTACTCTGTAGCATTGTATGAATCAAACGAGTGCTGTAAAAAATTGAATGGAAAGATAAAACAAAGAGGATTCTTTTTTCTTCTTTGGGTGACAATATAAAGCAAGAAATTAAGAAAGGGACTTCAGAGATGGACACAAGTCAAGGAGACGGACAAAAGTTAAACAGCCTCCAAGAGATATAAAGTTATCTTGGTCTAGTTTTTATTTTTCAACTATAGTAGGCTGTCGTGTTTAATTGAAACGTTTGAGCTCTACAATTAGCTCTAATCATGGTTAACACACACCTACGCATAAAAAAGGTGATCTATATATGTTGTATATATGCTGTATGTATGTATGACATCTCTCCTAACTAAATGTACAGAAAAATCCTTCCTTCCGAGCAGAGACCTCGAATGGTATTTCTTCAGCCCTCGAGACCGCAAGTACCCGAATGGATCTAGGACAAACCGCGCGACAAAAGCCGGATACTGGAAGGCAACCGGAAAAGACCGAAAAGTGAACGCGCAGAAGCGTCCCGTTGGTATGAAGAAGACCCTGGTGTACTACCGTGGCCGAGCCCCACATGGTTCTCGCACCGACTGGGTCATGCACGAGTACCGCCTCGACGAGAGGGAGTGTGAGACCGACACTGGCTTACAGGTGCTAATTACTTTAGTGCATATTTAAATCTCTATGCATGCTATAGAGTGGGAAGAGTACCATACCATAAACTACTCATGTGTGAACCTTTTTTTACCGAAACCCTAAACGGAGCTAGAGACCTAGAGTATTGAACACGTTCCATACTAGCTAGCTAGCTAGTAGCTAGCTGATATAGATTGGGCCTCTGACAATGCAACCTCTTTGCATTTCTGTATATAGGACGCATACGCATTGTGCCGGGTGTTCAAGAAGACAGCGCCCGGGCCAAAGATCATCGAGCATTATGGCGCAGTGCACCACCACGTCGAGCAACCTCAGTCGATGGCAAGAAGCGTCGACCGCTCCCCGACGCTTGACGTGTCGTGTGATGGAAGAGGTGATGACCTTGAGGGCAGCAGCTTCTCGTTCCCGACGGAGGCGCCAATGGACTCCATGGCCATGCACGGTGGATTCGGAATGCAGATGGGCGGTGCTCCTCACGAGGATGGCAAATGGATGCAGTTTCTGAGCGAAGACGCCTTTAACGCCATCAGTCCGTTCTTCATGAATCCAGCTGCCTCTAACTTCTCATGCCTTCCATCCAAGGTAAATAAAGGCAGCAATTTCTAGAGTTTCAGTAGCAATGCACAGGTGAACAATAATAAACTTGAGTGCTAGCTTATTGGTGCACATATTTATACCATGCAGGTGGATGTTGCACTGGAGTGTGCAAGGCTGCAGCACAGGCTCTCCTTGCCTCCCTTGGAGGTGGACGACTTTCCTCAGGCCGTCAGCCTCGACACGAAGACGGGCATACTCCGCAGCAACCCAAACGAGGTTGACATCCTTCAAGAGTTCCTCTCTGTTGCGTCAGCCTCGCAGGAGCTGATCAATGGCTCTAGTAGTAGCTACCCTGAAATGTGGTTAGGTGCCGGCACGAGCAGTGCTAGCACACACTACATGGACGAGTTGTCCTCTCTTGTTGAGCTCGGGTGAAGACAAAGGAGGAGGTCGACAATTTCTACCAGATGGGCGGCATTGGCACGTCCGGCCATGATGAACCAGCTAGGCTGGTTGAAATCACTGACATGGAGGAGTTCAAGAAAGAGAGGAAGCTGGTCGAGAACCTTACAGGAGTCAAGCTGGTGAACAATGACCTAGGAGAGGTAATTGCCTTCGTGAATATTATACATATGGGTATTGACACCCTATACATATATATCCTCTCTAATATAGATTATTATGGGATTGTTACTAACTTACTTGAATTTTCTCAACCAGATTGTTTTAGAAGGAGATGACAGCATTCCAACAGAAGGCATCACACATTATCCTGTAAAGATACCGCAGACAATTCAGG
>JAYEVI010000392.1:0-92149 GCA_036346575.1 Dendrocalamus sinicus | reverse complement strand
TTCACGCCTAGATTACGTCCCGATAAGAACTAAAGATATGTTGAGTAAAGTTGATTACAGTTGACCTTCCAAGATTTTTTGCCGGAATATCTGCCTTTTCACACACAGCATAGATGGGTTTTGTTTTTTGACACCTAAAAATGCAAAATCAATTTCGTTTTTTCAAGAATTGATTCAATAAGCACTTGTCAATATCAAAATTAAAGTTATTTGTGGGTACTAAAGTACCTGCCGTCGTAGGTGCAGTGTCGATCCAGCTTATTGCCGCAGTATACATTTCAATGCAAAGAATTTGAACTTAGAATCGAATGTTCATAATAAGATAAGATTCTCGAAGCATTCATTTCAGAAATTCTTGAATGAATACATCATTTGGTTTTGGCACAGAAAGGCAAAGATCGAAAGACAAAGCTGCCAAACAAGTACAATAGAAAGAGTATATATAGCAATATTCACGATTGTTAGCCTGAGCAGCTGGTAGCTAAGAAGAAAACTAAATGATAAAGAACAGTTAAAACAACCAGTATAATAGCATATCAGTTATTTTCAAATCTGAGTAGATACTGATTTGATTGAGTTATTTTTCTGTAAGAAAATCCTTTTCGGACTTTCAACGCAAAATGGAAGAAATTCGACGATAGAAGATCTTTAATAGTAAATTCCATGTAATGACAATGCATTTTTGGACTTATTGAGTCCGCGCATGTCTAGAATTCCAGAGAGTATCCTCATTTTTTATGGTTGAAGCAGATTGACGAATAACAAAACAAATAAACATACCAGTGTTTGTTGAGATAAACAATGCAGGGCCGCAGCGGTTTCGTCCTGTTGAGTGCTGTCCTTTGCATTTTTCTGACGAAAGAAAGATTGTAGCTTCGCAGAGAGCCAAAGAAAGTTTATTTAGAGAATAATTATCTTCATGAACTTGACATGCATTTTCATTCATTTTCTTTCTAGAAACATAACAGCGTCAAGTCCGTCGTCAGTTGAATGCTTTCATTTCTTGAAAATTTGTCTATACGTAAACACCGTATAAAAATGAGACTCATCCCTATGATAGATTTGTTGCATTATATTAGCAAAGCGTTCTTCTTGTCAAAAGTATTCGATTCGACTCAGACTTTAAATATTCAGAATTTATAGGAAAACTGTTCGTTGATGTGAATGACTCAAATGCAGGCTCTCCCACTTGATTTGAGTCGTTTTAGGTAAAAGAAGAATGTTACAGCAAAGCAAAACATCTACCAGTTTTACACGAAATGTGTTTTTTATCATTTCTTTTCTTCTTTGGTACTGGAGTCGAGTTTAGAGTTTTTATATCTATATCTCAAAATCTTCAATCTTTTCATTGAATAGTTTATTTAGTTAGTTAATTGTTTGTTTTGTATATTGTTAATCTAATTCTCAATATAGTAATTAATTAATTAATTTTTTTGAGGTCGATAGTTTATTTGTTGAGAAGAATCGATCTTCTCTTCATTTGTGATTGATGAGTCTTCAATTAATGTTTAAATAAGTGTTCCAGCAAAATTCTTTATTCGTCTTTCGAACCATGTTTTCATATGATAACATGGTTTAATGGATTCTTTTCCCCGAAATACTATTTTTATCCATATTTTCATAGATAGCAAGTTTGAATTAGTATACAAAAATTAAACTAAATCAATGATCATTCATGATCTCATTCATAGATCAATTTCATAACACTTTTGCAATGATTGAGTAACGTTTATAGGAAATTTCGTTTAAACGATGTAGAAAATCGGCAAGACTTCGAGGACATGATTGTGATTTCATTCATATATTATAAAGTTATTAGCCATTAAATGAACCAATTTGTGCTGGTGTTTGTGGGCAATAGCAACATTTATCGAGACAGAATTGATTTTATCATGAAAGAATTAGTTAGTGAAAACAATATTAGGCTAACTTTGTCAGTCTCATCTCTAATATAGTTTGTCAAGAAGAAAGTCCACTTGAAAATTGAAAAGTCTATTTGTATCAATCGTCATATTCGATTTCTACAGAAGAGAAATGTTATCGAAAGGAAATACAGGGTATGTTGTTACTTTCGAAAGAAAAAGAATAGGGAATTCGATGGTAAACAAAATCAGATACCTTCACAAATCGTTGATAAACAATAAACGCATGGCAATAAACACAACACGTTCATCAACACCGAACTGGAATAGAATGTGAATGTTCGAGAGATGAGACAAAGAAAAGAGTTAGAGACGACTCCTTTGGCCGAAGGATTTTCTTTGCCGTCGTCAGGCCGTCAACTGAGTCGAGCAGTCAATGAAATTTGTTTTTTCTGCAAGCGAAATTCATAAGTCAAGTTTATCTACACAGTATTATGATTGAAATTTCGAATCAGCGAGCGCATGAGATAAAAAGATTGTTTAGCTACATTCTGTCCATGTCAGTTGCAATATTCACCGATCCAGAAGCGATCGATATCTTCGAGCGGTATCCGATCCTTAAAAACTTGTTAAATGTTCCAGCCATTTCTTGAAAAGGGCGTCAACTACAAGAATTGTTTCATGATAGGAACAGAATTCTTTTAAAGAAAAGAAGGAACTTTGAGTTATTCGAAAGAACTAAATTAATAAAAAAGTAGAGAGGATCAGCAGTCCCCTCAAGCCGTCTATTTGTGAACATACTCTGCTCCTCTTTCAGTCCTATTTTTTTATGTCAAAGTCAACCACATAAGCTCATTTTATTACTTCTTTATATTCAATTTGTTTTCTTACATTTATTTCCATTGACAAATCTATTGAACAAATGACTGTAGAGATATAAATCCTTTACACATATTGTTGTGTTTTTCGCCTGTTATCGTTGTTCTCTCATTTACATTCAAAAGATTTTTTGATTTCTTTTAAAGAAATTGAAAACGATATTTCTTGCCATCGCGATTAGTCGCCTTTTGGTCTTTAAGAAATACCGACCCACTATTTTAGATTTGAGCGTTTTAATGGGGAGTGTCTTCTTTTGACGTCTGTTAGTTCAATGCTTGATTAGGAGCCGTGGTGGTTCCATTGATTTTTGCTCGATCGTACCCAAGATCCTATTTGCCTGTTGTTAATCACGGTAGAGTACCGGCTAAGGTGACTATGCTACACATTTGATTTAGTTGTCAAATTTCGTTCAGACTTCGGCAGAGTCTAGAAGACGACCGATCATGACGAATGAAAATACATGTCGTAAAATCAAATTTATTTCGATTTGAATGAATAAAGTTCCCGATTTTCTGTCCAGTGAATAGAGTTCGGTCTCCACTTGGTAAATAAAGCGTCGAGCTTAACTTCTTAATTGAAATGATTCTCGACGTTAAAATGTTTTGATGAGGACTCGATTTTTCTTCGTTTTTTGTATCCTAATATTCTTGACATGATTGAAAAGGATGCTATGGATTGAATGTAAAAGAAGCAGCATGAAGACAAAGATATCAGAGTCCAAAAGTCAAGATACTGCCTGTAAATAAAGATTTGTTCTCTTTGTATCAGAACAAACATAAACTGTTCAGAAAGAAAGAAGACCTGTGATTAGACTCTTGTCGCAACACCTGCTTCTGACCATAATGCAACACGTGTCATCATTTGCCAAACTGCTTCTTCTTTCGATTCGCAGTAGATAAAATGAAATTCGAAAAGTATTCAGAAAACAAATTCGTCAACATACTTTCGTCTACACACTTTTCAGAGATATATTTATAGCATTTGCCCATGATTATGATTAATGATTCTGAGCTCGTGAAATTGTTAGTTGTAATAACAGAAATAGTTCATTACTTGTGAAACGTTTAATTATCTTCATATCACAGAATTTTTGATTAACTCGGTTAATCATCTCGACAGTTGATTATAACAATTTTTAGATTTCCGAGTTTATTCTCAGATTCTATCTGAGGTTTGATGTTGTAAACATTTTCGCCGCCATTATATTACTTAACTGTCCGAAAAGAAACACTAAAGTTCTCAGAATTTACGATCTATCATTCAATATTTCTTTAGAGACAAATTTTTGCATTTTATTATTCATCACACAGAAATAGTCCTTATCCATCTGAAATTTTGTTCAACTCTCAATACTCGATTCATATGTTATCTTTGTATATTTTTTTTCATTCAATATTTGAATTGGAATATTAACGAAATGATTTTTCTTTTGAAAAAGAAAATAAAAGACTATTTCGATTCTTATAATTTTATGTAGTCAGAATATGAATTTTTTCGTTTCTTTCGTTAACACCTTATCACATCTCTGAATCTTTGTGAACGAACTTTTTCAGAAGATGGAACATTTTTACCTAGGCTCGAAAATCAACTTTATCTTTCATGCATTATGTTTTGATGAAAGGCCTGAAGAACTCTTGAAGAAGAAAGTTGGTTTAAAATACTTTCGGCAATATCTTTTCTTTCTTGATTAACCATGAAGTTATCTAAATTGCTCAGCAAACTTCTCACGATTTTTCAGTACTTTCATGTGTCATCAGCCTTGTTAGTAAGGAATCAATGCCAGAGAACAATAGATACGAATGAAACACGATATTATGTCTTCGCTACCTATTCGGATCCCAATAAAAGTCAATTTTTGTATGACGGCATCCTATTAGTAAAATTTACCGACGGTCAGATTGCCATCGATTTAATGATGTAGAAATCTTTCATTATCACAGTGATCCGAGGACTCCGACTTTGCACGACCGCAAAGCGTTTCGATTACGCCAGTTCTCTGCTCGTAAACAGCATATACGAAATTTCATGTAACGAAGTTCGGTATTTGCAGAAGTTCTTTATGAAAGAGTTATTTTTCGATGTTCACCGTGTCAATCCCACTTTTTCCGTGATCACACAGCGAGCGCAGTTTGGCATTTGGATATCATCACGCTCGGTGAACCCCACCATCATTAGACAAACTACAATTCAGAAATGACGATAAAGATAAGATCAATTCCTTCCATTTCGAATGTTCCTCATACCATAAAAATAGTAGTGAATCAACTTTGTTTCAATTCAAAAATAGTTAGCAGACTTCACCGAAATCATTTTTAGAAAGTGCGCATTTTATTTGGGAGATTTTCTCATGTAAATAGCGAAATTATCATTCATCCATCCAGTAAGCCTGAGTCCGGCAACGGCCCGATTTTGAATTTTTCACTTCACAAATTTTTTGTTGCGAATCAGTTATACGACGTCCACCGTTAGTTGCTTGGCTGACATTGGCAGTTCATGTTACACCGTTAAATAACAAAGCCTTCATTCATTTTCTTCTGTTAATACGCGTCAAGTTCCGCAATCTGAGAAACCAAGATCCGCAACGACCGCAATTATATCGCGAAAAGCAAGCCTGTGTCGGGTAAATGATAATTGTATTACTGAAAATCGTTCAGGACGGGTTCGCCGATGCACCGCTTCTTGAGCCATCGCTCAGTCACTCCGTGTTATGTAGAGCCGTCAGCCTCGGTTCTCACGGCGGAACAATATTATTTCTGGTGCCACATTCGCTTCACTGCCTTTACTGGCCTTTGGGAAGCCGCATTCAGCTGATGAAGGGTTATATAGCGGTGTCTCATGAGCTAACTGTTCTGCCACTTCTTTCGGCAGTATGTCGCGAATCCAGTTTCGCCCGTGTCCTGATATTGCCGCCGCATACGCTCGCCTGCCGCTGCCGCCGTGCCGTTTCGATTTCCAGCCCATTGTCAAGGAAGCCTTCGCGAGCGGCTCAGACATCATACTTCTCATCCGCCGTATTCAGGCAGATCGTCACCATGGTTCATCTCACATGCCAGTGTAGCCGGCTATTCGGCGTTCCCCATTCTGTTCGGTTCTAGGAAAACCACTGAATGATCTCGGAAACCGGTCAAATTTGGTCAGCGAGTGAAAGACTTTCAACATTGTTGCCGCTCAGCGGTTCTTCGGGCCGACTCCAACATGCCAGCTCAACACCCGCCTACCTTTTCATGCTTGGCTCGTGTGGGGGACTGTTCGTCGTTTTAGTATTAGTATAGGATCGGTCTCACGTGAAATTACTTCACCGTCGTAAGCCGATAAAGTTGCGTCGCGTTATTAAAGCCGATATCATCAACCGTTAATCTTGCATGGAGGCAATGCACGAACGTAATTCCTGGCTGCTTCTGGAAGTTCCTCTTTGTCGGACATTAACATAGCAGAATTTTGAAGGAAGGAAAGTGAAATACCTGTTATCTTAGGAACAAGATATTGCTTTTCGTATTTGTTTGTTTTTTTTATTTGAATTTTCTATTTCGATTGTTAACGACTATTTTAGTATCTTTTCGCACTATACCAGAAATGCCGAGGTGTTATATTTAATTTCAGCATTCCGCCTGTTATTATGTCTCTTTCCACAGAATGCGAGGTCAATCATTGCGGGTATGCTAGATGCCCGCACTGTTGTTTCTTTCTCCTCATACGACCATTTTGTCAATGATGAGCTGGCAGGCGATACTTTTCCTGTCAATAGTTAAGAGCGGATTTCATGCCAATATCTTCGATCGAAGTAGTGGAGGTCAGAATATCAGAATACGATGAATGGAACAAGAGAAAACTTTTAGCGATAAAGGGCAGTGATCAGCAGGATTGCACCATCATGCGCAGCTCACTCGCAACGTCTATCGCATTATTGAAATTTAAAAATGCAATTTTCATACTCTGAAGTCATATTTATTATTAAGCATTTAGAATAAAACTATCACCATATTTTCCTTTCCTGTTCTTTCTTTCAGCGCACTCAGTGTTGTGTTTTTCACAATGGGGCTTTCTCACCGCCTCATGGGGTGTTCACGTGGGTCAGTAACTGGCTCTCTCTGGTTGCTGGCAGCCACGCACAACATTTTGTCTGGCTTGTCAGCCTTTGTTCACCGCGCTCTGGGGATACTAAACGGTTTTGTATCTCTGCAACTAGCGCAACATTTTCTGCAACAGTTTACAGCAGCACCGCTCTGTTACTGCTCACTTCTTCACGTGTGATTTATGTCGCGTTTGCCGTATATCGGCTGAAGTAGATTCTTTCTTTCTCAAGCCTTCTCAATGTACAAGCTCAGCACACAGCTTTCAGAGCGTATATGCATTTAGTCTTCAGACAGACGGATATCGCATGATGAAGCACACGAGCGGATATAGAAAGGGACAATGAATCCTCATGTTATGACATCTACATTATCTAGTTCTGGCATCAAATATCTGCTTATGTTCTCATGTATATGAACACTCTATGCCGATAGCCATAAAACGTAGAGTATCTCCTAGTTTTTCGGCCCATCAATACTGCTTAGTTATCTGCATCGACCATCAGCTTGGAATACTCCTCCTTCTTGAAATAGCAAGCCTGGTTTGTGCAAAACAAATTGTTTGTCTTCATAATACATCTTCAGAGTCAATACCTTCATGAGGAACTAATCATTGCCGCCGTTACCGGGTTCCAGCCTGAGTTCATCTCGTAGAATGCTCAACAGTGACGATTTCAGGTTTCCGTCGTAAACTCACTGTTACCCAATTGTAAATCAATACTCAAACCGCACTCTAAGATTTAGGGCATTGGTTGTCATGTAGTCTTTGTACAGAAACAATAGCATCCTCCGGCTCATACCACTCCAGGTTTTTCTCACCATTCTCATAGTGTATGAGCAGGCGCATGACAGGCGGTTACGAGTTCTGCTCAGACATGTCTTTTTGATCCAGTCGAAAATCGATTTTCATGGTATAAAAAGCTATGACCTCTTCAGCTGTAATGATTCTCTGAATCACTTTTGTCATGCAGTGGTCATCCATGATCGCATTTGCGGATTGATTACTCTGTTCGTTCATGAGCAGGTGCAAGTCGGGATAGGTGTTTGTATAATGTTTCGTCGCATATTAAGTATTTTTCTTCATTCAGCGAATATTCCGGTTGAAGGGCATGTTCGTAATGCTTGTAGGTCCCAGAATAAAAGTCTATTATTCCCCTTTCGGGTAGTCGATACCACATTGCTTCCAACATCAAAGAAAAGCAGTTCGACTCAATGTTTATTCGTTCAGTGAATTTATCCGACATTGTGCATATTGATTCTTTCTCACAACGACTTTTCGTAATACCGCGTATTTGATTCAATTCATAAATGACTTATGCTTCGAGTCTTCAGTATCGATAAGAACTGAGCCTTATTGTTCTTATACATGGTAGTATGAATATGCTCATACTTCGTTATGTATGACGATGATGAGATCTCCATGATAGCATTGTTCCAATAGACTTCAAGGGAATGTTTCAAGGTGCGTATCCAGAATTAAACTCGCAAATTTAATACCATAGTTGCTTAACATTTCACATGATAATGATCATCGCAACATCAAATAATCATTTACATAGAAAGACATATCATAGAAAAGAAATGAAAAATATTCTTGAGATGGCAATATTTCCGGAGATTCATGAAAAAATACTTGATCTCTAATGAAAGAGAGAGCCGAGAGGGATTGCTAATTCTATCGCTGTTGAATGGATCCGTTTATTGAGTTCGACCATAGTATCATTTTCAGTTAAAGAATGACCTGTTATCGTATGAGTCGGGACCATTTATTTATGATGTACCAGTTGATAACAAGGGATCTAATGAATTATGAAGCTTATTATTTTTCATTATCAGACAACCTTTCTGCTCAGCCCCGCTGGGCTTAATCGTTTCATTGTCATCTGCTGAAACTCAGCCTCGCTTAAGCTTCTGTCGTGGGTATTTCACCGACGTCTTATAGGTCAGCTTGGCCCATGCCCCTATTTTCCTCATGCAGCTTAGTTTTCTTTTCAGAAGAACGAAAAGTTACCTTTCATTCTTCAGTAAGCTTATCATAAAGGGCTTCGACAAGGGTTTTATTCGTTCTTTGAGCAAAAAGATAAAGATCGGATAGATTCGAACCGCAATTGCAAAGGTAATAACTACTATGCCAGCCCAAATCATGATCTTCACCAACTTGGATTTGGTTCTCTCGCGAAAATCGCGAGTTGCAGAGATGAGAACCATGAAAAGCAAGATCCCGAATAAGAAAACAGAAACCGAGGAAACCACAAGAGTGAAGACTAGTAGAGTCTCGTCTTTTGTCATTCTTTGCTCCTTTTTCACTCAATGATTCATTCGAATTTCCCGACCAAAAATTCTATATGTCTATTCTATGATATTTCTATATATATAGAATATGATATCTAATATGACACCCGATTTGTCAAAGGGATTGGATTGGTGACTTACCCATTCAGTGACTTTGGCACTGGACGTTCCAAAAACGGGTACTATCGGATCGGGTGAATTAGAGAATAGACAGAGATCCGTTGGCATTTCAGCCTTTCTTCTCCTTTCAGGGCCTATCCGAAAGAGAATCCAGTACCTCTTGGTCCTGAATATCAGAATAGGACGAACGAACCGGCCTCCGCGGATATCTTTGCTTCGGAACAAAACCCTGCAATCAAATAGATTGTCCCAAGGGCGCCATATTCTAGGAGCCCAAGTTATGCTATTGAAAATTCGTTCCTCTAGCAGTTCCGGTTTGACCATTCCGTTCCCTTTTTCAAACTCCACTTCTTTTCATATAGCAATCCCTGATCAAAGAGAGAACAATATCCATTTCAAAACATTTCTAACGGATTCCTTGGTTCGGACCGACGAAGTAATGGCACTCAATTATTATCAACCTGACTGCAATCTTTTTCTGTCGGTAAGGATTGCACCAGAGCACCTTCTACTTCTAATAGGCCATGAACTATAGATAGAGAAGAATCATTCTGAGCGAGTCCATAAGAAGCGACCCACTTTTTCATCGGTTCCGGGGAAGACCAAAGATCTTGCGCGACCGGTCCGCCAGAAAACTCAAAAGAGAAAGAAGTCTCGTTAATCTCTTCATGCTCGTTCCAAGTTCGAAGTACCCTTTGGCCAAAGAAAAACCCGCTTCCTGACACGATTGCCTCTTTATATAGATAGATTCTATGGGGTTATTACTTAGAAGTCTATTTTGTACAAGAGCCCCTCCTATCTGATAGAAAAGGGTCCCATGATCCCGAGCCGGTCTTACCTTGGCTCAAAACCCCAAGTTTGTCTATGAAGAGCTAATCTAATTGTATTAGTTTCTATAATGGATTTCTTATGTGGAATACTAATGGATAGGGCCTCGTTGCTAAGTGCTACAAGATCTAGTGCACTGGAACTCGTGGTTATGGACCCGAATCCTTTAGTATGGAACATTGTCTTTTCCAAGTAAAAACCCCTAGTATATGAAAGAATGAAAAGGTGCTTTCGTTCTTGTGGAATAAGAAGCCCTCGTACCTTAATGAAAGGAAAATAGGAATTTTTCGTTAGGTATTTGACCAAATAGGATCGTCCAGTTCCTATAGAACCTATCACTAAAATACCCGATAGGGCTAAGCGGAACGAAAAGGGTTTTCCATGAGATGGTAAATGAAAACGATTAGCCCCACACGAGGTTTGGGAATAAGTGATTGTCTGATAATGAGCAAGGAATATACGTCTTTCTGCTAAAGAGGATCTATTAAACTCATAATTCATTAGATCCTTGTTATCAATGTCAACTAGGTATCATAAGTAAATGGATCCCGGTTGTTCAATCCTTTGATAACCAAGGTCATTCTTTGCTAAAGAGAAATGATCACTATGAGTCAGACTCAATAGAATTGGATCCATTCCAAATAGCGAGAATTAGGATTCTTGATCCCTCTCAATCTCTCTTTCAATTCGAGGATCCAGAGAGGTGTTTTCATAGTCATCTCCGAATATTTGCCATCTCCGAATATTTTCGATTTCATTTTTCTATGATATGTCTTTCTATATGAAAATTGGTTATTTACGATGTACGATGATCCCTGTTAAGCATCCATGGCTGAATGGTTAAAGCGCCCAACTCATAATTGGTAAATTTGCGGGTTCAATTCCTGCTGGATGCACGCGAACGGGAACGTTCCATAAGTCTATTGGAACTGGCTCTCTATCCATGGAATCTCATCCATCATCCATACATAACGAATTGGTATGGTATATTCATACCATAACATAAGAACAATAAGAACTCGAATTCTTATCGATACTGGAACTCAGAGCATAGGAGGGAAAGTCGATTTATGGATGGAATCAAATACGCAGTATTTACAGAAAAAAGTCTTCGTTTATTGGGAAAGAATCAATATACTTTTAATGTCGAATCGGGATTCACTAAGACAGAAATAAAGCATTGGGTCGAACTCTTCTTTGGTGTTAAGGTAGTAGCTGTGAATAGCCATCGACTACCCAGAAAGGGTAGAAGAATGGGACCTATTCTGGGACATACAATGCATTACAGACGTATGATCATTACCCTTCAACCGGGTTATTCTATTCCACTTCTAGATAGAGAAAAACTAAAGGAGAATACTTAATAATACGGCGAAACATTTATACAAAACACCTATCCCGAGCACACGCAAGGGAACCGTAGACAGGCAAGTGAAATCCAATCCACGAAATAATTTGATCCATGGACGGCACCGTTGTGGTAAAGGTCGTAATTCCAGAGGAATCATTACCGCAAGGCATAGAGGGGGAGGTCATAAGCGCCTATACCGTAAAATCGATTTTCGACGGAATCAAAAAGACATATCTGGTAGAATCGTAACCATAGAATACGACCCTAATCGAAATGCATACATTTGTCTCATACACTATGGGGATGGTGAGAAGAGATATATTTTACATCCCAGAGGGGCTATAATTGGAGATACTATTGTTTCTGGTACAAAAGTTCCTATATCAATGGGAAATGCCCTACCTTTGAGTGCGGTTTGAACTATTGATTTACGTAATTGGAAGTAACCAATTAGGTTTACGACGAAACCTAGAAATCGATCACTGATCCAATTTGACTACCTCTACGGGATAGACCTCAACAGAAAACCGTTGAGTAACGGCAGCAAGTGATTGAGTTCAGTAGTTCCTCATAGAAAATTATTGACTCTAGAGATATGGTAATATGGAGAAGACAAAATTGTTTGAAGCACGCACAGAACCGGAAGCGCCCCTTGTTTCAAAGAGAGGAGGACGGGTTATTCACATTTAATTTGATGGTCAGAGGCGAATTGAAAGCTAAGCAGTGGTAATTAAGACCCCCCGGGGAAAATAGGGATGTCTCCTACGTTACCCATAATATGTGGAAGTATCGACGTAATTTCATAGAGTCATTCGATCTGAATGCTACATGAAGAACATAAGCCAGATGACGGAACGCGGAGACCTAGGATGTAGAAGATCATAACATGAGCGATTCGGCAGATTTGGATTCCTTTCCTATATATCCACTCATGTGGTACTTCATCATACGATTCATATAAGATCCATCTGTCTAGAGATCGTCATATACATCTAGAAAGCTGTATGCTTTGGAAGAAGCTTGTACAGTTTGGGAAGGGGTTTTTTGAGAGAAAAGAAGAATCTACTTCAACCGATATGCCCTTAGGCACGGCCATACATAACATAGAAATCACACGTGGAAGGGGTGGGCAATTAGCTAGAGCAGCAGGTGCTGTAGCGAAACTGATTGCAAAAGAGGGTAAATCGGCCACTTTAAGATTACCATCTGGGGAGGTCCGTTTGGTATCCCAAAATTGCTTAGCAACAGTCGGACAAGTGGGTAATGTTGGGGTGAACCAAAAAAGTTTGGGTAGAGCCGGATCTAAGTGTTGGCTAGGTAAACGCCCCGTAGTAAGAGGGGTAGTTATGAACCCTGTGGACCACCCCCATGGGGGCGGTGAAGGGAAAGCCCCCATTGGTAGAAAAAAACCCACAACCCCTTGGGGTTATCCTGCGCTTGGAAGAAGAACTAGGAAAAGGAAAAAATATAGTGATAGTTTTATTCTTCGTCGCCGTAAGTAAATACGTAACTAGGAATATGGAAAATTGCATTTTTGGAATTTGCAATAATGCGATGGGCGAACGACGGGAATTGAACCCGCGCATGGTGGATTCACAATCCACTGCCTTGATCCACTTGGCTACATCCGCCCCTTATCCAGCTAAAGGATTTTTCTCTTTGTTCCATTCATCATTATTCTATTTATTCTGACCTCCATACTTCGATCGAGATATTGGACATAGAATGCCACTCTTTAAAATGGAAAAAGGAGTAATCAGCTGTGACACGAAAAAAAACGAATCCTTTTGTAGCTCATCATTTATTGGCAAAAATCGAAAAGGTCAATATGAAGGAGGAGAAAGAAACAATAGTAACGTGGTCCCGGGCATCTAGCATTCTACCCGCAATGGTTGGCCATACAATCGCGATTCATAATGGAAAGGAACATATACCTATTTACATAACAAATCCTATGGTAGGTCGCAAATTGGGGGAATTCGTGCCTACTCGGCATTTCACGAGTTATGAAAGTGCAAGAAAAGATACTAAATCTCGTCGTTAACTGAATTCAGAATAGAAAGATTCAAAATAAAAAAAAAAACAAACAAATACGAAATACCCAATATCTTGTTCCAGCAAGATATTGGGTATTTCTGGCTTTCCTTCCTTCAAAAATTCCTATATGTTAGTAGAAAAGCCTTATCCATTAAGAGATGGAACTTCAAGAGCAGCTAGGTCTAGAGGGAAGTTGTGAGCATTACGTTCGTGCATTACCTCCATACCAAGATTAGCACGGTTGATGATATCAGCCCAAGTATTAATAACGCGACCTTGGCTATCAACTACGGATTGGTTGAAATTGAAACCATTTAGGTTGAAAGCCATAGTACTAATACCTAAAGCAGTGAACCAGATCCCTACTACAGGCCAAGCAGCCAAGAAGAAGTGTAAAGAACGAGAGTTGTTGAAACTAGCATATTGGAAGATTAATCGGCCAAAATAACCATGAGCAGCCACAATATTATAAGTCTCTTCCTCTTGACCAAATTTGTAACCCTCATTAGCAGATTCATTTTCAGTGGTTTCCCTGATCAAACTAGAGGTTACCAAGGAACCATGCATAGCACTGAATAGGGAACCGCCGAATACACCAGCTACACCTAACATGTGAAATGGATGCATAAGGATGTTGTGCTCTGCCTGGAATACAATCATAAAGTTGAAAGTACCAGATATTCCTAAAGGCATACCATCAGAGAAACTTCCTTGACCAATAGGGTAAATCAAGAAAACAGCAGCAGCAGCTGCAACAGGAGCTGAATATGCAACAGCAATCCAAGGACGCATACCCAGACGGAAACTAAGTTCCCACTCACGACCCATATAACAAGCTACACCAAGTAAGAAGTGTAGAACAATTAGCTCATAAGGACCGCCATTGTATAACCACTCATCAACAGATGCAGCTTCCCAAATTGGGTAAAAGTGCAATCCGATCGCCGCAGAAGTAGGAATAATGGCACCAGAGATAATATTGTTTCCATAAAGTAAAGAACCAGAAACAGGCTCACGAATACCATCAATATCTACTGGAGGGGCTGCGATGAAGGCGATAATAAATACGGAAGTTGCGGTCAATAAGGTAGGGATCATCAAAACACCGAACCATCCGATGTAAAGACGATTTTCGGTGCTAGTTATCCAGTTGCAGAAGCGACCCCACAGGCTTGTACTTTCGCGTCTCTCTAAAATTGCAGTCATGGTAAGATCTTGGTTTATTCAAATTGCAAGGACTCCCAAGCACACGTATTAACTAGAAAGAAAATAGATAATAGAAGGCTTGTTATTTAACAGTATAACATAGACTATATACCAATGTCAACCAAGCCAGCCCCAACGATTGGATATCCATATAACTAAATTCACCAAACCAAAAAATTTTGTAAATGAAGTGAGTGAAAATTCAAAAATCAGATTGTTTCCGTATGGGTTGCCCGGGACTCGAACCCGGAACTAGTCGGATGGAGTAGATAATTCTTCCTTGTTACAATAGAGAAAAAAAATCCCTCCCCAAATCGTGCTTGCATTTTTCATTGCACACGACTTTCCCTATGTAGAAATAGTCAATTTCTATTCCAAAGAGGAAGTCTGCTAACTAATTTTTTGAATTAGTAAGTTGATTCACCTACTATTTTTTATAGTATAGGGAACATTTCAGAATGGAAAACGTGAAAGTTTTATCTTGATCATTTATCGATCATTTCTAGTTTATTAGTTTTGTCTAATGATTAATTAAGAGGGTTCACCAGGCCATTGATACGGATAATATCCAAATACCAAATACGCTCACTGTGTGATCCACGGAAAGAAAAGTGGGTTGTTTTGGTGAACATCAAAGAAAAAACTTGCTCTTCTTCCATAAAAAATTCTTCTAAAAATACCGAACCCAATCGTTGCATAAAAGTTCGTACCGTGCTTTTATGTTTACGAGCTAAAGTTCTAGCGCATGAAAGTCGAAGTATATACTTTAGTCGATACAAAGTCCGTTTTTTCGAAGATCCACTATGATAATGAAAAAGATTTCTACATATCCGACCAAATCGATCAAGAATATCCCAATCTGATAAATCGGTCCAAATTGGTTTACTAATAGGATGCCCCGATCCAGTACAAAATTGAGCTTTTGATAAGGATCGAATGAGGGGGGTAGCGGGGACTATGGTATCGAATTTTTTCATTCGAGTATCTATTAGAAATGAATTCTCTAGCATTTGATTCCTTACTAACAAAGGATTTATTGGTACACTTGAAAGGTACCCCAGAAAATCGAAGCAAGAGTTTGCTAATTGGTTTAGATGGATCCTTCGCGGTTGAGTCCAAAAAGAGAAAGAATATTGCCAGAAATTGACAAGGTAACATTTCCATTTCTTCTTCAAAAGAAGAGTTCCTTTTGATGCAAGAATTGCCTTTCCTTGATATCGAACATAATGCATAAGAGGATCCATAAAGAACCATACGGTTTTCCGAAAAAAACCTGGGTACATTACCCCAAAATGTTCCATCTTCCTAGAAAAGTGGATTCGTTCCACAAAGGTTCCAGAAGATGTTAATGGTAAGCAAGAAGATTGTTTACGAAGAAACAACAAGAAAAATTCATATTCTGATACATAAGAGTTATATAAGAATCGAAATAGTCTTTTATTTTCTTTTTTCAAAAGAAAAATCGATTTCATTGAAGTAATAAGACTATTCCAATTCGAATAGTAGTTGAGAAAGAATCGCAATAAATGCAAAGATGGAACATCTTGGATCCGGTATTGAAGGAGTTGAACCAAAATTTCCAAATGGATAGGATAGGGTATTTCTATATGTGATAGATAATGTAAATGCAAAAATTTGTCTTCTAAAAAGGGAAATATTGAATGAATAGATCGTAAATTCTGAAACTTTGGTGTTTCTTTTTCTTTCGGACAAGATAATTCTCGTAGCGAGAATGGGATTTCTACAACGATCGCAAACCCCTCAGATAGAATCTGAGAATAAAACTCAGAATAAAAAAAATTGTTGTAATCCAACAATCGATCTTGGGTAGGATGATTAACCGAGTTAATCCAAAAATTCTGCTGATACATTCGAATAATTAAACGTTTCACAAGTAGTGAACTAAATTTCTTGTTATTACAACTAACAATTTCCACAGGCTCGGAATCATTTAATCCATAATCATGGGCAAATGCATAAATATACTCCTGAAAGAGAAGTGGGTAGACGAAGTATTGTTGACGAGATTTCTGTTTTTCTGAATACCCTTCGAATTTTTCCATTTGTATTTCTACTTGAATCAGAAAGAGGAAGCATTTCTCGGTTTATCAAATGATGATACATAGTGCAATATGGTCAGAACAGGGTGTTGCATTTTTTAATACAAACCCTGGAAAGAAAGGGAGTCTAATCCACAGATCTTTTCCTTTTCTATCCAATTAGTTTATGTTTGTTCTAATTACAAAAGAGAACAAATCTTTTATTTTTACAGGCCAATTGCTCTTTTGACTTTGGAATACAGTCTCTTTATCAATATACTGCTTCTTTTACACATTCAATCCATAACATCCCTTTTCAATCCATAATCAAGAATAATTAGGATTTCTAAAAAAACAAAGAAAAAATCAAGGGTCCGCTCATAGGAAAACCCAACCTTTCCCCGCATCAGGCACTAATCTATTTTTAACGTCTAATTAGATCGGGGAATCATTTCAATTAAGAAGTTAAGCTCGTTGCTTTTTATTTTACCAGAATTGGAGCCAGACTCTATCCATTTATTCACTAGACCCAGAAAATCGGAATTTTTTTATTCCATTCCAAAAATCAAAAATAAGAATTTGATTTTATTACGACATGCTATTTTTTCCATTCATTACCCTTGAGGATCAGTCGTGGTCTTCTAGACTCTACCAAGAGTCTGAACGAATTTGTTGCTTCATCCAAATGTGTAAAAGATCATAGTCGCACTTAAAAGCCGAGTACTCTACCATTGAGTTAGCAACCCAGATAAAATAGGATCTTAGATACGATCGAAACCCAAAAATCAATGGAATTACACCGCACGCTCCTGTCAAAACATTGAACTAGCAAGACATCAAAAGAAAGATTTTATCCCCCATTAAAAACACTCAAATGCCAAAATGAACAGGTCCGGTTAAATTTCACTAAGGTTAAAAAAAGAGCGGCTTCAATCACGATGGCAAAATTGTCATTTTTTTAGCAATTTCTATTTAAAGAAATCAAAAAATCTTGTATGAGAGTACATGCAAGAGGGACAACCCTATCATTTGAGCGAAGTGTAGGCAGAAAAACCTAATATGGAGTGAGGATAAAGAGACCTATCTATCTACAAATTCTATTTGTTCAATAGACCTTTGTCAATGGAAATACAATGGTAAGAAAACAAATTAGATATAAAAAGTAAATAAAATAAGGGCTTATGTTGGATTGGCACGACATAAATCCAGTCAAAAATAGGACTAAGAAAGAGGCAAATTGTGTCTAAATAATTAGACAACGAGGGATACTAGTGATCCCTCTCCTACTTTTTTATTAATTTAGTTCTTCAATTAACTCAAAGTTCCTTCTTTTTCTTTAAAGAATTCTGCCTTCCTTAAAATATCATAAACAGTTCTTGTAGGTTGAGCACCCTTTTCAAGGAAATAGAGAATAGCTGGAACATTTAAACAAGTTTGATTCTTTATCGGATCATAAAAACCCACTTTTCGAAGATCTCTTCCTTCTCTTCGAGATCGAACATCAATTGCAACGATTCGATAGACAGCTTATTGGGATAGATGTAGCTAAACAATGCCCCCCCTAGAAACGTATAGGAGGTTTTCTCCTCATACGGCTCGAGAAAATGATTCGAATTTCTGTCTATAATACAAGTAGATAGAAATTCGACTATGACTTGCATTAATTTCCTTACAGAAAAAACAAATTTCATTTATACTCATGACTCAAGTTGGCTAATTTTGACTGACAGACTTAAAAGGAAAAATCCTTCGAAATTTTTTGAGTCGTCTCTAAACTCTTTTCTTTGTCTCATCTCGAACGAATTTACTTTTATTCCTTATTCTGATCCAATTCAATTGTTGAGACAATTTTATTGTTGAGACAGTTGAAAATCGCGTTTACTTGTTCCGGAATTCTTTATCTTTGATTTGTGAAATCCTTGGGTTTAGACATTACTTCGGGAATTCCTATTCTTTTTTCTTTCAAAAGAGTAGCAACATACCCTTTTTTTCTTATTTCCTTCGATAAAGCATTTCCCTCTTCTATAGAAATCGAATATGAGCGATTGATTTTGATAGACTTTTAATTGAAAGAGTTTTTCCAATTTTCCAAAATTGGACTTTCTTCTTATTTTAACCTTTCGACTTCTATATTAAGGATAGACTGACAAAGTTGGCCTAATTTATTAGTTTTCACTAACCCTAGATTCTTTCCCTTGATAAAAAATCAATTCTGTCCTCTCGAGCTCCATCGTGTACTATTTACTTACAAACAACCCAGCGCAAATTTGGTTCGGGACGAATAGAACAGACTATGTCGAGCCAAGAGCATTTTCATTACTATGAAAAATGATGGATAGCAAAATCCACAATCGATCATGTCCTTCAAGTCGCACGTTGCTTTCTACCACATCGTTTTAAACGAAGTTTCACCATAACAAACATTCCTCAAATTTCATTGCAAAGTGGTATAGGGAATTGATCCAATATGGATGGGATCATGAATAGTCATTGGTTTAGTTTAGTTTTTTGTATACTAATTCAAACTTGCTATCTATGGAAAAATATGGATAAAAGAAATAAGTATTTATCGGGGAAGACTCCGCAAAGATCCAATTTATTTAAACCCATATTCTATCATATGAAGGAAACATAGTTCGAAAAAGACGAATAAACAAGTTTGCTTAAGACTTATTTATTATTGAATTTCCATTCTCAACAGAGGACTCGAGATGGTCAATCCTGAAATGAGAAGAGAAGGATCGATTCTTCTCCAACAAATAAACTATCAACCTCAAAAAAAAAATTAATTAATTTAATTACTATATTAGAATTAGATTAGCAATATATTTTTCCGTAACAAAAACAATTAACTATTAACTAAATAAACTATTCCAATGAAAAGATTGAAAGTTTTTTGGTAGTTATAGAATTCTCGTACTTCTTCGACTCGAATACCAAAAGAAAGAAAAAAATGAAGTAAAAAAAACACATTTCGTGTAAAGTAAAATTAAGGTCTTTGCTTTTACTTATAGCATTCTTTCTTTTACCTAAAAGAAGCAACTCCAAATCAAAAATTAGGAGAAGTATGATTTTTGGAATCCATTCTATCCAACGAACAGTTCTTACCTTATCCTTACCAGAATGGATCATTCTGGATATTTAAAGAATCACAGATCGAGATCGTTTTCGCTTAACCAAAGAAGGACCCTTTTTGCTAATAATATAATACAACAAAAATCTATCTCTATCATAAAGGGATAGGTCTCATTTTTTATACAGTGTTTTACGTATAGACCAAATTTTTCATGAAAATAAAGATATTCAATTTGACTGGACTTGACACTTGATTATGTTTTCTGAGAAAGAAAATGAATGCTTAGAAATGCATCTAATCTAAGAGTTCATAAGAGATAATTATTCTCTCTAATAAACTTTCTTTTGTCTCGTGCGGGGTACAATACGATTTCATCTTTCGTTTCATCAGAAAAATCTGGGACGGAAGGATTCGAACCTCCGAGTAACGGGACCAAAACCCGCTGCCTTACCACTTGGCCACGCCCCATTTCGGGTTTTATCCGACACTAATAAACACTAGTATGTTTATTTGTTTTGTTATTCGTCAATCCCACTTCAATTACATAAAAAATGAGGGATACTCTCTTGCTAGGATTCTAGACATGCGGATAATATAGAATCCAAAAAATGCATTGATCATTACATGGAATTCTATTAAGATATTATATGAAAGTCGAATTTCTTCCATTCTCATTTGAGAGTGCGAATACAAGGAGGTATTTTGCGTTTGGGAAAGTCCGAAGAAAAAAGGATTTTGAATCCGCCTTTTCCTTTTTCCCTTAGAAAAATAACTCAATCAAAATCCAATTATCTACTCTACAAGAACGAAATGCTTGTTATGCCTAATATACTTAGTTTAACCTGTATCTGTTTTAATTCTGTTCTTTATCCGACTAGTTTTTTCTTCGCCAAATTGCCCGAAGCTTATGCCATTTTCAACCCAATCGTGGATGTTATGCCTGTCATACCTGTACTCTTTTTTCTATTAGCCTTTGTTTGGCAAGCTGCTGTAAGTTTTCGATGAAATCTTTACTGCTCTGTCTGCCAAATTGAATGATGTATTCATTCCAAAAAAATTCTAAAAATGGATAAAAGCCGAGAAGTCTTATCTTATATTATGAACCTTCGATTCTAAAATTCAAATTCTTCTACATTGAATGTATAGCTGCAGCAATAAATTTGGATCAGCCTTTCTACCCCCTGCACCTACGTTGAGCAGGTACCTTTAGGTACCCACACAATACCTAACCTAATTTTTGATATTGATAAGAGTGCTTATTAGAAATCAATTCTTGAAAAAAATTGCAAGAATTGATTTTTGCATTTTTAGGTGTCAAAATAAACAAAACCCATCCTAATGGATCTGTGTGGTAAGGAAAAACGGGTAATCTATTCCTTAAAAAAAAATCTTGGAGATTATGTAATGCTTACTCTCAAACTTTTTGTTTATACAGTAGTGATATTCTTTGTTTCCCTCTTTATCTTTGGATTCTTATCTAATGACCCAGGACGTAATCCTGGGCGTGAGGAGTAAAAATCCAATTTTTTTTGGAATTTTTTCTTACAAATTGGATTTGTTTCGTACATTTATCTATGAGAAAATCCGGGGGTCAGAATTCCTTCCAATTCGAAAGTCCCAAATGATCCGAGGGGGCGGAAAGAGAGGGATTCGAACCCTCGGTACAAAAAAATTGTACAACGGATTAGCAATCCGCCGCTTTAGTCCACTCAGCCATCTCTCCCCGTTCCAAATCGAAAGGTTTCCGTAATATGACAGAGGCAAGAAATAACGATTGCAAAAAATCCTTCCTTTTTCTTTCAAAAGCCCATAAAAATTATATTGCCAATTCCATTTTAGTTATATTCTTTTTTCTTAATGTTAATAAAAAAAAGAAGAAAATTCTTGTTTTTTCTTTCTAAAATTCGATATTGGCTGAGAAACAATCAGATAGATTTTCTCTTCAGCGGGCATTTCCATATAGGACTTGTTATAATAAAACAAGCAGGTTATATAAAAAATAAAAAACTCTTTTTTGATTATTTATCAACAAAGCAAAAAGGATTCTTATCAAACCCACCATAAAATCAAACCCACCATAAAATTGGAAAGAAATATAAAGTAAGTAGACCTGACTCCTTGAATGATGCCTCTATTCGCTATTCTGATATATAAATTCGATGTAGATGAAATTGTATAAGCGGATTTTTTGTATTTCCTTAGACTTAGACCGCGCAAGGCAAGAATTTTTCGCTATTTACGATTTCATATTCTTGTTACTAGATGTTCTATAGGAATAAGAAAAAATCGCAACTCCTTTCCGCTACACATAAAAATTTATTTCGAAAGTCAATTTTTTTTTTTCAATATCTTTCCTTTTTTTTTCAGAATCCTATTTTTGTTCTTCCACCCATGCAATAGAGAGCGAGTGGGAAAAGAGGGGTTACTTTTATTTTCATTTTTCCCTTAAAGGATAGGCTTTGAAATAGGAGTCATGGAATAATGCTGAATTCAAATGTTTATTTCTATAGTATAAGAAAAACTAATCGAATCAAATTCATGGATTTACCACGACCTCGGTTGTGACCCCATAGATAAAAATGCAAAATTTCTATCTTCGAGACCATTGAAAAAGGGCATTGAACGAGAAAGAAATCGTCCACAGATAATTAAACTATCGTATGCCTTGGAAGTGATATGAGGTGCTCGGAAATGGTTGAAGTAATTGAATAGGAGGATCACTATGACTATAGCCCTTGGTAGAGTTACTAAAGAAGAAAATGATCTATTTGATATTATGGACGACTGGTTACGAAGGGACCGTTTCGTTTTTGTAGGATGGTCCGGCCTATTGCTCTTTCCTTGTGCTTATTTCGCTTTAGGGGGTTGGTTTACAGGGACAACTTTTGTAACTTCTTGGTATACCCATGGATTGGCTAGTTCCTATTTGGAAGGTTGTAATTTCTTAACCGCGGCAGTTTCCACCCCTGCCAATAGTTTAGCACACTCTTTGTTGCTACTATGGGGCCCGGAAGCGCAAGGGGATTTTACTCGTTGGTGTCAATTAGGGGGTCTGTGGACTTTTGTCGCTCTCCATGGGGCTTTTGCACTAATAGGTTTCATGTTACGTCAATTTGAACTTGCTCGGTCTGTTCAATTGCGACCTTATAATGCAATTTCATTCTCTGCTCCAATCGCTGTTTTTGTTTCCGTATTCCTTATTTATCCACTGGGGCAATCTGGTTGGTTCTTTGCGCCGAGTTTTGGCGTAGCAGCGATATTTCGATTCATCCTCTTTTTCCAAGGATTTCATAATTGGACGTTGAACCCATTTCATATGATGGGAGTTGCCGGAGTATTAGGCGCGGCTCTGCTATGCGCTATTCATGGGGCGACCGTAGAAAACACTCTATTCGAGGATGGTGATGGTGCAAATACCTTCCGCGCTTTTAACCCAACTCAAGCTGAAGAAACTTATTCAATGGTCACTGCTAACCGCTTTTGGTCCCAAATCTTTGGTGTTGCTTTTTCCAATAAACGTTGGTTACATTTCTTTATGCTATTTGTACCCGTCACCGGTTTATGGATGAGTGCTATTGGCGTAGTCGGCCTGGCTCTGAACCTACGTGCCTATGACTTCGTTTCCCAGGAAATCCGTGCAGCGGAAGATCCTGAATTTGAGACTTTCTACACCAAAAATATTCTTTTAAACGAGGGTATTCGTGCGTGGATGGCAGCTCAGGATCAGCCTCATGAAAATCTTATATTCCCTGAGGAGGTTCTACCACGTGGAAACGCTCTTTAATGGAACTTTCGTTTTAGCTGGTCGTGACCAAGAAACCACCGGCTTTGCTTGGTGGGCTGGGAATGCCAGACTTATCAATTTGTCCGGTAAACTACTTGGAGCTCACGTAGCCCATGCCGGATTAATCGTATTCTGGGCCGGAGCAATGAACCTATTTGAAGTGGCCCATTTCGTACCAGAAAAGCCCATGTATGAACAAGGGTTGATTTTACTTCCGCACTTAGCTACTCTAGGTTGGGGAGTAGGGCCGGGGGGAGAAGTTCTAGATACTTTTCCGTACTTTGTATCTGGAGTACTTCACCTAATTTCCTCCGCAGTCTTAGGCTTCGGTGGCATTTATCACGCGCTTCTGGGACCCGAGACTCTTGAAGAATCTTTTCCATTCTTTGGTTATGTATGGAAAGATAGAAATAAAATGACTACAATTTTGGGTATTCACTTAATTTTGTTAGGTATAGGTGCTTTTCTTCTAGTACTCAAGGCTCTTTATTTTGGCGGTGTATATGATACCTGGGCCCCAGGGGGGGGAGATGTAAGAAAAATTACCAATTTGACCCTTAGCCCCAGTGTTATATTTGGTTATTTACTAAAATCCCCCTTTGGGGGAGAAGGGTGGATTGTTAGTGTGGATGATTTAGAAGATATAATTGGGGGACATGTATGGTTGGGTTTCATTTGTGTATTTGGCGGAATTTGGCATATCTTAACCAAACCCTTCGCATGGGCTCGCCGTGCATTTGTATGGTCTGGAGAAGCTTACTTGTCTTATAGTTTAGGCGCTTTATCTGTCTTTGGTTTTATCGCTTGTTGTTTTGTCTGGTTCAATAATACGGCTTATCCGAGTGAGTTTTATGGACCCACCGGGCCAGAAGCTTCTCAAGCTCAAGCATTTACTTTTCTAGTTAGAGACCAGCGTCTTGGAGCTAATGTGGGATCTGCCCAAGGACCCACAGGTTTGGGTAAATATCTAATGCGTTCCCCAACGGGAGAGGTTATTTTTGGAGGGGAAACTATGCGTTTTTGGGACCTTCGTGCTCCATGGTTAGAACCTCTAAGGGGCCCCAACGGTTTGGACTTGAGTAGGTTGAAAAAAGACATACAACCTTGGCAAGAACGACGTTCGGCAGAATATATGACCCATGCTCCTTTAGGCTCTTTAAATTCCGTGGGTGGCGTAGCTACCGAGATCAATGCAGTTAATTATGTCTCTCCTAGAAGTTGGTTAGCGACCTCCCATTTTGTTCTAGGATTCTTCTTTTTTGTGGGCCATTTGTGGCATGCAGGAAGAGCCCGGGCTGCTGCAGCAGGCTTTGAAAAGGGAATCGATCGTGATTTGGAACCTGTTCTTTACATGAATCCTCTTAACTAAGATTTTCTTATTTATACCTGTTCTACTGTTTTTTTCTGTTCTGGCTCGGTTATTCCATCTAGCCGAGCCATTCATTCCTTTTTATCAAAGAAAGATAAGGGGACAGAACAAAGAAAAACAAATAAAGAAACAAACGTATTCAATAAGTAAAAGGAGAGAGAGGGATTCGAACCCTCGATAGTTCCTAGAACTATACCGGTTTTCAAGACCGGAGCTATCAACCACTCAGCCATCTCTCCACAGCCTAATCCCTATTTTATTCCTACAAATAGAACATAGCCATATGAAATGATCTACTAACCTCTAGAAACATCTCAGATGCAAGTCCCCTTTCGATATATCTCTGTATACTATATACACGGATACAGGATCCGCTATATCCGCTTGTGAAATAAAGACTAAAGCCCCTCCCCTCAACCCCATATCCAAATAAAAAAGTGGTAAGTAATAAGTTTTAAAGAGAAGAATCAATGGATTCATGATTAAACCCCTCCTACTTCTTGTATTTTATTACAATTTTGGTTAAGTGAGGGATCAAATATGTAGTCAACTTTATTTGATGGTAGCTTGGAGGATTAGAAATATGACTATTGCTTTCCAATTAGCTGTTTTTGCATTAATTGCGACTTCCTCAGTGTTAGTAATTAGTGTACCCCTTGTATTTGCTTCTCCTGATGGTTGGTCAAATAATAAAAACGTTGTATTTTCCGGTACATCATTATGGATTGGACTAGTCTTTCTGGTAGCTATTCTGAATTCTCTCATTTCTTAAATTTGTTTAGTATTTAGTAGCCCGATACAAAATAAAAAAAAAAAGGCCATTTCTTTAAAAAATTCGAATTGTGAGACGCATTAAAATGCAATTTGCGTTTCGAATTGCTACCTCTTCTCTTTCATTATTATGAAATTCCATTGCCATTATAATATTGATTGACAGACAATTAAAAAAAAGAAAACTCTAATATAATAGAATAGAAAATGAAACGGTCGACCCAGACATAGACGGTCGACCCAGGCGGATATACCCTATAAAATATATCCCGTAGCGAGCGTAGTTCAATGGTAAAACATCTCCTTGCCAAGGAGAAGATACGGGTTCGATTCCCGCCGCTCGCCAGCTTAATTTAGTAAGGTACTATGATAAAAAATTTCGTCTAGTTGACTACTTAACTACTTATATTAAATTAAGTAGGTGTTAGTCTAATACCGTATCCCTTACTATCTTACCCTTCCTTTGCACCCCACTCAAAAAAAAGGGGGCTCCGGCGGCGGGAATCGAACTCGCCAACAGGACTCCCTAAATCAGGGATTCACCGAGACGAACAACTGGCAAACTGCTTTTAAAGGGAAGGGAGGTAGACTGTGCCTTTCTTTCATTTCATTTTTCTTTTCTGCAGGGTAGGAAGGAGCCTTGAGAGTTCTTCTTGTAGGGGCAAGTGACTTTGTAAACTGCTCAATTTGGCCCTCTAGGGCCGGGAACTAATGAATAAAAAAGGGTTGGATACCGCCCAGCCCTCTACCATATCCATACAAATAGAATAGTCCTTTTATACAGACAGCTAAGTGCGGAGACGGGAATCGAACCCGTGACCTCAAGGTTATGAGCCTCGTGAGCTACCAAACTGCTCTACTCCGCTCTGGAGGGCCGGAAACTGGTGGACGAAAAAGGTTGAATACAGGCCTCTACCATGTCTAGACAGATAGAATAGTCCTTTTATACAGAATGGAGCGGGTAGCGGGAATCGAACCCGCATCGTTAGCTTGGAAGGCTAGGGGTTATAGTCGACGTTGGTTGATTATTTTTAACGTCTCTAATTCAAAACCGAACATGAAATTTGGATTTCATTCGGCTCCTTTATGGATATTCTCACCACTTAACATCTATGTCAGCTTTTCTATCTGAATGGAACCAAAGCTCTCCGCTTTCTAGATGATCCCTATAGAGTAGGAAATAGAAATTATACTAAATCTATCTAATCTACTTACTTCGTTCCCTAATTTTATTCAAGAGATCCTGAGGAAAAGAATTGGGTTTCCACCGAGCTGAAACAATATGCTGATGGTTCTAGTAAACCAAAACTACCGTTTTTTAGCTATTTGGCTTCCATTTCCTTTTTTAACAAAAGAAGATTTAGTTACGATTGGAAATAAACTTTTTTGTATCTTCATCCATAGATCCTTTACTCATATTTAAAAAATGGGAATACTTAATCCAATGCAAAATTATGCTTCGCGACTCTGTACTCATAATCCAATTTGTATTTTGGATGCAATTTCCATTAGTCTTTGGATACAAATCGCGAGAATGTATATTCTTCCTCAATATGCTATTGAGAGGAAAAGGATTAAATCCTTTATAAGAACTAAAGTTTTCATCGGAATATAAAAAACTTAAGGACACCTTAAGTATATCATTTCAAATTCAGTTATTAATAGAACGAATCACACTTTTACCACTAAACTATACCCGCTACATGTAGATTATGATACCAACGCTACCCTTTGTCAAGGGTAGCCATTCGAGAAGGAGGCTAATTCCCCCTTATTGAATCAAATGGAGAAGGTTCATGACAGTGAGCGATTGGTACTTCGATCGCGGGCCTTTATTTTAGGGTTTAGATAGCCTCTCTGGTCTGTAAAATACATATCTTCTTACCATCCCAATAGCGTATGAACCTAATGTATGCATTTCGATTAGGGTCGTATTCTTATTCTATGGTTACGACTACAATGATCATTATTTGCTTTGCGAGGACGTAAGTGTGCCAGACTGCTGTAAGGAATAGTTTGATTATTCCTACAATATACACTAGGAGATATAGGGGGCAGCACTGCCCCCATAAATCCCTTTCTTCCTTTTCCTTTTTGTTCAATTCTGAACAAAGAAATTGGGGAAGATGTTTTCTTCCCCCACTTATCATGAAGTCCGAGCCCTAGAGAAAGAGTGAGATGAATTTCAAAAATTCATCATAGACTTTCCCTATGGCTTGAGAGAAGCAAGAAACAAAGAGTCGTAACTTAAAGAGAAAGGCGGACAGGACCCGACGGATTTACCTGATTACGTCAGGTAAATCCTTACCTGAGAAATTTTGGTCAGGATTTACCTGATGTAAAGAAGATCCTAAATGTCTCTGGTTAGTCGATCCTCTCCATTTACTAATTTCCTCCCCTCTTTTCCACTCAATTCTAGTTTATTAGATTCTTGTTTAAAAGAATCAAAGAAGATGAATAGAACTAAGAACACATAAAAAAAGCATAGAGGACCAAGACCATTACCAAATGTTCCTCTCAAGAATCATATTGGGTATCTGTTCCCTTCCTTTTCCCGCTAGGATCGGAAATCTTATATTTTTCATATCCATATACCATCGAACCCTTAGGGTTACAGAATCCTCCTTTTTTCCTAGTCTTCGGAAACAGAAAACCCATAGCCGGGAGGAGTTAGGTATGTAGGGTATGGTTTATTATTTTTTGTTGGGCAGGCAGTAGAATAATTTTTCTACTCTGCAATATAAATTCTACTGCCCACTTTTTACAAGCAAATTGTTGCTAAAACTCTAACATAGTTTGTTCAAAATGCACCAACTAGAATCCTTGGAGAATATTCAAGTACCCCCTTTCCAAGGGGTACCTGTTAAAAATCGCTTCAACAAATCCGTCCAAAACTTTTTAAGAAAAATGGAAAAGTTTTGAACTCGAAGGTTTTTCCAAGAGATGCCTGTTAAAAATAGTTGCAATCTCTCACCAAAACAGATAAGAAGTATCTCACTGAAAATTACTAACCAGCCATATGGGTATATTAAGAGCGCGAATTCCTTTATACCCCACCCAATTACAATTAAAGGAAATAAAACATAAATGGAGAAAATTCTCATCATAAGATCAGCCAATAGAAGAAAAAAGTCCCTAATTCTGCAGAACGTTCTGAGCACGTGAAAAGTCAATAGCCTAAAGATAAAAAAGAAAAAGTATACCATTTTTTTGACAGCAGCTCTTATTGCCCCTTTGGCCTTTTTTTTGGCCTTTTGTATTATCCGATTCAAAAATCGATTCATATTCAAAAATTGATTCATATTTGTTCACCTCCTATAAACAATCTAACTTTCGTGCTTTGGTTTAGTGAGTCGTCCGAGATCGTGTTTACATACCTATGAACTTACCCTCTTCAAGTATATTGGATACTACTATACTAATAATTATATTAATAATTTTTTATTGTGTCAACCCTCTCTTCACGTATTTTATTATACGTATTTTTTTATATAATAAAATAAAAAAAAACCTCTACTTTGTGCAAGTGATAAGAGAGAATATGAAAGATTTTCTTATTTTTCTTGATTTTCTCAAGATTTTGAACCTTGCCATGAATAAACTTCTATATCTCGATCTCGATATATACATATATAATCTCTACATATATCTCTATATGTACATATATTATGTACATTATGCAGTAGACCCATAATGGGAAATCAAAGTGGCTAATTTTGGAATTGAATAAAAAGCCCTTTTAACTCAGTGGTAGAGTAATGCCATGGTAAGGCATAAGTCATCGGTTCAAATCCGATAAAGGGCTTTTTAATTTGGTGGTAGAGTAATGCCATGGTAAGACGTAAGTCATCGGTTCGAATCCGATAAAGTACTTTTCTACTAAATTTATTATTTATTCACCTTATTTATTATTTATTCACCTTTTTTTCTTTGTTTTTGAAAATTTCTCCATTTTTTTCTTGAATTTTATGACTTAGTGTGGGATGCATGCATTTTTGGTCTGAACACTAAATGAAGCACGGAGTGTAAATTGCAAAAAAGAAATCAAATTGGACTCTTTTTCCTGTTAGATCAATCAAATCACTACCTGTACTGAACTAATCTAGAATCCCTTTTATTAATCTATTCTTATTCTATACCCTTTAAATGAATTTCCCTAAAAAGTAGGAGATGATCCGTGAATTAACCTAACCATCAACTAAAAAAAATCCTAAGAAAGCATAACAGAAAAGTAGGAAAGACTCTTTGCTTTGGATCTAGTTATACTCTTCGAGTATATTGACAATTCTAAAAAACTGCTCATACTATCATTATAGTATAATGACGAGCGGTTGTATATGGCCCTATCGTTTAGTGATGCCCCTATCGTCTAGTGGTTCAGGACATCTCTCTTTCAAGGAGGCAGCGGGGATTCGACTTCCCCTGGGGGTAGGGAGTATTATGAAAGGAGGTTAATCATAGATTATCAAAAACCCTAGAATAAATTCTTCCTGGGTCGATGCCCGAGCGGTTAATGGGGACGGACTGTAAATTCGTTGACGATATGTCTACGCTGGTTCAAATCCAGCTCGGCCCAAAAATCTAGGGCTTCGTGAATATGAACTAAATCCATTTTTTTTCTTCCATAAAAAAAAATGTCTGATCCATAGAAATAAAGGATAAAGAGAAAGGGGGAAATTTCTTTCTAATCCATATTTCTCTCATTCCTTTTTTACAAACAAAAGAGTTTTTCTTATTGAAAGGTGGATTATCATCCATTTTAAGCGATAAAAAATCGCGACATACTAGTTATGTCACTCTCACTATACCCACATACGATATATGGGTATGTAGTATATGATTCGTCTATTTCTTAGAGTACGACAGACGAATCGAATCTTCTTATGGTTCTATTTAAAAATAGGTATAGGTATGCCATACACCCCGCGGGGATTGTAGTTCAATTGGTCAGAGCACCGCCCTGTCAAGGCGGAAGCTGCGGGTTCGAGCCCCGTCAGTCCCGAACTAGGGTTCAATGAATGGGTAAATTCATCTTTCCTTTTTCCATAAAAAATTTCCATCAAAAAAAGGGGGCAGGAGACAAGATCAAATACCTATGGGGCATCCTTACTTCACTTTTTTGATTTCGCATTTTTCATTAAAGAGGGAGGGAAGGCCTATAGGAATTTCTTTTTTCACTACTCCCGGTTGATAAAGAAAGACATACATATCATACGTGGATTAGTATAATTTAGGATATTACTCTATCCTTATGATGATACCATCCTCATCTTAACTTCCTATTCGACTCTTATGGATTATGGAATAGAGTACCGGTATTTTATTGGAATCCATACATAAATTGTATTCGTTTATTCTTAGACAGTGAATTTAATATAATTAGTACTTTTTGGGTTAAACCAGGCCCCTTCCATTTTGTAGTTCCAACTTTGTTTGTGTATGTTCAATGACTAATTGGAAAGAATCTATCTCATTCTCATTCCATTTGCGGACTCCTTTTTTATGGATCCGCTCTCATCTTTAGACCCAAAAAGTGGATATTGATAGTAACCTAATAAAATAAAAGAAAAACCAAGCAAAGCAAACGCCCTTTTTCCTAAATTTAAAATATTCGATTTTTTTTATTTAAGCCCTCTTTTCTCCATCTCACTTCTACTTCTACTGCTTATTTGTATGTCTATGTGACCCATAGAAAGTCGGTCATATAATACATACATACATAATTGTATGTATAACTATAAGAAAAAGGAAGGGAAATTGGATAAGATAAGAAAGATCGTGGGTTATAGATATAGAAAAGAAAAAGTAGAAAAGGATGAAAAAAAGAGAGAATTCCTAATCCAATCAAAAAACCAATTTTGGTCTTAGTATGGATAAGGGATCTTCCTATGTTATACTATTCCACTCTCAACCATGAATTGATTTGATAGATCCGATATTCATAATATTGAATTGATTCAGTATTATCAGAATGCAAGTCCTCCCCTTGAATTTACAGGATACCCCTTTTTCCTCTCCATGGGATTACATCCCGAGTTATTGCGAAAAAAAAAGAGGTTATGGAAGTCAATATTCTCGCATTTATTGCTACTGCACTGTTCATTCTAGTTCCTACTGCCTTTTTACTTATTATTTATGTAAAAACAGTCAGCCAAAATGATTAATTGGAATTCCAATTAATCATTGAAGAAATGAAAAAGGGATTAAATAAAATAAAAATCCAAGTCTTAAATGAAAGGATCTGGTTGGAATCATAAAGTGTGGTAGAAAGAACTACATATAGTTTTTTCTACCACACTTTAGAGTCTTTCTATTATATTATCTTGAATCTACATAGAATAGATTAGTAGATTGAAATAGTATTCTAATTCAATTTCTTTTTTCACTGCATCCACTTAATTTCAATCAAGTCAAAATAAAAAAATCGAAGACAATTCTTCACGAAAGAATCCATGGAGGGAGAGAAAAATAATATGAGAATAGACTATAGTAAAAGAAAAAAAGTAAAAGTCAAAATCAGCGAATCTTTCATGCTTAAACATGCGGCGAGATGCTTCAAAAGAGCATAAAAATTTTTCTAAGAATAAGAAAAGAGTATAAAACAAATGGAAAGTGTGCGATATGTTGTGAATAGCTCCGTGGAAGAAAGTCTAATTTTCTTATGTATAGAACTTTTTTAACCATTCGTCACTTCTAGTAGAAATTATGAATTGCTGTAATCGCTCTTTCTATTTCTATAGAGTAGAATAGAACGACTCCTTCTTACAAGAGTTTCTTACAGGAGTGAAACAAAACTAAAGAAAGAAAGAATAAAGTTTGGCAAAATGATTAATGCAAAAGGATCAATTAAAGAAAAGAGTTGATACAACAATTCGACTACTCAATCAATTAGTAGTATCCCTAGAGTCCACTCCTCCCCCATACTACTAGTGAAAGAGAAAATGTAAAGACTACCATTAAAGCAGCCCAAGCGAGACTTACTATATCCATGTAAATTATGTCTCCTATTTCTATGAAGAAATTATTCTACTATTGATCAATAATCATAGTGGAATCAAGGGTACAGAGTCAAAAAGGGATTCTGCCCTAAGGCTATGGATGAATCAGTTCAAGGAGTTTACTCCTAACAAATTCTTATAGGATTTCTGGTAGAATTGGAGAGCATTAAGTATAAATACGATACATAGCCCTTTTCCTTAAAAAAGAGTACGGGGATGATGTCCTGAATGGAAGACGCGGGAATAGAAAGATTTTTTCTTCCTTTTGTTACCTTTTTTTTATAAGCAAAGGACGTCAGAATATACCATAAAATTAGGATAGATAAATATTTATTGGATACCTACCTTGCCTATGTTTATTTTTAACCTAAACCCTACAGCCCCGCTTTCTATCATTCTATGAAAGAATGAGGAGACTTTATCCACAACTCCGAAATTGATTTTTGATCAGCCTATTCAATCTGATTCTCGACGGAATCAGTAGCCCTTACTTTAGTGTATGTAGGTAGCATAAGATGTACGATAAATAAAATGTATAATAATTAGGAAGTCTTGATATTCCTTCGTGGAGTCCCTTCTTCAATCTTAGATTGAAAAAAAAAAGAATGCCCCTTAGGAGCCCTTTGAATATCAAGATTTCTGACATCTTAGCCTCGTAGTTTTAAATTCTCGAATCAATTAAGAATCAATTCAAATTAATAAAAGAATAAGTAAACGCTACCTCATCCCTATTGGTAGCTGTTTGGGCCACTACCGACAAAACAAACCCTAATAGAACTATGGATTCTCAAAATCCAGTATCGCCAGGCCTAGTTATTCTCTTGCCCCAGCTTATGCGGGGTACGAATTTGTCGAGTTCGATCAGTACTATAAGCCTAAGTATTTTATTGATCAGGCGGCACCCAGATTTGAACTGGGGATAAAGGATTTGCAGTCCCCTGCCTTACCGCTTGGCCATGCCGCCAAAAAATCCGATCTAAAATCGAGAAAAGAGCAAGTATTCATCCACGTTTTCTTACTAAAACCCCCTTTCTTTTATCTTGAATCTAATTCTACTTACTTTTTTCCAATATTTTTCCAAAAATCTATTCCTGCTTTTTTTGGATCCAGTTTCGATTATTCTCCTCCATGGATTCTATCTTAAAACACACATTGCTAACACTAGAAAACTTCCCTTTTCTTTCTATTGAGATGAAAAAGGAGAAAAAGTGGATTTCCAGTCACAGGCTGCAAAATTCAGAACAAATTGGAACCATTAACTAGAATTCTACTTTTTTTTGAATTGCAGTAGTGAACGACTCTTAAATCAGTATTCTCTCCCCCCCTTCCTTTTAATGGCATAATAAAATAGAATGGGTTTATGCCTAATCCGTGTATAGGTAAACTCCAGGTCCGAACAGCATTATTATCCATAACAGCATTATTATCCATGGATCCCCCTTATGTACATATCTCTATGGGGAATCGTGCTTTAATTTTTCATTGCATTAAATATCTTGAATAAAAAAAGGAAATTTGCTCTGATATAGAGTATGACCTGACCATCTTGGCCCACCCAAGTGAAATTACGATAAAAGCAGGGATATGTGGAGAGGTGGATAACTAGATTGGCATGTACTTAAAAAAAAGGACTTACTTTATTTTAGGATTCTACAATGAAATCCTATATTTTCTAGCAATTCTACTACTACGAAACAAAAAAGAACCCTCAAATTCTTTTTTGAAATTAAACTAAGCGTGCTATTCTAAATCGAACTAAAGTCAAACTTTCTAGTGCTTATAAATTATTATATTATGGCTTTATCCCATTCATAGAAAGGAGAGAAAATGAGAAATCTTTGCCATCCAATCTGATTAGAATATCATTAAGTGGCAGAATTTTTTTCTAGGAATGTTTTATCAATTCATTTTCATTCGATTTGTACCCCTGGCAAATTCGAACTTTCCTCGAAATTGTCTCTATTCATATGTATGAAATACATATATGAAATACGTATGTGGAGTTCCCTAGAATTTCATGTGATTCAGTAAACAGAATATAGATTCCATGATTGCTAGATCGATCCATAGGGATTGATGAAGAGTGAGCTGATAATGGAATTTTTCTTCGATAAAAAGGAAACTTAAGATTAAGATGCTCCGGAATGGAAATGAGGGAATGTCCACAATACCCGGATTTAGTCAGATCCAATTCGAGGGATTTTTTAGGTTCATTAATCAAGGCTTGGCAGAAGAACTTGAGAAGTTTCCAACAATTAAAGATCCAGATCACGAAATTGCATTTCAATTATTTGCGAAAGGATATCAATTGCTAGAACCCTCAATAAAAGAAAGGGATGCTGTGTATGAATCACTCACCTATTCTTCCGAATTATATGTATCTGCGAGATTAATTTTTGGTTTCGATGTGCAAAAACAAACCATTTCTATTGGAAACATTCCTATAATGAATTCCTTAGGAACCTTTATAATAAATGGAATATACCGAATTGTGATCAATCAAATATTGCTAAGTCCTGGTATTTACTACCGCTCGGAATTAGACCATAAGGGAATTTCTATCTACACCGGGACTATAATATCAGATTGGGGAGGAAGATCGGAATTAGCAATTGATAAAAAAGAAAGGATATGGGCTCGCGTAAGTAGAAAACAAAAGATATCTATTCTAGTTCTATCATCAGCTATGGGTTCGAATCTAAGAGAAATTCTAGATAATGTTTCCTACCCTGAAATTCTCTTGTCTTTCCCGAATGCTAAGGAGAAGAAGAGGATTGAGTCAAAAGAAAAAGCTATTTTGGAGTTTTATCAACAATTTGCTTGTGTAGGTGGGGACCTGGTATTTTCGGAGTCCTTATGTGAGGAATTACAAAAGAAATTTTTTCAACAAAAATGTGAATTAGGAAGGATTGGTCGACGAAATATGAATCGGAGACTGAATCTTGATATACCTCAGAACAATACATTCTTGTTACCACGAGATGTATTGGCCGCTACGGATCATTTGATTGGAATGAAATTTGGAACGGGTATACTTGACGATGACGATATGAATCACTTGAAAAATAAACGTATTCGTTCGGTTGCGGATCTGTTACAAGATCAATTCGGACTGGCTCTTGATCGTTTACAACATGCGGTTCAAAAAACTATCCGTAGAGTATTCATACGTCAATCGAAACCGACTCCACAAACTTTGGTAACTCCAACTTCAACTTCGATTTTATTAATAACTACTTATGAGACCTTTTTTGGCACATACCCCTTATCTCAAGTTTTTGATCAAACTAATCCATTGACACAAACTGTTCATGGGCGAAAAGTGAGTTGTTTGGGTCCTGGAGGATTGACGGGGAGGACTGCAAGTTTTCGGAGCCGAGATATTCACCCGAGTCACTATGGGCGTATTTGTCCAATTGACACGTCCGAAGGAATCAATGTTGGACTTACTGGATCCTTAGCTATTCATGCGAGAATTGATCACTGGTGGGGATCCATAGAGAGTCCATTTTATGAAATATCTGAGAAAGCAAAAGAAAAAAAAGAGAAACAGGTGGTTTATTTATCACCAAATAGAGATGAATATTATATGATAGCAGCAGGAAATTCTTTGTCTTTGAATCAGGGTATTCAGGAAGAACAGGTTGTTCCAGCTAGATACCGTCAAGAATTCCTGACTATTGCATGGGAACAGATTCATGTTAGAAGTATTTTTCCTTTCCAATATTTTTCTATTGGAGGTTCTCTCATTCCTTTTATTGAGCATAATGATGCGAATCGGGCTTTAATGAGTTCTAATATGCAGCGCCAAGCAGTTCCGCTTTCTCGGTCCGAGAAGTGCATTGTTGGAACTGGATTGGAACGTCAAACAGCTCTAGATTCGAGGGTTTCCGTTATAGCCGAACGCGAGGGAAAGATCATTTCTACTGATAGTCACAAGATCCTTTTATCAAGTAGTGGGAAGACTATAAGTATTCCTTTAGTTACCCATCGGCGCTCTAACAAAAATACTTGTATGCACCAAAAACCTCGGGTTCCATGGGGTAAATCCATTAAAAAAGGACAAATTTTAGCAGAGGGAGCTGCTACAGTTGGTGGGGAACTTGCTTTAGGAAAAAACGTATTAGTAGCTTATATGCCATGGGAAGGTTACAATTTTGAAGACGCAGTACTAATTAGCGAACGTTTGGTATATGAGGATATTTATACTTCTTTTCACATCCGAAAATATGAAATTCAGACGGATACGACAAGCCAAGGCTCCGCTGAAAAAATCACTAAAGAAATACCACATCTAGAAGAACATTTACTCCGCAATTTGGACAGAAATGGAGTTGTTAGGTTGGGATCCTGGGTAGAAACTGGCGATATTTTAGTAGGTAAATTAACGCCTCAGATAGCGAGCGAATCGTCGTATATCGCGGAAGCTGGATTATTACGGGCCATATTTGGTCTTGAGGTATCCACTTCAAAAGAAACTTCTCTCAAACTACCTATAGGTGGAAGAGGGCGCGTTATCGATGTGAAATGGATCCAGAGGGACCCCCTAGACATAATGGTTCGTGTATATATTTTACAGAAACGTGAAATCAAAGTTGGGGATAAAGTAGCCGGAAGACACGGGAATAAGGGGATCATTTCCAAAATTTTGCCTAGGCAAGATATGCCCTATTTGCAAGATGGAACACCTGTTGATATGGTCTTCAATCCCTTAGGAGTACCCTCACGAATGAATGTGGGACAAATATTTGAAAGCTCGCTCGGATTAGCAGGGGATCTGCTAAAGAAACATTATAGAATAGCACCCTTTGATGAGAGATATGAGCAAGAGGCTTCAAGAAAACTTGTGTTTTCAGAATTATATGAAGCCAGTAAACAAACAAAAAATCCATGGGTATTTGAACCCGAGTACCCGGGAAAAAGTAGAATATTTGATGGAAGAACAGGAGACCCCTTCGAACAACCTGTTCTAATAGGGAAGTCCTATATCTTAAAATTAATTCATCAAGTTGATGAGAAAATCCATGGACGTTCTACTGGGCCCTACTCACTTGTTACACAACAACCCGTTAGAGGAAGAGCCAAGCAAGGGGGACAACGAGTAGGAGAAATGGAAGTTTGGGCTTTAGAAGGATTTGGTGTTGCTCATATTTTACAAGAGATACTTACTTATAAATCTGATCATCTTATAGCTCGCCAAGGAATACTTAATGCTACGATCTGGGGAAAAAGAGTACCTAATCACGAGGATCCTCCAGAATCTTTTCGAGTGCTCGTTCGAGAACTACGATCTTTGGCTCTAGAACTGAATCATTTCCTTGTATCTGAGAAGAACTTCCAGGTTAATAGGGAGGAAGTTTGATCGGAATAAATATAAATTCTTTTCTTATTTCTATTTTATGATTGACCAATATAAACATCAACAACTCCAAATTGGACTCGTTTCCCCTCAACAAATAAAGGCTTGGGCTAACAAAAACCTACCTAATGGGGAAGTCGTTGGCGAAGTCACAAGGCCCTCTACTTTTCATTATAAAACCGATAAACCAGAAAAAGATGGATTGTTTTGCGAAAGAATCTTTGGACCCATAAAAAGCAGAATTTGTGCTTGTGGAAATTCTCGAGCGAGCGTAGCTGAAAACGAAGACGAAAGATTTTGCCAAAAATGCGGGGTAGAATTTGTTGATTCTCGGATACGAAGATATCAAATGGGATACATCAAACTCGCATGTCCCGTGACTCATGTGTGGTATTTGAAAGGTCTTCCTAGTTATATCGCGAACCTTTTAGATAAACCCCTTAAGAAATTGGAGGGCCTAGTATACGGCGATTTCTCTTTTGCTAGGCCCAGCGCTAAAAAACCCACTTTCTTACGATTACGAGGTTTATTCGAAGATGAAATTTCATCCTGTAACCACAGCATTTCTCCCTTTTTTTCTACCCCAGGCTTTGCAACATTTCGAAATCGGGAAATTGCGACAGGAGCAGGTGCTATTAGAGAACAATTAGCAGATTTGGATTTGCGAATTATTATAGAGAATTCCTTGGTCGAATGGAAGGAATTAGAAGACGAGGGGTATAGTGGAGATGAATGGGAAGATAGAAAAAGACGAATAAGAAAAGTTTTTTTGATTAGACGCATGCAATTGGCGAAACATTTTATTCAAACAAATGTAGAACCAGAATGGATGGTTTTGTGCTTATTACCGGTTCTTCCTCCCGAATTGAGACCCATTGTTTATAGGTCTGGGGATAAAGTAGTGACTTCGGATATTAATGAACTTTATAAGAGAGTTATCCGTCGGAACAACAACCTTGCCTATCTATTAAAAAGAAGTGAATTAGCGCCAGCAGATTTAGTAATGTGCCAGGAAAAGTTGGTACAAGAAGCCGTGGATACACTTCTTGATAGTGGGTCCCGCGGGCAACCAACGAGGGATGGTCACAATAAAGTATACAAATCACTTTCAGATGTAATTGAAGGTAAAGAGGGAAGGTTTCGCGAGACTCTGCTTGGGAAACGGGTCGATTACTCGGGGCGTTCTGTCATTGTTGTGGGTCCTTCACTTTCATTACATCAATGTGGATTACCTCTAGAGATAGCAATAAAGCTTTTTCAGCTATTTGTAATTCGCGATTTAATCACGAAACGCGCTACTTCTAATGTCAGGATTGCTAAAAGGAAAATTTGGGAAAAGGAACCCATTGTATGGGAAATACTTCAAGAAGTTATGCGGGGACATCCTGTACTGTTGAATAGAGCACCTACCCTGCATAGATTAGGCATACAGGCCTTCCAACCCACTTTAGTAGAGGGGCGTACTATTTGTTTACACCCATTAGTGTGTAAGGGTTTCAATGCGGACTTTGATGGGGATCAAATGGCTGTTCATCTACCTTTATCCTTGGAAGCTCAGGCGGAAGCCCGTTTACTTATGTTTTCTCATATGAATCTCCTATCTCCTGCTATTGGAGATCCTATTTGCGTACCGACCCAAGACATGCTTATAGGACTTTATGTATTAACGATTGGAAACCGTCGGGGTATTTGTGCAAATAGATATAATAGTTGCGGAAACTATCCAAATCAAAAAGTAAGTTACAATAATAATAATTATAAGTATACGAAAGATAAAGAACCCCATTTTTCCAGTTCCTATGATGCACTGGGAGCTTATAGACAGAAACGAATCAGTTTAGACAGTCCCTTGTGGCTCCGATGGAAACTAGATCAACGCGTCATTGGGTCAAGAGAAGTTCCGATTGAAGTTCAATATGAATCTTTGGGGACTTATCATGAGATTTATGCCCACTATCTAATAGTGGGAAATAGAAAAAAAGAAATCCGTTCTATATACATTCGAAGCACTCTTGGTCATATTTCTTTTTATAGAGAAATAGAGGAAGCCATACAAGGATTTAGTCAGGCCTATTCATACACTATCTAAACAAGGAAGTTAGATTCGGCGATGCCCCTTTCGGGGGGCATTCCGATTTCGCTAGTATCATCATTTTTGCCGCGCGAATCCAGATTGAGATTAAGGAAAGGAAGTTAATTAAATTTTCGAATCACTGACTCAGGCCCATTGTCGAATCCTACTCAGCAATTGTCGAATCCTACTCAGCCGAAAAAGGGGGTACTTATGTATGGCGGAACGGGCCAATCTGGTCTTTCATAATAAAGAGATAGACGGAACTGCTATGAAACGACTTATTAGCAGATTAATAGATCATTTCGGAATGGGATATACATCCCATATACTGGATCAAATAAAGACTCTGGGCTTTCATCAAGCCACTACTACATCGATTTCATTAGGAATCGAGGATCTTTTAACAATACCCTCTAAGGGATGGTTAGTCCAAGACGCGGAACAACAGAGTTTTCTTTTGGAGAAACACTATTATTATGGGGCTGTACACGCGGTAGAAAAATTACGCCAATCCGTTGAGATATGGTATGCTACAAGTGAATATTTGAAACAAGAAATGAATTCGAATTTTCGGATAACGGATCCTTCTAATCCAGTCTATCTAATGTCTTTTTCAGGAGCTAGAGGAAATGCATCTCAAGTACACCAATTAGTAGGTATGAGAGGATTAATGGCGGATCCTCAAGGACAAATGATTGATTTACCTATTCAAAGCAATTTACGCGAGGGACTTTCTTTGACAGAATATATAATTTCCTGCTACGGAGCCCGTAAAGGGGTTGTAGATACTGCTGTACGAACAGCGGATGCTGGATATCTTACACGTAGACTTGTTGAAGTAGTTCAACATATTATTGTGCGTAGAAGAGATTGTGGTACTATCCGAGGTATTTCTGTGAGTCCTCAAAATGGGATGACGGAAAAACTTTTTGTCCAAACACTAATTGGTCGTGTATTAGCAGACGATATATATATCGGTTCACGATGCATTGCCGCTCGAAATCAAGATATTGGAATTGGATTAGTCAATCGATTCATAACTGCCTTTCGAGCACAACCATTTCGAGCACAACCAATATATATTAGAACCCCCTTTACTTGCCGGAGCACATCTTGGATCTGTCAATTATGTTATGGTCGGAGTCCCACTCATGGCGATCTGGTCGAATTAGGGGAAGCCGTAGGTATTATTGCGGGTCAATCAATTGGGGAGCCAGGGACTCAACTAACATTAAGAACTTTTCATACTGGTGGAGTATTCACAGGGGGTACTGCCGACCTTGTACGATCCCCTTCGAATGGAAAAATCCAATTCAATGAGGATTTGGTTCACCCCACACGTACCCGTCATGGGCAGCCTGCTTTTCTATGTTATATAGACTTGCATGTAACTATTCAGAGTCAGGATATTCTATATAGTGTAAATATTCCCTCAAAAAGCTTGATTCTAGTGCAAAATGATCAATATGTAGAATCCGAACAAGTAATTGCGGAGATTCGTGCCGGAACGTCCACTTTGCATTTTAAAGAAAGGGTACAAAAGCATATTTATTCCGAATCAGACGGGGAAATGCACTGGAGTACTGATGTTTACCATGCGCCCGAATATCAATATGGTAATCTTCGTCGATTACCAAAAACAAGCCATTTATGGATATTGTCAGTAAGTATGTGCAGATCCAGTATAGCGTCTTTTTCGCTCCACAAGGATCAAGATCAAATGAATACTTATTCTTTTTCTGTTGACGGAAGATATATCTTTGACCTCTCAATGGCTAATGATCAAGTAAGACATAGACTGTTGGATACTTTTGGTAAAAAAGATAGGGAAATTCTTGATTATTCAACGCCGGATAGAATCATGTCCAACGGCCATTGGAATTTTGTCTATCCTTCTATTCTTCAAGATAATTCGGATTTATTGGCGAAAAAGCGAAGAAATAGGTTCGTCATTCCATTACAATATCATCAAGAACAAGAGAAAGAACTAATATCCTGTTTGGGGATTTCTATTGAAATACCCTTTATGGGTGTTTTACGTAGAAATACTATTTTTGCTTATTTTGACGATCCACGATACAGAAAAGATAAAAAGGGGTCAGGAATTGTGAAATTTAGATATAGGACCCTAGAGGACGAATATAGGACCCTAGAGGACGAATATAGGACTCGAGAGGAAGACTCAGAGGACGAATATGGGAGCCCAGAGAACGGATATAGGACCCGAGAGGACGAATATGAAACCCTAGAAGATGAATATGGGATCCTAGAGGACGAATATGAAACCCTAGAAGACGAATATAGGACTCGAGAGGAAGACTCAGAGGACGAATATGGGAGCCCAGAGAACGAATATAGGACCCGAGAGGACGAATATGGAACTCTAGATGAAGACTCAGAAGACGAATATGGGAGCCCGGAGGAAGGCTCAGAGGACGAATATGGGACTTTAGAGGAAGACTCAGAAGAAGACTCAGAGGACGAATACGGGAGCCCAGAGGAAGATTCCATCTTAAAAAAAGAGGGTTTGATTGAGCATCGAGGAACAAAAGAATTTAGTCTAAAATACCAAAAAGAACTAGATCGGTTTTTTTTCATTCTTCAAGAACTGCATATCTTGCCCAGATCCTCATCCCTAAAGGTACTTGATAATAGTATCATTGGAGTGGATACACAACTCACAAAAAATACAAGAAGTCGACTAGGTGGATTGGTCCGAGTGAATAGAAAAAAAAGCCATACGGAACTCAAAATCTTTTCCGGAGATATTCATTTTCCTGAAGAAGCAGATAAGATATTAGGTGGTAGTTTGATACCACCAGAAAGAGAAAAGAAAGAATCTAAGGAATCAAAAAAAAGGAAAAATTGGGTCTATGTTCAACGGAAAAAAATTCTCAAGAGCAAGGAAAAGTATTTTGTTTCGGTTCGACCTGCAGTCGCATATGAAATGGACGAAGGGAGAAATTTAGCAACACTTTTCCCGCAGGATCTCTTGCAAGAAGAGGATAATCTCCAACTTCGACTTGTCAATTTTATTTCTCATGAAAATAGCAAGTTAACTCAAAGAATTTATCACACGAATAGTCAATTTGTTCGAACTTGCTTAGTAGTGAATTGGGAACAAGAAGAAAAAGAGGAGGCTCGTGCTTCCCTTGTTGAGGTAAGAGCAAATGATCTGATTCGTGATTTCCTAAGAATTGAGTTAGTCAAGTCCACTATTTCGTATACACGAAGAAGGTATGATAGGACAAGTGCAGGACCGATTCCCAATAATAGGTTAGATCGCACCAATACCAATTCCTTTTATTCCAAGGCGAAGATTCAATCACTTAGCCAACATCAAGAAGCTATTGGCACCTTGTTGAATCGAAATAAAGAATACCAATCTTTGATGATTTTGTTGGCATCCAACTGTTCTAGAATTGGTTTATTCAAGAATTCGAAATATCCCAATGCGGGAAAAGAATCAAATCCTAGAATTCCTATTCGAGATATTTTTGGGCCCTTAGCTGCTATTGTACCTAGTATATCGAATTTTTCTTCATCTTACTATTTACTAACGCATAATCAGATCCTGTTAAAAAAATATTTGTTCCTTGACAATTTGAAACAAACCTTCCAAGTACTTCAAGGGCTTAAATACTCTTTAATAGATGAAAATCAAAGGATTTCGAATTTCGATAGTAACATCATGTTGGATCCATTCCATTTGAATTGGCACTTTCTCCATCATGATTCTTGGGAGGAGACATCGGCAATAATTCACCTTGGACAATTTATTTGCGAAAATGTATGTCTATTTAAATCGCACATAAAAAAATCTGGTCAAATTTTCATTGTTAATATTGATTCCTTTGTTATAAGAGCAGCTAAGCCTTATTTGGCCACTACAGGAGCAACTGTTCATGGTCATTATGGAGAAATCCTTTACAAAGGAGATAGGTTAGTTACGTTTATATATGAAAAATCGAGATCTAGTGACATAACGCAAGGTCTTCCAAAAGTAGAACAAATCTTTGAAGCGCGTTCAATTGATTCACTATCGCCGAATCTCGAAAGGAGAATTGAGGATTGGAATGAGCGTATACCAAGAATTCTTGGGGTCCCCTGGGGATTCTTGATTGGAGCTGAGCTAACCATAGCCCAAAGTCGTATCTCTTTGGTTAATAAGATCCAAAAGGTTTATCGATCCCAAGGGGTACAGATCCATAATAGACATATAGAGATTATTATACGCCAAGTAACATCAAAAGTGCGGGTTTCCGAAGATGGAATGTCTAATGTTTTTTCACCTGGGGAATTAATCGGATTATTGCGAGCGGAACGAGCAGGGCGAGCTTTGGATGAATCGATCTATTATCGGGCAATCTTATTGGGAATAACAAGGGCTTCCCTGAATACCCAAAGTTTCATATCTGAAGCAAGTTTTCAAGAAACTGCTCGAGTTTTAGCAAAAGCTGCCCTACGAGGTCGTATTGATTGGTTGAAAGGCCTGAAAGAAAACGTAGTTCTGGGGGGGATTATACCTGTTGGTACCGGATTCCAAAAATTTGTGCATCGTTCCCCACAAGACAAGAACCTTTATTTCGAAATTCAAAAAAAAAATCTATTCGCGTCGGAAATGAGAGATATTTTGTTTCTCCATACAGAATTAGTTTCTTCTGATTCTGACGTAACAAACAATTTCTATGAGACATCAGAACCCCCATTTACCCCCAATTATACGATTTAAGGATACATAAAGCGGATTTTTTGACTTTAAACTAGACTTTTGACCTTAGAACACTAACAGGTCAGATTTTAGATTTTTATTTTAATAAGTAAAAGAAGTCAGTTAATTCATTAAGGTTACGTTTATACCATGTATCAATGGCCAATTCTCAGTGGAAGGTTACATCGGAACAATTATTATTTATTTCAAGCTATTTCGGCTCTTTCTTAATCTTCAAAAAGAAATAAATTCCGTAATGGAATGGTAGGATGAAAAAAAAAGAAAAAATCAAAAGGAAGTGTGGAAAAAATGACAAGAAGATATTGGAACATCAATTTGAAAGAGATGATAGAAGCGGGAGTTCATTTTGGTCATGGTATTAAGAAATGGAATCCTAAAATGGCCCCTTACATCTCGGCAAAGCGTAAAGGTACTCATATTACAAATCTCGCTAGAACGGCTCGCTTTTTATCAGAAGCTTGTGATTTAGTTTTTGATGCAGCAAGTCAGGGAAAAAGCTTCTTAATTGTTGGTACCAAAAAAAGAGCAGCGTATTTAGTAGCATCAGCTGCAATAAGGGCTCGTTGTCATTATGTTAATAAAAAGTGGTTCAGTGGTATGTTAACGAATTGGTCGATTACGAAAACTAGACTTTCTCAATTTAGAGACTTAAGAGCAGAAGAAAAGATGGGAAAATTCCACCATCTCCCAAAAAGAGATGTGGCAATCTTGAAGAGAAAATTATCGACCTTGCAAAGATATCTCGGCGGGATCAAATATATGACGAGGTTGCCGGACATTGTGATCGTCCTCGATCAGCAAAAAGAGTATATAGCTCTTCGGGAATGTGCCATTTTGGGGATTCCTACTATTTCTTTAGTCGATACAAATTGTGACCCAGATCTCGCGAATATATCGATTCCAGCCAACGATGACACTATGACTTCAATTCGATTGATTCTTAACAAATTAGTATTTGCAATTTGTGAGGGCCGTTCTCTCTATATAAGAAATCGTTGATTAAGAAGAATAGTGAATTCTTGGGCAACTGCGTAGATTTATGGGATCACTTACTATTCTTTTTTGTTTTGTATAGATAAAAGAAGGGGAATATTGATATATATTAGAGGGTATTGATATATATTATGATCTGATGTGATTTCTTGGTATCCTAAATATAAGATTAATACTTCAAGTTGCTGAGTTGAGAAAGAGATGGTTGAATCAAAAGAATTCCTTTTTTGAAGTTCAATTTTTATCAGAGGACAATATGAATATTATACCATGTTCCATTAAAACACTCAAGGGGTTATACGATATATCGGGTGTAGAAGTAGGCCAACACTTCTATTGGCAAATAGGAAGTTTCCAAATTCATGCCCAAGTACTCATCACTTCTTGGGTCGTAATTACTATCTTGCTAGGTTCAGTTATCATAGCTGTTCGGAATCCACAAACCATCCCGACCGACGGTCAGAATTTCTTCGAATATGTGCTTGAGTTTATTCGAGACTTGAGCAAAACTCAGATTGGAGAAGAATATGGTCCCTGGGTTCCCTTTATTGGAACTATGTTCCTTTTTATTTTTGTTTCGAATTGGTCGGGTGCTCTTTTACCTTGGAAAATTATACAGTTACCCCATGGGGAATTAGCAGCGCCCACGAATGATATAAATACTACTGTTGCTTTAGCTTTACTCACGTCAGCGGCATATTTTTATGCGGGTCTTAGCAAAAAAGGATTGAGTTATTTCGAGAAATATATTAAACCAACTCCAATCCTTTTACCAATTAACATCCTAGAAGATTTCACAAAACCATTATCGCTTAGTTTTCGACTTTTCGGGAATATATTGGCGGATGAATTAGTCGTTGTTGTTCTTGTTTCTTTAGTCCCCTTAGTAGTCCCTATACCGGTCATGTTTCTTGGATTATTTACAAGCGGTATTCAAGCTCTTATTTTTGCAACGTTAGCCGCAGCCTATATAGGTGAATCCATGGAGGGTCATCATTGAATTGACTAGTTTTCGAAATAATCTTTTTTTTTAGCTTAGCTCAATTCATGCATGGTTCCAGATAATCCGCTTGGTTGGAAAACAAAATAGTTAGAAATGCGTATGAATATACAACCTAGAGTTGTAGGAGAGAGAATAGACTATATTACGGAATTGTCAAAGTATATATGCATTAAGGGGGGCGGAGTCAGGCTAGATCTATATCCTTAATGTCTAGAAGTCCAGTCATCTTTTGTGCGGGTTTCCACTTTAAGGAATGATTTTCGAATCCGATTCAATAGAAAATAAGAAAATACGCAAAATAGAAGAAACAAGTGTATATGGGATATTATATATTCCTAAGTTAGATTCATTATCTAATCCGATATATCGAATTCCCTCTATATGGAATTGGATTCCATATCCAGTTCTATGCAGCATATTGTTATCAATTGTATATCTTGATTTAATTCCTATTGGATTTGGATTAGGTCGATTTCAATAGGGGTTCTTCCTCTATTTCGTCTTTTATTATGGATTAGATTATAGGGGAAATAATAGGAACTCAAGGATATCGAAGAGTAAAGAAAGAAGGATGGAATGAAAGAGTTGTTGGTTGGAAAGAAAGAGAAATAGAATAATAAGAATCATATGGATTTACACAAACCTCTAATGATTAGAAACTAAAAATGAGATCTCGAAGTAGTTCGGACAATTCAGATTATCATTTCAATTTGTACTTTTTAGTTACTTCTCCCCAATAGAGCTTAGAAGTAAGAATTTCTTGGTTGATTGTATCCTTAACCATTTCTTTTTTTTTTTGACACGAGGAACTCACCATGAATCCACTAATTGCTGCTGCTTCCGTTATTGCTGCTGGATTGGCCGTAGGGCTTGCTTCTATTGGGCCTGGAGTTGGTCAAGGTACTGCTGCAGGACAAGCTGTAGAAGGTATTGCGAGACAGCCAGAAGCAGAAGGTAAAATACGAGGTACTTTATTGCTTAGTCTAGCTTTTATGGAAGCTTTAACAATTTATGGACTAGTTGTGGCACTAGCACTTTTATTTGCGAACCCTTTTGTTTAATCCTAAAAAAGAAAATGAGTGCTTTAGATTAGATACTTTTTTCTTTTTTTAGTAAATTGGTATTTGCTTCTGCAATTCCAATTATATCAATACTTTACTCCTATTTATTACTCCTGGAATTATCTATTTATTGGGACAGACAATACCCCACCCCAGGAAGGGCTGATTTGAGGATGATCAATTTAGAGGATATGCTCGCCTTCTTCCTTCCCGTCCTTAGTTTAGGACAGTGGAAAGTCTTTTTCCTTTTATTTTAGGAATTTTGAGAACATTTCAACAAAGGAGGTCTTTCACAGGTCAAACGAGACCTAAGACTTAATCTAAAATAAATTACTAGATTGAATCTATTTGCATTAAAAAAAAATTGCATTAAAAAAACCGATCAAAAAAGGGCGAGCGAAGTAAGTGATCGAAAAACTTTGTTCTTTGTTCGTCCTATCTATAAGAGGAGAGCATATGAAAAATGTAACCCATTCTTTCGTTTTTTTAGCTCACTGGCCATCCGCTGGGAGTTTCGGGCTTAATACCGATATTTTAGCAACAAATCTAATAAATCTAACTGTAGTGGTTGGTGTATTGATTTTTTTTGGAAAGGAAGTGTGTGCGAGTTGTCTATTTCAAGAATAGATTGGATCTATCCGGCTGCACTTTAAAATATTTTTTAGTATTTTTCGGATAAATAAGAAAAAGGTGCACGATCTCGACGAATTACTTCTGAATAAATTCAGAAATCATATGGAAGAACCATAGCATTTCGCGACTCATTGGTAAATCAACTTTGATTCTCTATAGACCAATAATGTGAGACCATTAACACGGTTAAAGCTAAACTGCTTGAAGTCCAGGCAAAAAAAGGGGTACTCTTTCTACAACTATATTAGTATTAGTACCGAAATGCTTTAAACGGGAAATAGCTAATGTAGAATTTATCTGATATAGAACACTCATATCGATAAAATGGTTTAAACTATTTACTAGAAGGGCACCCTGCCCTTTTTTATCCAATGCCGAATCGACGACCTATGTATAAAATAAAAAAAAAAGAGAAATTTTTTGGATTTGAAGAAAAAATCAAAAAAAAAAGGAATTCTATCAATTTTCATTTTCCATTTATTTAGTTAGTTTTTCTTAATGAAATTGAAATTATTAACTAAAGGGCAAATACAAATAAAGAAACAACTTTGCTGACCATGATAGATTTTTATCTAGGCGGAAGAGTCCTCTTAATATTTATCTAGTCTTATATTCTTATATGGGTTTCGGTATATTGAAATATAAACAGAAAAGAGAAGATAGAGGATAGGCTCATTACATAAAAAAAAAGATATGGCAATAGCCATAGCAAAAAAAGAAAAAAAGGAGCGTGAGAGCCAAATGAATCGAAAGATTCATGTTTGGTTCGGGAAGAGATCATAAAAGTTGTAAACTTAATAGCAAGATAATCTACTTTCATTAAAAGATTTATTAGATAATCGAAAACAGAGGATCTTGAGCACTATTCGAAATTCGGAAGAATTGCGTAGAGGGACCATTGAGCAGCTCGAAAAAGCTCGGGTTCGATTACAGAAAGTCGAACTAGAAGCAGATGAGTATCGAATGAATAGATACTCTGAGATAGAACGAGAAAAAGCAAATTTGATTAATGCTACTTCTATTAGTTTGGAACAATTAGAAAAGTCTAAAAACGAAACCCTTTATTTTGAAAAACAAAGGGCAATGAATCAGGTCCGACAACGGGTTTTCCAACAGGCCGTGCAAGGAGCTCTAGGAACTCTGAATAGTTGTTTGAATACCGAGTTACATTTCCGTACGATTCGTGCTAATATTGGCATTCTCGGGGCCATAGAATCGAAGAGATAATTAAATTAATTAGGCCTTGAACTTCTACTTTCGTTTAGAATTTAGGCATTATTTTTCCCCTTGCTTCCGAAAAAAAGAGTCAAGAAACACTAATGGCAACCCTTCGAGTCGACGAAATTCATAAAATTCTCCGCGAACGTATTGAACAATATAATAGGAAAGTAGGGATTGAGAATATCGGTCGCGTAGTTCAAGTGGGGGATGGAATTGCTCGTATTATAGGTCTTGGTGAAATAATGTCAGGTGAATTAGTCGAATTTGCAGAAGGGACTAGGGGTATTGCTCTGAATTTGGAATCCAAAAATGTTGGGATTGTATTAATGGGCGATGGGTTGATGATACAAGAGGGAAGTTTTGTAAAAGCAACAGGAAGAATTGCTCAGATACCCGTGAGCGAGGCTTACTTGGGTCGTGTTATAAATGCTCTGGCTAAACCTATTGATGGGAGAGGCGAAATTGTAGCTTCGGAATCTCGCTTAATTGAATCTCCTGCTCCGGGTATAATTTCCAGGCGTTCTGTATATGAACCCCTTCAAACAGGGCTTATTGCTATCGATTCGATGATCCCTATAGGTCGCGGTCAGCGAGAGTTAATTATTGGGGACAGACAGACTGGCAAAACAGCAGTAGCCACAGATACAATTCTCAATCAAAAAGGGCAAGATGTAATATGTGTTTATGTGGCTATCGGTCAAAGAGCATCCTCCGTGGCTCAAGTAGTAACTACTTTCCATGAAGAAGGGGCCATGGAATACACTATTGTAGTAGCTGAAATGGCGGATTCACCTGCTACATTACAATACCTCGCTCCTTATACGGGAGCAGCCCTGGCTGAGTATTTTATGTACCGTGAACGGCATACTTTAATAATTTATGATGATCTCTCCAAACAGGCACAAGCTTATCGCCAAATGTCCCTTCTATTAAGAAGACCCCCCGGACGCGAAGCTTATCCAGGGGATGTTTTTTATTTGCATTCACGCCTTTTAGAAAGAGCCGCTAAATTAAATTCTCTTTTAGGCGAAGGAAGTATGACCGCTTTACCAATAGTTGAGACTCAATCTGGAGACGTTTCCGCCTATATTCCTACTAATGTAATCTCCATTACAGATGGACAAATATTCTTATCCGCGGATCTATTCAATGCCGGAATTCGACCTGCTATTAATGTGGGTATTTCTGTTTCCAGAGTAGGATCCGCGGCTCAAATTAAAGCCATGAAACAAGTAGCTGGCAAATCAAAATTGGAACTAGCTCAATTCGCAGAGTTACAAGCCTTTGCACAATTTGCCTCTGCTCTAGATAAAACAAGTCAGAATCAATTGGCAAGGGGTCGACGATTACGGGAATTGCTTAAACAATCTCAATCAAACCCTCTCCCAGTGGAAGAGCAGATAGCTACTATTTATACCGGAACGAGAGGATATCTTGATTCGTTAGAAATTGGACAGGTAAAGAAATTTCTGGATGAGTTACGTAAACACCTAAAAGATACGAAACCTCAATTCCAAGAAATTATATCTTCTAGCAAGACATTCACCGAGCAAGCGGAAATCCTTTTGAAGGAAGCTATTCAGGAACAGCTCGAACGCTTTTCCCTTCAGGAACAAACATAAATTTTGCATGTCTACTCTTGTTAGTAGAAGTAGTAGAAGAGGAATCGTTGAGAAAGATTTTTCATTTGAATCATGCAAAAAAGTTTTCTTAGTTTTTAGTATAGTTATTTAAAGAATAGATAGAAATAAGATTGCGTCCAATAGGATTTGAACCTATACCAAAGGTTTAGAAGACCTCTGTCCTATCCATTAGACAATGGACGCTTTTCTTTCGTATTTTCTTCTTTCTTTTCTTTTTTTTTCTCTTGTTCCGATAAAAAACTCTTAGACCGAAACTCTTTTAGGAAAGAAAAACAAATCCATATACAAATGGATGATGCATATATCATAAAGAAGGAATATGGAGCGGGTAGTCGGAATCGAACCCGTAACCCCAAGGTTATGAGCCTTGTGAGCTACCAAACAGCTCTATCCTCTTAAACTAAAGAGCGGGGAACTAGTGGATAAAAGGGGGTTGGATACGCCCCTCTACCATATCTATACAAATAGAATAGTCCATTTATACAGAATGGTAAAGAGGGCTCTTCTACGATCATCAATTCCAGAAATCCATACAAATACGAAAGGGTATTTTATCCTTACCAACTGGATCTTGTTGCACCCGGTAACAAACATGCGTAAACCATTTCTCGAAGTATGTGTCCGGATAGTCCAAAGTCTCGATAGTTAGCTCTAGGTCTTCCGGTCAAAAAACAACGTCGATTAAGGCGTGTAGGTGCACTATTACGTGGTAGGGATTGCAATTTTTCTCGCATTTTCGTTTTTTCACTCAAACTCAAGGAGGAAACTTTGCTTCTTATCTTTTTTTTTGAAGATCGACGAATCAAATGATATTTCTGTTCTAATTTCTGCCGCTTCTTCTCCCTCTGAATCAAACTTTTTTTTGCCATAATGTGCCGTTCCTATTATTACCAAGTATATGGTTCTAGTCCTAGATGGAAAAATAAATAGAAAAAGAAATCTAAGAAGGCGGATCCTCCCTCTCCATCAAGAGTAATGAACTAGGTGCTGATACAGTGCAAAAAAACAAAAAAAAAACTAACTAAATTAACCAAACTTGCCTGATGTTGAGGCAATCAAGAAAGCTGCATAAGTGAATATATAACCCACGGAAAAGTGGGCTAATCCAACCAATCTTGCTTGCACAATGGAAAGAGCCACGGGCTTATCTCTCCAGCGAATTAAATTAGCCAAAGGTGTGCGTTCATGAGCCCATGCTAAAGTCTCAATTAATTCCTGCCAATATCCACGCCAGGAAATTAAGAACATAAATCCAGTAGCCCAAACAAGATGTCCAAATAAGAACATCCACGCCCATACCGATAAACTATTCATCCCAAAAGGATTATATCCATTGATAAGTTGTGAAGAGTTTAACCATAGGTAATCTCTTAACCATCCCATCAAATAAGTGGAGGATTCATTAAATTGTGAAACGTTGCCCTGCCATAATGTGATGTGTTTCCAATGCCAATAAAAAGTAACCCATCCAATGGTATTTAACATCCAGAAAACTGCCAAATAAAACGCGTCCCAAGCAGAAATATCACAAGTACCGCCGCGCCCTGGGCCGTCACAAGGAAAACTATACCCAAAATCCTTTTTATCCGGCATTAATTTGGAACCGCGTGCATCTAAAGCACCCTTTACTAAAATCAATGTAGTTGTATGCAAACCTAGAGCAATAGCATGATGAACCAAGAAATCCCCAGGTCCTATTGTTAAGAAAAGAGAATTACTATTCTCATTAACAGCATTCAACCATCCGGGCAACCATAAGGTTCGACCCGCATTGAAAGCGGGGCCACTCGTTGAAGATAAGAGTATATCGAACCCATATGTCGTCTTACCATGAGCAGATTGTATCCATTGGGCAAATATAGGTTCGATCAAGATTTGCTTTTCTGGAGTACCAAAAGCAAGCATGACGTCGTTATGAACATAAAGGCCCAAGGTATGGAATCCTAGGAAGAGGCTAGCCCAACTTAAATGAGATATGATAGCTTCTTTATGGTCTAACATTCTTGCCAATACATTATCCTCATTCTGTTCCGGATTGTAATCCCTAATGAAAAAAATAGCTCCATGAGCAAAAGCCCCTGTCATGATGAACCCTGCAATATATTGGTGATGAGTATATAAAGCAGCTTGAGTGGTAAAGTCTTGTGCTATGAATGCATAAGCAGGTAAAGAGTACATATGTTGAGCTACTAAGGAAGTAATAACCCCTAAAGAAGCTAGAGCAAGACCTAATTGAAAATGAATCGAATTATTGATTGTGTCGTAAAGGCCCTTATGCCCACGCCCTAATCGACCTCCCGGAGGAGTATGTGCTTCTAAAAGATCTTTGATACTGTGCCCAATTCCGAAGTTAGTTCGATACATATGACCGGCAATGAGAAAAATAAATGCAATAGCTAAATGATGGTGAGCAATATCGGTCAGCCACAAACTTTGTGTTTGTGGATGGAATCCCCCAAGAAGAGTTAGAATGGCAGTTCCGGCTCCTTGAGCGGTACCAAATAAATGATTACTCGAATCAGGGTTTTGGGCATAAAGATTCCACTGACCCGTCAGAAGGGGTCCCAACCCCTGGGGATAGGGTAATACATCTAAGAAATTATTCCATCGAACGTACTCCCCCCTGGATCCGGGAATAGCGACATGAACTAAATGTCCTGTCCAAGCCAAAGAACTTACCCCGAAAAGTCCTGACAAATGATGATTGAGACGAGATTCCGCGTTTTTGAACCACGAAAGGCTTGGTTTCCATTTGGGTTGTAGATGTAACCAACCTGCTATTAAGGATAGCGTAGAAAGAAATAATAGAAACAGAGCTCCAGTATAAAGATCTTGATTGGTGCGTAATCCAATTGTATACCACCACTGATAAACCCCAGAATAGGCGATATTCACTGGACCGGCAGCACCTCCTCGAGTAAAGGCTTCCACAGCGGGTTGACCAAAATGAGGATCCCAAATCGCATGAGCAATAGGTCTTACGTGTAAAGGATCCTGTATCCATGATTCAAAATTTCCTTGCCAAGCTACATGAAACAGATTTCCGGACGTCCATAGAAAGATTATTGCTAACTGCCCAAAGTGAGAAGCAAAAATGTTCTGATAAAGACGTTCCTCAGTAATATCATCATGACTTTCGAAATCATGTGCGGTAGCAATACCAAACCAAATACGACGAGTAGTGGGGTCCTGAGCTAAGCCTTGGCTAAACCTGGGAAATCTTAATTCCATAATGCCTTTCAAATCCTCCTAGCCACTATCCTACTGCAATAATTCTCGCTAAGAAGAATGCCCATGTTGTGGCAATTCCACCCAGAAGGTAATGGGTTACTCCTACAGCACGTCCTTGTATAATGCTCAAGGCTCTAGGCTGAGTAGCGGGAGCAACTTTTAATTTGTTATGAGCCCAAACGATAGATTCAATGAGTTCTTGCCAATAACCACGGCCGCTGAATAAAAACATTAAACTGAAGGCCCAGACAAAATGAGCACCTAAGAAAAAAAGGCCATATGCAGATAATGAAGAACCATAAGACTGAATTACTTGGGATGCCTGTGCCCACAAGAAATCTCGGAGCCACCCATTAATCGTAATGGAACTCTGTGCAAAGTTTCCCCCTGTGATATGAGTTACCATCCCTTGATCACTTATAGTACCCCAAACATCCGACTGCATTTTCCAACTGAAATGGAAAATGACTACCGAAATTGCATTGTACATCCAGAATAGACCTAAGAAAACATGATCCCAGGCGGATACTTGACATGTTCCCCCTCTTCCAGGCCCATCGCAAGGGAAGCGAAAACCAAGATTTGCTTTATCGGGTATCAAACGGGAACTGCGAGCAAATAAAACACCTTTCAAAAGTATTAATACAGTCACATGGATGGTAAATGCGTGAATGTGATGGACTAAAAAATCTGCGGTTCCTAATGGAATAGGTAACAAAGCTACTTTGCCGCCTACTGCTACTAACTCGCCACCTCCCCACGTTAAGCTGGTACTTGTTGTTGCACCAGGAGCTGTTACGCCAGGCGCGTTAGCATGGATATTTTGTACCCATTGAGCAAAGATGGGTTGTAATTGTATGGCGGTATCCGAAAACATATCTTGGGGACGGCCTAAAGCACTCATGGTATCATTATGAATGTACAAGCCAAAACTGTGAAAACCTAGAAATATACATACCCAGTTAAGGTGGGATATGATTGCATCGCGGTGTCTAAGGACGCGATCTAATAGATCGTTGTATCGAGTAGTTGGATCATAGTCTCTTACCATAAAAATGGCTGCATGTGCAGCAGCACCGACTATTAGAAATCCGCCAATCCACATGTGGTGTGTGAACAAGGAAAGTTGTGTACCATAGTCAGTAGCTAGGTATGGATAGGGGGGCATAGAATACATATGATGAGCTACAACAATGGTTGTAGAGCCTAGCATAGCTAGGTTAAGAGATAATTGAGCATGCCATGACGTTGTTAGGATTTCATAGAGACCCTTATGGCCTTGTCCTGTAAACGGGCCCTTATGAGCCTCCAAAATATCTTTAAGTCCATGACCAATACCCCAGTTGGTCCTATACATATGACCTGCGATCAGGAAAAGAATAGCAATAGCTAAATGATGGTGCGCAATATCGCTCAACCATAGACCGCCGGTTATTGGGTCTAGTCCTCCGCGAAAACTCAGAAATTCTGCGTATTTGGACCAATTCAAGGTGAAAAAGGGGGTTGCTCCTTCGGCAAAACTAGGATAAAGTTGAGCCAAAAGGTCGCGATTCAAGATAAATTCATGAGGAAGTGGTATCTCTTTAGGATCAACCCCAGCGTCAAGAAATTGGTTAATCGGTAAAGATACATGGATTTGGTGTCCCGCCCAAGAAAGAGACCCAAGTCCTAATAACCCCGCTAAGTGGTGATTCAACATGGATTCTACATCTTGGAACCAGGCCAATTTGGGAGCGGCCTTGTGATAATGGAACCAACCAGCAAAAAGCATTAACGATGCAAAAATCAATGCACCGATTGCGGTACAATAGAGTTGTAATTCACTAGTTATTCCAGATGCTCGCCAAATCTGAAAAAACCCAGAGGTTATTTGGATTCCTCGGAAACCCCCGCCTACATCACCATTCAATATTTCTTGCCCTACTATTGGCCAAACTACCTGAGCACTGGGTCCAATGTGAGTAGGATCACTTAGCCATGCTTCATAATTGGAAAAACGGGCACCATGGAAGTACATGCCACTCAACCAAAGAAAGATAATGGAGAGTTGACCGAAATGAGCACTAAAGACTTTTCGAGAGATCTCCTCCAAATCACCGGTATGACTATCGAAATCGTGAGCATCAGCATGTAGGTTCCAGATCCAAGTGGTAGTATCAGGGCCCTTAGCTATTGTTCTTGAGAAATGGCCGGGTTTGGCCCATTCCTCAAAAGATGTTTTTACAGGATCCCTATCCACAACAATTTTTACTTCTGGTTCCGGCGAACGAATAATCATTAAGTCCTCCTCTTTCCGGACAAGACATACAAAGAGACCCGCCAACTGTCTTTTTAGTGAACCTTTGAAAGATAGATATTATGATTAGTCCTTTTCTTTACTATCTATCGTCCTTCTATTTTTTTTTTAGTTATTCACTGGAGCAATTATATATTGAAGTCAATCCGAGGCAAGTGTTCGGATCTATTATGACATAAGGATTAGGTGCCTAACGGACATTGTTTCTCTTGGAAAATTATTTCCCGACGTAACAAAAAAAATCTTTTTTTAATTTAAGAAGCTAGTGTATTTTTTTTTGAGGGTATAAGCTCCTATCTACATCTACTTTCCTTGAGTATAGATTTTTTTATTCGATTCCAAATTCCAAGATAACTCATTAGAATTATTAATAAGACGGTCCTGATATATTAGCAATATTTAGATTGTCCCCTTTATTCGCTTTATTACTTCTATTCTAGACCCTATCCCTATCGTTTATCCTTATGAAATATCATATAAAATAGAAGGTAGAAGAAAGGGATATAATGAAATTCTTGATTCGATCTTCCGACCTAATTTATTTGATTAATGGATCAACAACCAAACTACCCATTTTATGAAAAAGGGGAGTGGTCTTATTCAAATTCAAAGCGCTTCGTAATCTTCAACCAGTTCTGTGCTTCAATATAATTTCCCGGAGTAAGCGCTATAGCTTGTTTCCAATACTCAGCAGCTTGATCAAACCAAGCTTCCGCAATTTCCGAATCACCCTGTAGAATGGCCTGTTCTCCTCGGTCGGAATAGGCGGTTCCTTCCCCTAGAACCGTACTTGAGAGTTTCCTACCTCATACGGCTCAGAAATTGCTATCTTAATTTCCCCTATCTTAACTGAATTCGATTTCTCAAAAATCGATCCAATTTCTTCTTGGGTTAAGCAGAAGAAGTTAATTACCTAAGTTTCAAACCCTAATTTTGATCAATAATCAGTTTGATCTTTTCTCCCACCTTCAGAAGAATGAAGCATAGATAGACCTATAGCCTTCGTTCGAATTTTCTGAAAGGTAACTATCTCGGTTTCATATATGAAATTTCTATAGAATCCTTGAAAAAGACTTTTTCCCATAAGAAAGAAAAAAGAACTTACTATCTTTGGGATCTGATACTACACCGCTGCTTAATTCCTTAGTGGATCGGCTCTATTACATAAGCAGATTCCTAAATTTTGCCCCATATCATGGGATAAGTAAGCAGTTTTTTTTAGTTGTATCGACCCAGTCGCTCACTAATGGATCTTTACGGTGCTTTCTCTATCAATTTGGGAACTTTATCCATAGAGTAGTAGTATAGGCCATACTTTCTTCCTATTTTGATTCTCGTGAAGTGTCCTTCCTTCCTACAGCTGATAGGGCAAAATCGTTGTTTTGACGATCCCTATGTAGAAAGCCCTTTTTCTAGTATTTACTAGAAAATTGGATCCTTTCTTTTTTTTTCTTCTTTCTATAGTGGAGATAGTCGCACGTAATGACAGATCACGGCCATATTATTAAAAGCTTGCGGTAAGAAGGGGTTTCGTTCTAGTGCCCGGAAATAATATTCCAAAGCCTTTGTATGCTCTCCATTGCTTGTGTGTATAAGGCCTATGTTATAGAGTATATAACTTCGATCATAGGGATCAATTTCTAGTCGCGTAGCTTCATAATAATTCTGCAAAGCTTCCGCATAATTTCCTTCGGATTGAGCCAACATCCGTTACGGTCGTTCATTCTATTCAAAAAATCTCCGTTCCAAAACCGTACATGAGGTTTTCATCTCATACGGCTCCTCCCTTCTGTACATAGTACTAAGCGAAATAATCTATAGAATAAAAATAGAATTAGTCCCATCTCATTATGGACCGAAAGGGGCTGGTATTTTTCCAAGAAATCTCTAGCCAACCTTCCCGCAAGAGGTTTTTCTTAACACCAATGAATTCTATTAATGCTAGAGGAAAACGATAGCTCCAAGAATTTCTTTGTTCTCAACGCCTCCTATTTAGAGGAATTAGCCACTTCAACGATCTTTGATGGTTATAGGGGTATCCAAAGTACAAACCTGATGGTTGTTTGTTATCCCAACCATTCTTCCCAGCCCTGATACCGATCAGGAAAGGGCTAATTTCTAACAAAGTTTTTCTCTTGTTGATTCCTATTTCTAGGTGTAGTGCTTTTCTCCCCTATGCTGCCTATTGGTACTAGTAGAGTAGGATTGGCCTGTAATACAGAACCTATCCTGTAGGTGTAACCTTTCGCTCAATACTCAAATCTACAATTGAAGCATCTGAGGCCGCATCAATCGAGGATACACGACAGAAGGAATTGTTAGTTCACCTCACCTTCTCCAAGCGTGGGTTTCCTTTACTAATTTTGTTCTCTCTATGCGAACCCCCTCTCTTTCTCGTAAGACTGAGGTGTAGGTAGGGCTAAAAAAAAAAAAAGAGTCAAATCGCACCATCTCTATAATAAGTAAATGCCCTTTTTTCCCCTGAGGTTGTCGGAATTATTCGCAATAAAATATTGGCTACAATTGAGGAGGTCTTATCAATGAAATTTCCATTTATACGGGATCTAGGCATAATTCCCAACCCATTCTATATAGAATTGTTTTCATTCCTTCACAAAATACCATAAAAACAAACACATTCGATTCTTATAAATCGATCGATCCATATATATGCTATATATATGCTATAAATGGATAAGAGAGGTATGGATTTTCCGCTCAGCTCAAATTGTGTCCTTTTCCTTCTGTTTGGACAAGAAGAGATATGAAATATTTGACTAAGATTGGATTTCATTCCACTTTTCTATTTCTCAACAATAACTTCTCTCATCAGCTATTTCGCGTTTTCAAAGTCATTAATTGTCTCATACCCTTTTTTAGATTCCGATTGTATGGCGTAGCGTACCTTATGCAAACAGAATTTTAGGGTTCCTTTATTTTATTATGGAATAAGAAGAATTCTTCCATTCTCTTTTTCTTTGGTTTGGGGAAAACCCAAACTAAAACTTTTCGAGGGAGCGGAATTCCTAGTAAAAAAATCCTGGATCCTTCCACTTAGATGAAAAGGAATTTTTCCAATAGAACCAAGGAACCCCCGAGCGGTTGTGGTTGTACCTGTACTGCAGGAATAGGAAAACTCGCTATTCACTCAGTTTATTTTCCATAATAAGATTATGTAGGAGAGATGGCCGAGCGGTTCAAGGCGTAGCATTGGAACTGCTATGTAGACTTTTGTTTACCGAGGGTTCGAATCCCTCTCTTTCCGTTTCTCTTAATTCATCAACGTTAACGATCACAATGTATCAAATCAAATAACAGTTTATTCCAGCAATAATACCTTTATTTAATAGAAATTCTCTATAGTAAATTACTGTGGTATGTAAAATACACATAGAGGAAAGAACAAAAAAAAAAGGATCCTAGGGTTAATCCATTTCTGCTAGTTGAATGGAAAATACCAATTAAGGGCCTTAGGTCGATTTAGTTCGGGGAAAGGGGAAGAGGAAGAAAATTCTATGAACCTTTCCTTTTTTCATTAAGTTCAAGTCTTACGAGAGTAATATTCTACAACTAACAACTCATTTATTTTGAGACCGACCCACTTCCTATCTAGGATTTTTTTAACTAGTCCTTTATATTGCAATGTGTCAATCGTCAAATGCTTTGGCAATTTCCCCGGGTCGGATGAAGCAATAGAATTTTGAACCAGACATTTTGATCTTTGGTTATCCTTCGTAGTAATAATATCTCGGGGTTTGCAACGAAAACTTGGTATATCGACTATACGACGATTAACTAAAATATGTCTATGGTTAACTAATTGCCGGGCCTCAGGAATGGTTGAAGCCATACCCAATCGAAAAAGGATATTATCCAAACGCATTTCAAGTAATTGTAGTAAAACCTGACCTGTTGACCTTTTTGCTTTTCCAGCGATATGTACATATCTAAGTAATTGTCGTTCTGTCAGACCATAATGAAAACGCAATTTCTGTTTTTCTTGAAGACGAATACGATATTGCTCTTTTTTCCCAGAATGGAATTTCTTTTTCAGATTACTTCCGGATTTAGGTGTTTTTCTAGTGAGTCCTGGTAAAGCTCCCAGACGGCGTATTTTTTTAAAACGAGGTCCTCGATAACGGGACATGAAGACTCCTTTTTTATTTTATTGAAATTTCATTTTACACAATGAATTTCATTGTATTTACATTAAAGAATACAGCGAAATTAAAACTGAATTAAACTAAAGGATAAACAGAGTAAAATCTACTAAAGTACCACAAAAAATGGAATTTCATCAACATCTGGATTTTTTGTATATATATTATTTATTTTATTGTTTTGTATCTAGCAAAATTGTAAGGTAGAACCACAGAATAGATCCTGGATTCTCCATTTAATTCGGAGAAAAAGAGAGATTCTTGTTCATGGAACATCGATATAGAAAAAAGCCGACTATCGGATTTGAACCGATGACCCTCGCATTACAAATGCGATGCTCTAACCTCTGAGCTAAGTGGGCTTACATAACAGAAATAGTGTAACAAATAGAAATATGTATAGTATAGGAAATCTGTAAAATGTCAGATCTTAATTATTAATCTTAGCTATTAACTAGTTCGAAATTTGAAGTTCTACTTAGAAAAAAATACTAGAACTTCATAAAAATCAAGTTAGCTTGATATGCTTAACTAGAGGATATCCTTAAATAGGATTATAGAATTTATTGAACTTTCTTTTTATTTCTCTAATTCGCAAATTGATTTTTCTAATAGAATAAAATCTATTCCAATTTCTATATTGAATTTGATTTCAGATATTTTCAATTTGATATGGCTCGGACAAGTAATCTAATACATAGAAAAGAATAATATATATGAAAGATATAATAAAGAGAAAATGCGAATTTCTTGGCATTTTCATTCGATCATTATAGACATTTTTTGAGATATTTTGTTTTTTTTTTGTTATTTCTTAATAATTTAATGATTAATATTTCACTAAGGAGAACATAGAATCATAGCAAATTAAATTGCTAATTCTGATTAGAAAAAAAAAAAAATGAATATCAAGCGTTAGAGTATGATTTTGAATACTCTAAAAAAGAAGGGTGGGGGAGAGAAAAACTTTGGGATATATTGATTCGGATTGAATTGCAAATACATCAACGATAGAATCAATTCAATTCTGAATTGCAACAAGCAGGGTCTCTCAAATAGAGACGAACTGCTAGACTACGTCGAGTAATGAATTCAACGATTCAAAAAAAAAACTAAGAGATGGATGAAATTACACAAGGAATCTAGGTCTCAATCAAAGAAAAGGAAAATGGGGATATGGCGAAATCGGTAGACGCTACGGACTTGATTGTATTGAGCCTTGGTATGGAAACCTGCTAAGTGGTAACTTCCAAATTCAGAGAAACCCTGGAATTAAAAAAGGGCAATCCTGAGCCAAATCCGTGTTTTGAGAAAACAAGTGGTTCTCGAACTAGAATCCAAAGGAAAAGGATAGGTGCAGAGACTCAATGGAAGCTGTTCTAACGAATCGAGTTGATTACGTTGTGTTGGTAGTGGAACTCCCTCTAAATTAGAGAAAGTAAGGGGTTTATACATCTAATACACACATATGGATACTGACATAGCAAACGATTAATCACAGAACCCATATCATAATATAGGTTCTTTATTCTTTTTTAGAATGAAATTAGGAATGATTATGAAATAGAAAATTCAGAATTTTTTTAGAATTATTGTGAATCCATTCCAATCGAATATTGAGTAATCAAATCCTTCAATTCATAGTTTTCGAGATCTTTTAAAAAGTGGATTAATCGGACGAGGATAAAGAGAGAGTCCCATTCTACATGTCAATACTGACAACAATGAAATTTCTAGTAAAAGGAAAATCCGTCGACTTTATAAGTCGTGAGGGTTCAAGTCCCTCTATCCCCAAACCCTCTTTTATTCCCTAACTCTAACTATACTATAGTATTTATCCTCTTTTTTTCTTTTTATCAATCGGTTTAAGATTCATTAACTTTCTCATTCTACTCTTTCACAAAGGAGTGCGAAGAGAACTCAATGGATCTTATGCTATTCATTGAATAGATTTCTTTTTTATTATAGTATAGGCAAGGAACTTCGATTATTAACTCTATTTTTAAGTATTATTAAGTAAGCCATGCACAATGCATAGGACTACCCCCCCCCCATTTCCAAATTTGGAATTTGGAATACTTTATTGATTTTTTAGTCCCTTTAATTGACATAGATACAAATACTCTACTAGGATGATGCACAAGAAAAGGTCAGGATAGCTCAGTTGGTAGAGCAGAGGACTGAAAATCCTCGTGTCACCAGTTCAAATCTGGTTCCTGGCACAGAAAAAAAAAAGGATCTACCGAATAGGTATTGATACAAATACCTCGAGATAGGTTGGAATACATATTCGTTAATAATATAGATAGAGTATGATTTATTCATCTAAGTAGATAAATCTCTAAATAGAGGCACTTCTTTTTCTTTTTAGAAAAGGGTAAAAATCTCTGGTTCTTTTCTTTATGGTACAGAAGGAGGTGAGATTAGGTTCCCTTTTCTTCATTTTTGCATTTCTTAATTTAGTATTCCGCTATTCCGACGAATATTTATTTATTCTTGCTTATCTTATCTTACTTTCCTAGTTGTTCTAAGTAATGCGCGCGGTACAAAGTTCGTGGTAGGGAACTTCTTTGAGTCATCGTATTTTTCTGTTCATACGAAAGAAATGAATATGTGATTTTCCAAATTGAAGAATCGAAATGAAGCCCTTTTTGCTCAGTCTATCTGGACCCTTTTTGTATAATAGGAATTAATTAGAATATAATAGGTATTCCGTTTCATCTAGGAACAGAACGTAAAAATATTCCTTGACTTGAATAAAATATGGAGTTGTGTTGTATAAGTGAGCATGAATTTCTTATCATTCAATGAGCATCTTGTATTTCATAGAAATTGGGGGTTATATAGTCCTTACGTAAGGGCCAGCCTATCCAACTTTCAGGCATTAGGATACGTTTAAGGCGTGGATGATTATCATAAGAGATTCCCACCATATCATAAGATTCACGTTCTTGAAAATCGGCACTTTTCCAAATCCAGAAGACAGACGGGATTCTAGGATTATCCTTTTGGGCAAAGACTTTTATGCATATTTCTTCTGGGTTATCTATACCATACTGTATTCTCGTAAGATGATACACGCTAGCTAAAGATCCACCGGGTGCTACATCATAAGCACATTGGGAACGTAAATAATTGTAACCATATACATATAAAATGACAGCAATGGAATCCCAATCCCCTGCTTTTATTTGTAAAGTCTCTATTCCTCGGTGATCGAAGCCCAAAGATCTATGAACCACCTCATGTTTGACTAGCCAATTAGATAACCAACCCTGCTGCATTGTCTTGATCTCTCCCCCTTTGTATAAATATTTCACATTTCGAATGCAAGTTTGAAAGATTGCCCTGCTCTTTCTTTTTCTACACAAAAGAGCCCTTCCTAATTCACTAATTTGTAAGAAGATACTGGACTTTTGGATTTGAAAAAAGTTTCAGAAGATATGTCTAAAGTAGATGGTGATTGATAGAGCAATTCTTGCTCGTAAGTTCCAGTATGAGTACTGCGCCTTACATAAAGCTTGTGACTGGTAGTAAAACATCGATTTTTCTTTTGAGATAGAGTTCGATCCTCAACTATTTCTCGCGATATCTTCTTACGAAGTTTTGTTAGGGCATCTATAACTGCCTCCGGTTTAGGTGGGCAGCCTGGCAAGTAGACATCCACAGGAATTAACTTATCAACTCCCCGAACAGTACTATAGGAATCCGTACTGAACATTCCCCCTGTAATAGTACAGGCTCCCATAGCAATGACATATTTTGGTTCAGGCATTTGCTCGTATAATCTCACTAAAGAGGGAGCCATTTTCATTGTTACCGTACCGGCTGTTAAAATTAGGTCTGCTTGCCTAGGACTTGATCTTGGTACCAATCCATAACGATCAAAGTCGAATCGCGAGCCTATTAATGAAGCAAATTCAATGAAACAACAACTGGTACCATATAGAAGGGGCCATAAACTGGAGAGTCTTGACCAATTCGAAAGATCATTTGGTGTAGTTGAAATAACGGAATTGGAACTTGTTTGGTCAAGTAAGGAAACTCAATCAAACTCATAAGATCGGGAGGTGGGGACGTGAACCTCACCATGGCTAGACAAGGAGAAGGGATCGGCATATCGGAGAGGAAGTCGGGGATCGGGGACAAAGAAGGCAAGCACACACACACACACACACAGGGAGGGAGAACTAGGAAGGAGCATAGCCATATCAAATCAAGCGACAATCTCGAAAAGTATCCCCACATTTCTATTCCATCATAGTCATCACCATTGCATGACCACACACACATGCAACCTCAAATGCATACACCACACATAGAGCAAGTAACATCCACATATAGGAAATAGAGTAGAGGAGGAGGAGGACAGGAAAGTAGATTATACCGGAGGAGCTCACGGTAGTGCTACCCATGCTTATATTAGGTTGGCCGTGCACACTCTGACCTCCGCCATGCTCCGAAACATGAGGAGACCCCAAGCCTCGTCATGGCACGCCCACCTTAAACACGAACCCACCACAAGGATCATGAACAAATCAAAGAAATAAATCCTCAAATCAAAATCTAAACCAAAGAAAATGAAGGTGAAGAAAGTAGATCGGGAGAATAGATATGGATTTAACAGGAATGATTCAAATCTCGGTGTGGTGACAAAATCCGTCCGGTTTTAGCGGACCCAATCGGTGGAGGTCGAGCGCGGCCCTAGGAGTGGCAATGGCCGATCGATAGGCGGCACTATGGGCGACGGTGTGGGGATGTCACGGTGGAGAGATGGAGGAAAGAGTGCTCATGCAGCGGCGGTGCTCTGCCGGGAGGCCGGCTGTTCGGAGCCAATGGGAAGCGATTGAGTTGGGCGTGGGGTAGGGGCGGGAAGTGAAGGAGAAAGGCGGAAAGGCGAGAGGCGAATAAGAGTCATGCAGGAAGAGAGATGAGTAAAGGAAAGGGAGCGGGGAAAGGAAAAGAAAGAAAAAAAGAAACTATAGTGCCTACATATATACATATATATATGTGTGTGTGTGTGTCTATATATATATACATATATGTATATATAAACATGTATACACCCAAGATGAAATATATATGCACACATATTCATGTATATTCATAACTATGAGACAATATCTATCGAACAATAACTAATTAATCATGACAGTAAGTTGTTAGCCTAACTCTCACATCAGCGAAGATAGCAATAAACAAGTACACAAAAATAAAATATAATATGCAAACCACATCAATCGATGTTAAATAAAGGTAAGGTTTGCCATTTAGCAGCATCGACGTAATGTATTTTATATGTTCCTTGAAATAAAAATAGAGCCTATGTAATAAATGCCGAGAGATGAACTGGGTTCGAGGGAAGGACTTCACATGAACATATGAAAACGGGACTGCTACCAAATTCTAGGCAAGCATGCCTTTGATCATTACGATTAGTGTAAATTGTGCGTAAAAATTTTTTACTAGGTTACTATCATTATCTACATAAAATAAATTTTTGGAATAAATAATATGATTTGATGTGAATAATGTTAAATATGGAAGGGTAAGCGATTTATAGATAACTATCCTATAGATAAGAAGTGGGTGGAGGTGTCCTAGGAAGAAAAGATAGTGATAGGTGTGGGGCCCTCTACATATGGATACGATATAAGGATAAACTAACTCTTTACTCATGTAACAAACCGATTTTAGCATCAACCGTGAGTCTCGTCAGTGAGCAGCGAGCTCAATTATCTTATCAACTTACTATACACTACACATGGGTAGCGGTATGTGATTATGAGATTGGGTAAGGCCAAAGAGGGCAAAACCATGCACTTATAAGTAGCGCGGTGGAGTGTCGGTGAAGGTGAGACTAGCATGGCATAACGGCTAGGAATACTAGCCAAGTGAAGTTATAGTATGCAAAAATTGGGGAACAGCTCTATACTCGATTTGGGCATCGCATCTAAGAAAATATGAAGAAACCGATTACAATTAAGGTAGAGTAGCTATAGGTAAATGATACCAACTCGTGTAGAGTTTAAAATATAATTCATGCATATCTCTTGGTGAGACTATTATCGATTGGCCTTATGTCGAATACATGTAATTAGTATATTTATAAACTATAATTGAAACTTTTATCACATAAAAACTTACTTTGAGATGATGATGAATGACATAGGATTGTTGATCTGATGAATTGTGGGTATAAATGCATGTTGCTATTAATACTTGTTGAGCACTTTGTACTCACCCTTGTTATTAATCCTCCTTGTTTAGAAGTAAGTCGGTACAAGGAGCTACCTAACTCGATGAAGTCTATGCAAGGACTACTACCATGCTAAGTGTGATGCAAGACTCGGAGTACGACGTGTGAGACGAATGACTTGTATGGAGGTTGGGATGAATGGCGGCGGCCGGTAGCGTTATGTGAACCGAGTATATTAGCTTGTCGCCACTTGCTAGTTTTCATACTTATATAATTATTAGTCGGTACCATTTCTATTTTCTAGTGTTGTATTATTTAATCGTAATGTAGCAATGATTGTAACATTATATGGCAATAGTATTATAATAATATCGCATCGTCTCTAGTTATTGTTCTACTACAACACTTCGATGTGATTGATTATTCAATAAAATAGAAATTTATTCTGTTATATTAGGTAATAATCATATATTAGTAATATAACCTAAGATAGTAATAATATGAGTAGTCACAACATGTAACCTGGCATATGAGCCAAGTCCCACCGCTGCCAGCACCGCACCAGGCCACAAATCCAAATACGTTACACAGTAAATGATTTAATTACATGGGCTTAAGCCCTCGTGACGGCCACAGGGTCCTTAGTTTCATTTGGTGCTCTTCTTGCTGCGCTCCCGTATTGCTTGCCTAGCCTTCGCGCCCCACACCCCTGTCCATCTTCTTACAGGATGCTGACGATAGCGTTCCATTTGGGGAGTTGATTCTTAGGGTCGTCTCGTGGTTTCTGATGATGCTGAAATTGTGAAGGAGGCTTGTGAAAATCCTTTGCACTACTCCCTAGAGGTATGCATAATCAACCAAGCAATCATCACAAAGTACTCGTAAGACTTGGAACTATGTTCTCTTCTGATCGCTGGTGTTCAATGATCTCCTCAGGTTTCTTCCTCGACATCCGGAGGGTTGCAGAGCTACGAGCATCCTCTGAACGAAGTAAAACCAGTGCCAAGGGTCGACAGCAAAGGAGGGCACAACTTACACAGTCGACGCACAGGCCAAGAAGGACACCACCAGCATTCCTAAAGTTCTCGGCCATTTGCCCCCTCCCGCACGGCAATGCCGTATTTAGCCTTCTCTTGTGCATATTGCCAACTTTGGCTCCCTCACGTGGCCGGGGAGCACACGAGGGAGGTGGCACGGTCGCCAACCGCACGAGGAGCTGGTGCGGTCAAGGTGCGAGGGGACATGGCGCGGTACGAGGCCACAAGGAGGCGGGGCGACATGCCAGCCAAGCCGCACGACGACGAGCGCACGGACAACGAAGCTGACAAAGATGAGACAGAGAGGGCACTGGCATTGGAGGAGAGACGCCGCCGCCACCTTCCCCTGGCAGGCATCGTGACCGTGCCACCTCCCTCGTGTGCACCCCGACCGCACCAGCTCTCCTCATGCGATACCCAGCCGCACCACCTCCCTTACGCGCTCCCCGGCCATGCGAGGGCCAAAGATGGCAATACGCGTGGGAGGAGGCCAAATGCGGTATTGCCGTGCAGGAGGCCAAAATGGCCAAGAATTGGCATTCCTAGGGTTGGCAGCGCTGCAGATTGGTCTTCTCAATACTAATCTGTAGATCGTCAGAAGCATATGGCAATATGGCATGATCACTCTGCTGTAATTACATGGTGTTGGACTGCTATAGTGCTATAGGATGTTATGTTAGATGTTATATTTGCCATCTATCAGTGGTCATCTGGAGGTCAGCCTTATGCGTTATATCTGAATAACTGTTCTCACTGCCACTATTGAAGAATGAGCATGAGGGTTTTATTCCAATAAAAGGCAAAGCCTTTCAGATGTGTAAATAGATGTTTTGGTTTGGTTGCTACAATGCTGAAGAATCATAATATCTAATCACTGGTCTGGTTCTTCTATGCTCCCCGAGTGAATCCATCTAGGAGATGTGTACGTACTTTTCTCTTGCCCTTACATTGTGCTTGAATGAGCCCCTCTCTCCAGGAGATTAAACCATGAAACTGGTGACATCTTTGCATCTATGCCCATGTTCAGTTCTTCCCCGTAAATAAATACATATGGTCCTAGTTCTCTCTTATGATTATCCAAATATACTGTTAACATTGTTCTTTATGTTGTTGTATCTTGGATGATGTTAGAAGATCTATGCCCTGGTTGGCTGCAGGCTTGTTGATCCCCTCCTCAATTTCTTAAATAAAAAGAACAAGAATCGAAAGGACCAACTAGCTAGCATAACTGTGCTGAAATAGTGTTAGATGTAACTAACTGTCAGACATTTGATGCTGGCATGTTGCTGTAGATGCTGCATATATTCCTCTTGATTGTCACCAATAATTTGCATGTGTGCATGCATGGACTGTTGAGGTAGGGAGTGGTTGAATCCCATGCTGCAGGGGCCATATGTTTGTACCAGGACAAACTAGCTTACACATTCTCCTCTTCCCTCTCCCCTTTTACGCGCTGTTAGCTTCTTCTACTGTTCAGTCCTGCCAAAGATCTCAGGAAGAAAAACGTAGCACAGGGACGACAGGAGTGTGTGTTCATCTGCCACCGCATATGGCATGAGCCCATAAATTCAAAGGCGAATGTGATGCATATCACTGAACCTGGACCGTATGGTTGAATAAATTAGAGCAAATTTGCAAAACTGCAACTTTAGTTGGTAAAACTATACCTTTAGAGGTAATTTCACTAAGCTACACCATTAGGTGACAATATTCTCACAAAATTGCAACTTTGTTACACCTAGGGCTTACAGCCTGGGCTCACATGTCAATACACGTACGCAATACTCACATCGTTACAGGTGTGACTGTGCAGGCCGTGCAAGCACCACGTCAAGCGAGTGCTAATGGATGCCACATCAATGTCACATCTCTGTCTTCCTCTCTTCCTCCTTCCTCCCTTAGCAACATTAGATAGCGCCGTCCCGACCACCACCACCACCTCCTCCCCACCTCCACCCCAACCCACCTGCACCCTTGCCCCTCCACCCTCCGCCTCCCGCTCCACACCAACAGCCATGACCTTAGGGACAAAGAGAGAAGAAGAGGAAGTAGAGACCATGGCGCCGCTTTGGAGGCATCGGCCGACAGGACAACAGCTTGGGAGGGACATGCAACGGCAAATGGGTCGGTGGGACCTCGGGGACGAGATGGGTGGCGACGGCTGGTTGCACCACGGCGCGATGCTAGCAACAGCGGGGTCAGCCCAACAAGGAGGCGGGCGTGACACGGTGTTCCAGGAGGTTTTGTTAAAGATGAGGTGAGCAGGGTAGAACACAACATGGGGAAGGCAATGGTCAAGTTGACTATGGAAGGAGCTCATCGACGGTGGTGAGTGGCGTTCTCCTCACCGTCATTGATGATGGAGAGCTCACCGTAGAATAGGTAAGCTCGGCGCCATCACCATGTCCCTTAGCTTTGCCTCGACTCCTCTACGTCGTGCTCACCTCCATTCTCTTTTCCCCAACAAGACCACCAGGGAACACGGCTACCTCCTTCCTCCTCTCCACGATGTCTTGCCCAACATCGCCGCCACCCACCTCACCATTTCATCAACCCGTGCACTTCTTCCCCGTCTTATCGTGTCAAAACATGTTCTATGGAACCTACAATTCCCTCAATTCATTTGGGATTTCTCATCAGTGCTCGTTAAACCTTCATATTCCCCAAGTTTGGCTAGAAACCATCACCTCCTCCACCATCTTCTCTTCGGTGAGCCTCCCTTCAATTCCTCGTGGCGAGCATCCATACACCACTATCTTCCTTCCCCACCTCCGACGACTCCAGCTCCTGTTCACCCCAAGTCGTCATTGCCGATGAGCCATTCACGTCACCCTCGGCTCCCATTGCAAGGCCACCTCAAGCTCCTCCACCTCCACCGTTTGGTTTGGTGAGCTCCTCAACCTCCCTTAGCTCGTGTGTGCCCTATTTCCCCCTCTAGTGCCACCACCCTTTTCTTCCCTAACCCATTCGCTACATGTTGCTGCTAACCACGCCGCACCTCTATTTACACTTCCTGTGGCCATCAACCGCACTACAACACGTGGGTCTAATGCTAGTTGACATAGACAGACAGAGGTGCTGCTACTTACAGCATGTGCTTGCAACCGAGCCACCTCGCCATCTCCTATCGCCGTCGATGAAGTCGAGATAGAGGAGGCCGACATGGTGGGACCTATATGTTAGGTGCTCGCCGAGCCACGTTGGCGTGATGCGTTTGCGTGGCATGATGTGTTGACATCCCATAGTAGCGTGAGTATTGTTTGTGCAGTATGGCATATAGGAGTCATGACTGAGTTGCGTTTTGCGAATTTGATTGCTTAATGGTACAGCTCAATAAATTCCTTCCTGCGTCCGTACGTCCATGGGGTGGGGGTTACAGACACGTGCCAACGAGACAACGAGTGCACGCAGGGTGGCGGTGTTCTCCGGTTGTTGGAGAGCGTATATAATTGGAGGGTTCTGTTCGGCCGCGACTTGGCCTGCGTCCGTACGTCCGTGTGCGCACAAGCCGGGCGCGTGCGCGGCGCGGCAGCTTTACCGTGCACGCACGCGATGCGTGGAGCTCGGAGCGGCACGCGTGCGAGGAGCCAACATGCGTCTCGATACACGAAGGCCCGATCAAATGATCCATCAGATAATAGTAGTACTATTATACTATAGTGCTAGTAATAAACAAACAAACAAACAAACTATATATGTACTTAGTGTACTTGGCTTCGTGCACATGTAATGACCCATCGATGTACACACACAGCACACTCGGCATGACCGAACAATATTGTGCGGAGCCAAATTGCACCGGGTGCCTGAAAGCTCTAATGGAAGCTTGTTTCCGGGGTGGCGTTTAGCGTACCATCTGTGCCCGCTCGGATTTGGAGGAGGCTCACAATATTGTGCTATAGCCTTATAGGCTCTGCATTTGGTTTGAGTTTGATTTCGATTTATTTTTCACTATTCCTAAATTTCGTTTTTCTAGCTTTTAGGTTTTTGTTTTTCGTGTTTGTTTGTGTTATCCATGATGGGCTAACATATTTTTATTTTAAATTTTTAAAATTTAGTTCGCCAAATAAGCCAATCGGCTATAGTGTAATTTCAATCATTTACAGTGTAATTTCAACCATAAGTCGCTTATTTCACCACATCAGACAGCCTTTGTAGTCTCTACATTAGTAGACTCAGATCATCTGAGAAATAGCTGCAGAGAATTTGCTTACCGCCCCCTGATCACAAAAACATTTGTTTTGGTATACGTGTAGTCAACCTTTTAAAACATTAGCTATTAAAATCTTTTAACTATTTAAATTGGTTATATAAAAATCATATGTTTAAATTTATCTCAAAACTATTTTCATACTATTATAATTTTATTTGGTTTTATAATAATAATAATTGATTAAAGTTGAGTGCTTAAATGCTTTTATAAGAGGTTGAGTGCATGTGTTATTTAATTTAATAGGGTATGCATGATTATTTCTTATTAACTATATCTTAGATTTATTATTTTATTGATCTATATGCACGGTGAACCGTGAACAAATGTAGAAATAGAGTGATATATGGCTGGGTTCATTTTGGCTTAAAGCCATTATGCTCAAATCTTGTTCTGATAACTAGTTTTAAGAGTGTGTTTTTAAGACGGGTTAATAGAAAAATTGTAGTAAAAGTGTACTGAGTTCAACTATATTGGCCAAAATAATATCGACATTATTTTCTATGTTATTTCTCATGTACAATTAAAATTTAAATATATAAGCTATAAGACATTAAGTAAAAAAAACCCACCCACTTGCTCTTCTCGCTCATTTATGAAGCGCATCTCATGCAGACATTCGTCACATGCCGTGCCGCTCGGAGCAATGCAAAGGTCGTACACACCCTACGAGGGCTGCCACAGGTAGAGACAGGTCAAGAATCTAATGCTCCGTTAATTTGAAACAGAGACATCTCACTGATTTTCTGTAGGATCGCACTTCTACATGTACAATTTTATGTAAACCTTATGTCAAAATCCTTCTAATGAAGCATTCTGGCTGAAGCACATGTCGTGCGGCAACTAATAGTTTAGCGGCTAAGACCGCTGCTGCTCATTTCAGTTTATTTTTCACTATGAATACTGTAGCTAACTTATTTTTAAACTGTAGCACTTGATGATTTTTGGCATAATTAATTATTTAAAAATAAAAATAATAAAAATATATTAGCCTATAATGGACAATGCAAAGAAAAAAAGAAAAGCAAAAAAAGACAAAATTAATAAACCGAAGTCCAAGCAGTGGGCACGTACGTTTTTCTAAAAGAGAATCCACAATATATCACTAAATAACTATATAATTTACAATATGCCGCTTGTTGTAAGGCAGTAAGGCATAGGGTTCAAAATTTGATAATTTGGTTTGCTCAATTTTTGTAAAATATAACAAAATTCATAACCCCGTCAAAGCACATAGCACATGTGTGCACGCACCTTAGTGGCGATGTCCTTTGCCTTTAGATAAGAGCTGGTGGGTTCAAACCTCAAAGATGCACTTTGTTTTTCGTTGAAATTCCAAAAACTCAAATCTTTGATTTAAAATTTTTGCCAAATTTAGCCAAAATTTTCGTCAAGTAAAATCGGTGAACCTAGTGAAATATAAACTGGTTTTCAAAACCTTATCATACACCAATGGCATATTACGAAAATTTGAAGTTACGTGGCATACAACGAATTGCCCCAAAACCTTAGGCTAAGAAAGTTTGAACCAAACTGGTAACTAGGGTAATACCACTTTGAGATATTGGCTGCTAATATGAATTTCATTTAGCCTTCTTTAAGGACCATGTGAGAAGGTCATGATATTGTTATGATAAACTATTGCAATGTTTGTGGAGTGATCAATTAGTTTTGCAAAAATTACATTTGCTTTGGGTTGTTTTGAAGTGTCAAAATTGGAAGTACCGCAGTATTAGTGCGAAGTTCCGTTTTGCTAAATCTTAGTAAGCATAAGTGCGGTAGTCTTTTGAGTTGAGTTGCGGTATGTTTTCTAGAGATGCCCAGGTGAGGTTTTCGTCTTAAAATACCACTTTGGGTTGCGGTAGTATTGCAGAGCGGAGTGCAGATACTCGATCTTCAGAAAAAATAGGATTTTGGGGATTAAGTCATGGATTAAGTTGGACCTAAGTCATTGGATTATGGGTGCATGATATATGTCTTGGCTAATGTAGGTCAAGTTGTGAAGAATTTGTGCCTGAAACAATTTCTTTATCTTTGATGTACAGTCGCTGAGTCAATCGTGCTCAACGGCGAGGATCGGGCTAGGTTCATGGAGGAGTTGAGGCCTACAACGATTGAGGATGCGATGAGCGGTGAGCTCAAACATGGGATGTGAGAGGCAAGAATGTTGAAGGCGAGTTCAAACGACGGAATGACGCCATGTAGTTTGCGAGCCAGTGAGCCATGGTTCGGTGGCCCGAGATGTGAGAGATTTGGCGTCGCGTGGCGGCTAGTGGTGCACTCACACGTGGCAAGCATGGTGATTGCTTGAAGTGGTTAGGGATGACCAAGTCGAGAAGTGTATTTTGGTAGTTTAACCAAAATACTAAAAACTATCTTGGATCAAGAAAACGGGTCAAAACCGCGGTGTATGGGCAATGCGTTAGAGGCGGTTTAGGTCAAGGTGGAGTTCGTTGGATCAAGGCTAAGAATTTAACGGATGCACACTTTAGCGTTTTGAAAAGCGTACATAAATGAACTTGTAAGAGTAAAACCCGTATGTAGGGTAATGGGTTTTCATTATATTAGTGGATAGTATCCATTGCTTGGTCTAGGTGGATGGTTGCTCACCTATAAAGAAGTTGGGATGGAGATATAGAGTTAACTATCTAACTCATCTCTTGTGCTCTCATCTCGATGGTTAGGATTTTATTTATAAAATAAAAAAATTTATAAATATTTAGAAAAATTCAAGACAACATTTATCTCCTCTGATATCATCTTCCATCTTTCACAAAACCCTGGCTGGTGGCTACGAATTTACAAACAGACAAATACGACAGCAAAATAAACACGGGCTGTACGGCTCCTGCACACCTAGCGGTAAAAGGAATACGATCGAGCTGGAGCAACTGATCACTTCTGACGTAAAAAAATTTCAAGGATCGAAGAAATGATGAAAGAAACAAGCAAAACTGGTCACTGACAAAGCTAGGTACAAGTTAAATGCGCCCAGCATACAGCTGTTTACCTTTAATTCTTGTCTTGCTCAATCGTACACATGCACACACAATATAATACAGTACCGAGACCGGCTGCTGCCAAGTTAACTTCTCAGCTCTTTGCGATTGAAGACGCATGCAAGAATATACGAGTTTGATTGACTGGGGATATGAATGCATCAAAGATTGTATTTTTTCTTCCCTTCCTGTTGCATCGACCCATCAGCAGGTGAAGCTGCAGGTGGCATGAATGATCTGGGACTGATGAGTCGTTCGGGTGGATCATTGCATCACTGAGTAGGCACTCATGAATCATCTGACCATGCTGGAAACTTCAGCTCCTTGTGGGTGAAACATAACTACCCACTGACGGCCGGCAACACAGCAACACGGCTCCTTCCAGTGCTTACCAGTTGGGCTGAAAAGCTGTGTCTTATAGCTAAAATTACAACATGTTTAAAATTTTATTATAGCTGAAGATGACTTAATTAACGTAATTAAATTTAAAAATTTATAATAAAAAAATGCTAACTCAGCACAGATAATAAAAACGAATACAGATAAAATGAACTGACAAAAAGCTCAAAAAATTCAAAAGTTCCTCAAAAATGAAATTTATAAATCGTAAAAATAAGTTAGAAGCTAAAACCAAAAGAAACGGGATGTAAATACACAAAAACAAGGACAAGGCTTCAGTTTCAAAAAGAAACATTCACACCCACTGGATGTGAGAAGCTCTACAGAAAACGAGTGAGAACCGTCTGATTCAGACGGGCCGAGTTGAGCCCTCAAAAATTAGAGGCAGCTCCTCACCAAAATTAGAAAGCAAAGCCGGGAGTCTTTCTACCTAGTCTCTTCTTTTTTACTCCCACTGGATGTGGATTTATTTGTTCGCAAAATAAGTATGGAATTCCCGTGCTTTAGAATCTCAAACACGGTTGATCACGATTCACAATCGTACTTGAACTTGACTCAGCAATAAAGAGGCATCGAATCACGTAAACTGCTCAAGGTAGGTTAGATTAACTAGCTAACATGGTTGTACTCATCTTCCATGATCACCATCACCTGTTCAAGCAACCCACCACAAAATGAATTCGGCCTGCGAATGATGGGAGTATTTTGTGGCCTCGCTCCAAACTTAACTTATTTAACCTAAAACCATCATCGGTTTCTAATTTTAGTCTATTTTAATTTATTTTATTTTCCTTATTTCTTTGCATTACTCACAATGGTATAACAGTCTTTCAATTTTTCTTCATTTTTATTAGAAAGAGCTAAAACTACTATGATGTAATTTCAACCAAAACCAGAAGGCTCAGTAAGAAGCTAGTGATTTGCATATTACAATTCCATGAAATCAATTGAAGAGAAGCATATGTGCTTTGGTACGCGAGCGCCTTCCTGTCTGAAATTGAAGAGAGCCTGACTACGACTTAATCAGTGCATGCATACAGCTTTTGGGTCACAGTAACAGCAATGCAGGCTCCTTCAATACGAGTGCGCGATGCACAGGAACGGCGAAATTGTGAGTACTGCCACAAAATGCTTCTTCCATTTTCACATCTAGTGATTTGCATATGACAATTAAATAAAAAGAATCAAACTACAACTTCGATTATTTACCGACTTAGTGATTAACATGTGGTTTCTGGGAGGCAGTGAAGTGAGGGTGGTCACAAGGGTTGGGGCTGATTCTAAAATACTTCGATTTTTATAATTAACTTGTTGATATGGGTATGGCAGAAAACTTTTAGTTGTCGTTCGATTGAACTGAAATAAGTTGATTTATAGTTAAAATTACACTATAACTGACTAAAATAACACTGTAACTAACGTGACTTATTTGACGTAAATAAATTTTAAAAAATTAAAACCGAAAAAATAGTTAGCACATCACGAACAATACAAACAAATACGAAAAACTGATAAAAAGCTTTTAAAAGTCAGAAAGGATGAAATTTAAGAATAATAAAAATAAGTTAGAAATCAAAAGTTTAAACTAAAATAAGCGAGACGTTAACATTTCCTTCCTGACTAACATGTAGCTTCTGGTGGGCAGTGAAGCAGGGTGGCAACAAGAGTTGGTCAACAAATGTTTGGCTGATTCTAAAATACTTCCTCGATTTTTATAATTAACTTGATAAGAGTATGGCAGAACTTTTAACATTTCCTTAATATACTTGTACAAGTCTGAAACATCATTTGTAAAAGATCTTAGCACCATGCGATCATGCCAAGGGCTGCCATGTGCACTACTAAAGACCCAAACAGGAGTCCATACAAAGTTTACATAATGCCATACATGATATATCTACTACTGCCTACAACTTGCAAAGTTGCTAGGCTTCTTGACCTGTAATCAAGATTCTTAAAATCGCCACTTTCAAACTTATAAGCAGATTCTTCGAATAGTACTTTCATTGCTGATCTCAAACTAGTCAGGTTCATTAAGCACTTAAGAGAACTACTTAATCCAGGCCAACCATTTCATTTCATCGAAAATAAATTTGATGATTCAACTGAGCAAGATCATCTACTGTTTGCATTTTGAAACTATAGAACAAGCAGCAGCATGAACTACCCAGTTTGGATTGGAATATCAGTAGATCAAGCAGCACAAGACCAACACTACGCCAGAATCAGCATATGAAGAACACGAGCTATAGCTAGCAGTGATCACAGTAGATCAGGAACCAAACGACTAAATGCAACCGGGAGCAAATGATTCCTCAATAGATTGGCTATGGACACCAGATGAAGCCATCAAGGACGACAGGCAATCTGCTGGGGCCCCAATCTCCCAGTCACAAGCACGGAAACTAGCATTCAGAACAAAGAAAGCAGCAGGAAATGGAAGCATGAAACAGAAACTAAGCTGCTTAAGTAGAACACTTCAACTCATCTAGCTCTTTTACTCACCATCTTTGGATGCTGCCGTTGTCGTACTAACGACTACAAGTCAGTGCAGTAAGCAAATGACATTACTGGTAACAGCCAATAAATGAAGCCATGGAAGGCCCAAACAGCTACCTAAATCTTTGATCAGGTAATTAATCTGTCAGTTCAGTAATTCTACATGTGGAGCAAGAACAAAATAAACAAGCCCCATGTCATACCAATCTAGAAATAAGGTCAAAAATGGTGGCTCATCTTGATTAAATTAACCCTGTTATATATCATCAACGCCACAAGAAACGGAGGAAGATTATCCAAATATTGGTATTACCTGCCTTTGTCTCGGTAAATATATAGTGCAGAATCACCATGTGCCCAATGATGGGAAGAAGTGAGGCTGCCGCAGCATCCTAGCAAGGCATGACCACAAGTGCTAAAATCCACACACAAACATGTATGGGTGCTTCTTGTTGATCACTCAGAGCTAGATCATGCTGGCAGCTTCACTCGTTCCTTGGACAATTTCCAGATTGCATAAAATACTAGGACTAGGGCTCTCACGGCAGAAGAATTCTAGGCAAAGGGTAAGAACAATAGCGAGGTAGAGAGGGCGGTGGAAGAAGCCATGGGAGCATAAGAAGACAAGAAACAAACTGAGGGATAGAGATAGACGATCAGGAAAGAACCCACAAACTGCTCCTTGAGATTACCTCCATCTCAAAGAACTTGCCATGAGTTCTGATCCAGCATGAATTCAAGAGACATGAGAAGCCACAAGATGGTATAGCATCTCAAGAATATATGCAGGGATGAGGGAGAGGGTGACACAGAACAAGAACATGGCAAGTTCCAAGGCTTGTAGAAGCAAAGAGATGGGAGATAATAGTAACCAGAAGGATAAAGCAAGAAGAGAACAAGGTGCAAGATTTATAGAGGGTTGTGGACGGTGGGGAGATGTAACAATATTACAACTTATGTAACTCTCAGCTGTTCAGAATAGTAGTTAGGGCACTGCAGTGTATATAATCCAAGGGTTTTAAAGGTAGATCCTATCTAAACCTTAAGGTTGTCTCTATAGTGTATATAATTCAAAGGACCTTAAGTCGGTCCTACTTAGCGGATAAAGAAAATTGTATTTTAATACTTGTGGCTAGGTCTTTAACTTGAGAACTAGCCTTTTACTATAGCTTGCTTAAGATCATCTCTGAATGTATAAGGTTGACTTTAAAGTGATGTAAGATCCTCTATTTTTATACACTACAGATATCCTTAGAGTGGTAGTTAGTGGAGAGAGATTAGAGAGATGGCGGAAGAGGCCAAGGAGTCTAGTGAGTAGGAGCACGGGAGGTAGGCTAGCCTAGGGTTATAGAGGCCTAGGGGACCTAGACAGCCACCGCTGCCGAGATGGGGTGTGTGTGCAGGGTGTCAGAACAGGAGAGGTTGCAGAAGGGCAGGAAAAGAGAGGGGAAAAAGATTTTGCATTTCGTTGTGTCTGTCTGATGGATGGATTGGACAGAGAGGTCTCTAGCAAAGGAGCCAAGACAAACCCAGTCGTACCCCATGCGGGCTCGAGAATGCATCGCATATCTGGCACCAAGCCATCTTTTTTCGAAAGGGCTATACCATAGTTAAATGATTTCAAGTAAAATCAGTTAAATTTTTAACATTTTGATTTTGTAGATATTCGTAAGCTATCTCTACCACCGGCATCTTTGTTGATTTCGGTAATGTCATTGTCTTGCGGCGTCACACCGTAGGATTTGAGCTCGGGTTTCGTTAGGGTTAGGATTCATCGAGCCCCGATCTTAGAGGGAGACTAGGGTAGTGATAGCCGGCGGTGATAGCACGCCTTGATTGCGGCGAGAGGAGGGATGGGTAAGCAGCGAGGGCGACACGTCGTGGAGTCGTTAGATAGCGGATCCGGCACGTTAGCAACAGGAACAAGGAAGAAGAGCGGACAGGCGTGTTGGAGGCGAGTGGCAGAGGAGAAGGCCGTGAGAGGGGAGGAGAAGGCCGTGAGAGGGTAGAGGAGTCTTTGATAGACTGGTGGGAGAGCTCATGTAGAACGTCAAGGCTGCAGGAGTGCCGTGGCGGCACCTAGTTGCCAAGGGGTTCCGAGGGCGGGCGATGTAGGATTCCAAACACCGTCTTTTTTCACAATGGTTCTTGCATTGAGACAGTGTGTGTTTCGTGTTGTACCACTGGTACACTGTACTGTATCAATTGATTCATAGTGTTAATTAGTGCTACTAAAAACGCCATTATTACTATTGATACTATACCATTGTCTTGAGCACTATAACATTAAGCCATTGAAAATACACGATATGGTTCCAGCTAGTAGCGAATTGAGAAGTGCAGGACAGGATGGGATTGGACAAACATGGTGAGCTTATGCAGCAACAAGAAAAGGTTACATACATATTTTAGTAAATTTCACCAAAACCATGTTTAGTTCTTCCTAACATTCATATGTGCTCTGTTAGTTTAGCTCAAATTCAACAATTTGATATTGTTGTGAGGTTGCCTGATCTCTTAAACCGTCAGGAAGACTTAGAGGACCTTAAAGTAAACATATAAAGGTATCATTATACATATGGTAGAATGTGCATATATACCCTTGCCTATTATGGGGTATTTGTCAATTGTCATCTTCCCACCTATGTATATAAAGAGCCCCAGAGAATATAAAGAACCCAAAAGGCAGAGGACTCATTTTCCTCACGAGTTCTCTCTCTCACGTAAGCGGTGGTCTTTAATTCACCCATTCCTATGTCTCCTATGGAGAAAAGTAACAGAAAACCAATATTTGGTCTCGTTATCGTAACAGATATGTTACCACATTCGGTAGAATCAACAAATTTCCAATTCTTCCACTTTGATTTTATGAAATTTCCAAGTTTTCATGCCACACCAGCAACTAATCATACTACTATATTTTCCAGCAAGTCAGAGCTAAAACAATTGTATTAGAAAAAGTTAAAACAATTGATTGCTGAGATGTGGTGATCGGTTATTTGAAAAGCTCGTGGCTTATGGTGAAAATACTGTAATTTAAAAGCACTACTAAGTGACAGGCTTATTTAGCATAATTAAATTTAAAAATATTTAAAAATAAAAAATATGTTAGCCCATTACGTATAATACAAACAAATACGGAAAAAAGAACCGCAAAAAGCTCGAAAAGCCAAAAGTTCAGAAAAATGAAACTTATGAATAGTGAAAAATAAACCAAAAGAAGCCAAAATTGTACTTATGAATAGTACAATTTTGAATGTACTATTAGTTAAGAAATGCACTACCACCAATGCGGCACCCAAAATTTTTTTAGTGAGCTCTATAAGATAGGACTTTAATTAATCTTACTGTAATATACTAGTGGACTGATAATTTACAAAACTACTACAATGTTATGAAAAATACATTTTACAATAAATATACTCATGTTTTCTTGTGATCAATCTAGATATTTACCGAACACATGTAAAAAACATGAGGTATTTTAGGAGGATGGGAACATACTACTGTTCTATGATTAAAAACCATAATACCCTAGTACATAATAAAAGAATAAAATATATACTATATCTGTTGTGGGGTGGACCAACCCCGTGATTGAACCTTACAAGTTGGTCTAGTATGTAATAGACCATAGTGTAGAGAATATATCAATGTACCATCATCCTTTGTAATCCCCATTATATCCCACTCATGTATATAAACCCTAGGAGAGCAGGAGGAGGACATTCTCTCATTCTTACCAACTCTCCCACGAGATCGCTCTCTTCTTCTTTTCTACGAGTTCCCTTCTTTCTGTTTGGCTGTATACAACAATATCCATTTCCTCTTTAGGCCTGATCAACTCGGCCGGCTTGGCTTATTTTTCACTATTCATAAGTTTCGTCTTTTTGAACTTTTGGCTTTTGTTGAGTTTTTTTGGTTCTTTTTCCCCGTATTTGTTTGTATCATACGTAATGGGCTAACTATATTTTTATTTTTAAATTTTTTAAAATTTAATTATGTTAAATAAGCCTCTGTACTCATGCTTTTTTTTGACTCTGATGTTTTTCACCATAAGCCACGAACTTTTCAAATTGATCACCACCTTTATCTAATTCTAAAATAATACAATATTGTGAGATATTTTAAAGTATATCGTGGACCAGCACAATAACCGCTAAACTGCAAGTATCTACTAATTGCGAAATCTTCAACCCATGCAATTTTACCCTTGTACTAAAAATTGAAAGAGATCCTCCATATAGTACTAGTATTTGTTCATCTTCGTACCGCCGTGGCTGCCGATGTGACAATACTTCGCTAGCTCATCTATAGCCTAGCTAGAAATCCATATCCCCAACGGCCAGATCCTCCTAGTGAAATGAAATATACTCCACACCTTTCTTCCCAACGGGCGGCCGAACAGCACAGGAAAAAAAGAAACCAGACACACACTACTGCCCACTAGGCGTGCTCGAGGCGTGCAGCTAGAGAAGAGAGAAGAGAAGAGAGAGAGAGCAGTCAAGCCCAAGTGATTTGACTCTGCACAATGTGCTCATGGTTCTTGTTTTGCCTCCCAATGTCACTTGTTTGTTTGCTGATCTGGCTCAGGGCCTTTTCAAGATCTTGTCTTCTCTATGGCTCAGGCAATGTTACCCTTGCATCTCTCTTTCTCTCTAATCTCTGTCTAATCAGACCAAAACCAGAGAGCACAAGTTTCTACAAGTTGGTTGGTAGCCATGGCTTACCTTGGATGTAATGTCGCTACTAGTCTGCAAAGACGAATTGTTCATGAAATATAGCATGTCGCTTTGGTCCATGCCCTCGACAACACGCTCTTTCAACGAAAGAGAGGAAAGCATGTTGACAATGCAACAATTTGCTTTATAATCCTATGCGTTACATGGCTTACATGATGCTGCAATTGGGCTGAATTTTGATAGTTTATAATTGAATTTTAATGTAGTGACTAACATTACGAGTGTATATCGATATTATTATTGGGTATAATTAAATTTTAAAAAAAGTTAGCCCACATATAATACAAACGAATACAAAAATCCAGCAAAAAATCAAAACCAAAAAGTCAGAAAAAATCAAATTTAAAAATAGTGAAAAAATAAAAACAGAAACTCAACCCCAATGAGCGAGGCCTTCAGCTACAACCAAACCAAGCCACATGTGTCTCCTGCATGGGGACAATCAGGCAATCAGCCTTCATGCATGAGCATGTGAGCAAAATTGCAGATTCCTCAAGACTGTTATTCCAAGCATTGGCACTTGGCAGAGATAAATTCAAATTGTAGATAGCTCACAGACACTGGTTATTGATCTTTCGGAAAGATATTGTAGTAGCAGTCAATTTAAACCTGCTTAAAATTTGGGATGGCTTTGTAAGTAGTATATACTGCAACTGTAGTAGGACAAAACAATAAGCAAACATTAAATTGCATGTAATCGGATTTTCCTACTAGGTAGCACTAACACTCTTAACAGGCATATCATGACCAACAATGCCATATAGTACAAATGCAAAATCTTTGCGTGCCCATAGGTCTGTGCAAGTAAAGATTTACACCAAAGCGATGACATGAGATACTAGTCCAAATTCCAAAAAGGCAGAAGGGACTTGTATCTTGAGAGTTTTGTTGTATCCCTATGGTTGCTATATTTGTTTCTATCACCAGAGTCCAGAGGCAATGGCAGGCATGCAGCAAATTTTTGTAGTCATGAGCTGCAGCTGACACAGGGCACAGGCTACCGAATAGTGTGGAGAGACGAACATCTATCTAGGTTGGTTAACACTTAGAGCAAGGCTAATAATATAGCCTTGTTGGGCATATGGATATTTGATCCACTTATCAAGATATTTATATAGTAGTTTACAACGGTTGAAGAATTTGTATGACCACCTTTCTCTCACAAAGTTTTTGGTTCTTGTCACTTGGTGGCGTAAACTTACAGCCCTCTCTTCTCTCTCCTCCACCTCAGCACATAGCCTATTAACAAACTCTTATTATACTTGCTCTTAACACACAGCCATACTTGCTTGAATAGACATATCATATGCACTTTGAATCTACTATCTTTGATCTAAGATTTAATACTTGCATGCCTGCTGTGTGGTCCAAGTACTGTCCAAGGCCAGTACTACCACCACCACATTTCTTTCTTTCTTTCTTTACAAAATATATATTAGCAGCTCAGTTAAAGCACCATGCAGATGCAGCACTGCACTGATCTAGATCTCTTACAACTTACAAGCAGGTGCAGGCCTAGAGATGCTTAGCTGCTAGGTGGTCCTCTTTAGGCATGTTTGCATGCGTACTGTGTCTCACCTCTCACAAAAGCCTACATAACAATAAAGAAGGAGGAAAATAAAGAGGCAGTGTACTGTACTTACTAGTACTACTCTACTCGCCCAGATCAGCTGGGGTGTTGGAAAGCCACACTGTGCCAACCTTTGCACTGGGTGGCCTTTGTTTGCTTTGGAGTGAAGGAAAAGGAGCGAGGGGAAATGCGATGCGAGGAAGAACAAGTGACAGCATTGTGCAACCTTGCCACTGTTCCCTTTGTACTTGGACAGGACCAAAGCATGCAACACGCACAGGAGTACAAGATACTACGGTTTTGGAAATCTGGATCCGTGCAACATGGTAGAAATGTTTGCAAGAGAGTGCCTTGCAGTTTTGACGGATGCAAATTCTCCATTTCTCTACTGTACTTCAAGTGTTCTGCAGGACCAGGTCTGCGTGCATATGGAGACTTTTGCATTTCTGCAAGCAATGCAGCAGCTAGCTCGCAAAGGAAGCGCGCATTGTTTTCTTCTGTGCCCCTTTCCTCGCCGATGAAACTCGTAATGACAGAACTAGGTTACGAAAATAGAGTCACCACACTAGCAGAAAGGTCAAATTGTACTCGAGAACTGAACACATTTCGATGCTAATCCATTCAAATCAACACTAGACGTCCTCCAAAACCTCAAAACACATGTTTCAGCTGTGTGAATGTTTAGCGGAGCATCCGAGATGCATGCGACTTTCAGTTAGCAAGCTAAAACCCAAGGGAAGATGGATGTTTGAGCCGAGTTAAACTTGCGGCCATTTGTTTGCAGGTGGAAGTGGTGCCATGCCATGCAGGTGCGTCGTCGTCGCGCGCGCGGTGTGGTCCTGCGCCCACAATTGCAAGGCTGCTCTGCAGCATCGACCATCATGCAGCTGGAGCACAGCCTGTGCCTGTAGATACGCGACACCCCGTCCATCATTGCATTTTATCAATGTATGATGGGCCAAGCAGTCGCATTCCACGCTGGCTTGTTTTCGGTTCTCACACGAGGAGGTATACAACTCCAAATCGCTAAGTTTTGTGTACCAAACCTTGTTGCTTTCCCAGCCGATAATTCGAACCCCGAAGCTCAAAGGAATTTCTCCGCATTGCTTGCATGGTAATTTTGATCGGAACCTAGCCGGGACTAGAAGGATCATCGGTGACTCGGTGAGCATGTTTCGAAGACGGACAAAGTCGGAATACGCACATGTAGCTTGTAGTGTGTGTTGGGAAATTGCCCAGGCTCTAGACGAACGATAAACTTGAATTTTCATACTATGCACATGAACATAAGTAAACACAAGTAGATCTTTGGCGATGTGATACGTCATGTCATTTTCGTCTTTCTTATATAGAGAAATAACATACAAGACTCCATAACTAACGTGTCATCCCACTTTGAGAGTCCTACAGACACACTCGACTTTCCTTTAACGCTCACGAATCCTATACCGGACTCTAAATCTAGACCTTTTGCCTTCAGACTACAGTACTTTTACGATTCCGATTGCTCTGATATCCTTCTCCGCGCACTTGACTTATGGCGCTCAAGATATATATGCGGGTAAAGTGAGGCAGTGGTGATATGGCTAATGAGTCGTAGGGCGGTTGTGGCCTCGAACTGAACCTAAAGACAACTAGATTAACTCTATTAATCTTCTCCTTAAGTTTGTTGTTTCTGTGATGTTTCACACCGATTTTCTCCTTTCTCTATGAACTTCAATCTTTCAAGTGACTTTGTCGATATATCATGGTGATCTTTCATGCAAACATCTTTGGACCTCTATCTTTCTTGATTCTACACATTCTCTAATGTAATGAAAATGGGTATCGATGTGTCTTCTCCTCTCATGGTAGAGTTCTGCTGACAGCAATTGTAGATTGATTATTGATCTTCAAAGTTACCTACTCAACATTCGTCTCCGAATATCGGCCAACAATAGTCCCACCATACCTCTTGACATGCTATAATGTACTTTGCTTCACACGAGAATAAAGTAACTACCTTCTACTTTGTAATACCAACGTTGGGTTCAAAAGGAAAAACGCCATACCGCTAGGTCACTTAAATAACAGGTAGCCCCAAACCTTCTTGCTTTTTCATAGATGCACCGTAGCTCAAAGTTCCACTACATCGGTATGTGCTTTACAATGCCCATATGCTCGGTCGGCTTCTCCATGTACTTGCTCACCATGCCAACCGAGAGCTAAGTCGGTCGTGTGTAGCAAGTATCTCAAGCTCCGACTATGCTTGGTATGGTCTTATCCACAAGAGGTTTTGTGTTTTCTTTGCTCAATTTTAGGCGGGGTTCCAAATTCGTGTTGGATTACAATCTTTCTGTGCATTTATCCAACACTTTGTTGCATATGCGGAGTAGGTGAGTGATCTTCCTAGAGCTCGCGTACTTCCATGCCTCGTAGTAGCCGAGTAACCTAAGGTCACTCATGCTAAACAACTTCTTCACCTAACTTTTGAAGCTATTAATCTCTTGATACTTTCTCTAGTGAAGATCAAATCATCCACATAAACTCCAACCAACTCCCTTTTCCTTAGCCGTTTGTACACTTTATAATTGGCATCTTTCAAAACCGAGTGCAATCAAGAACTTCTCTAGCTTGAACTCCAAGCTCTTGGGGCTTGACAAGACCATACGAGTTTTATGCAATCTTAACACTAGGTGTTCTCCTTTCTTTTAAATTCGTAAGTTACACAACATAAACTTCTTCTTCTTCTAGGTCTTCGTTGAGGAAGATGATTTCACATCCATACGATGAATCTCCCATCCTTCATGCGTCGCGATCGCAATAGCGGTATCATCTCTAGTCTCGGAGCAAAGACTTTTGTCAAAATTGATATCTTGTCATTGAACGTACCCCTTTGCAATTAGTCTCGCCTTGTGCTTCGATCACGCCTTGAGTATCCTTCTTTAACTTATAAACATACTTCAATCGATCGGTCTATAGGTATGCGGTAATAGAACAAGTTTCCATGTTCTATTCTCTTGGATAATATCTCCTCTTTTATAGCTCTTCTCTACTCTAGTTTCGCCTTGGCTTCTTCAAAGTTTGCGGGCTCCTTTCCGAGTATGAGAACTCGAATTTTCAACTCTATCGGAGATGTGGCATCATAAAGACTTTTGATGTCATGCTTTTGTCATGGTCCTTCAAATGAGCTTTGAGATCACACACTGAACACAAGTAAACACAAATAGATCTTTGGTGACGCGATACGTGCGTCCTTTTAAATCCGTTTTATATAGAGTAACATACAAGACTTTGTAACCAACATGGCTTCCCACGTGAGAGTCCTACAGACAAACCCTAAGTTTTCTTTACAATCACTCTGAATCCTATATGGACTCGAATCGACCTTTATGACTATAACCTTCAATAATTTTATGACTATGACCTCTAGTATCCTTCTCTAATGCTACTTGACTTATGACTGCTACAATATACACACTAGTCGTAAGATATAGTGATCATATAGATTGTCGTGGTCGTAGGATTGGTTGTGGACTAGACACGTATACAAATAGATTAACTCTATTAGTGTGTTTCGTTCGTGCCACGCTCCATTACCGGCTTGCCCCCATGCGTCGCGGCGACCAACGGCGTGCGCCCGTTGCCGAAATCGGCAGGATGGCTACGTTTGCACTTGCCTAACCACCGGCTGAAAAGCTCATGCCCCCAGCGGATTGAAGATAAATGGATAACGAACAAGATAAGTTTAAAGTGGTAGGCCCATACATCATCTGAAGGCTGGATACAAAGTGGATGGCACGATGTGCGGCCAGCAAGCGTCACGCTCTACTCACGTCCCGTTGCGACATGCAGCTCGATGCCATGGCACCTAACGGCGTGGCAAGGGAAATATATCTGAAACCCGCACCCGGTGGCTAGCTCTTCAGCGGCGCAGCGGTGTGGTGTTCGTCGCTTGTGGCTAAGTGTGCGGGTTTCGGCGGCGAGGCATAACGCTGCAGCGGCGGCAACACGGGGTGCATAGCACATACGGCGTATGGCGTGCGGCGACGCACGCCATAGAGTCGAATGCAAGCCGGGCGCACAGTGGGAGCGAGTTGGTGTTCACCGTTCATTGGTTAAACTGCTCATTTAAACTTCTCTGTTAGGCTTTTGGTCTCTAGCTTTTAGTTTCTTAATTTTATTTTTCGACTTTTTAATTTTTGAGCTTTTTACCTTTTGTTTTCCCTCATTATTTTGCATTGTCCGTGATGGACTAATCTTTTTAATTTAATTACATCAAAAAGCCATAATAACTACTGATGCAAAATAATTTAGCTCTGATACTAAACAATGAAAAAAAGCCAAAAAATAAATAAACCTCGGACACATGCACCTTTTTGACTATGGGCTCATTATTTCTAGCTTATTGTTTATAATTTATAGCTTATCGCTTTCATGAATAAACGAGTGAGACATTTTTGTAATCATTTCAAAACAACTTAGTTTATTTATACAAGCTCTGCGCTAGATCGAAAATTCATAGCTCATTGTGTCTCGCTCGTCGGAACAACAATGATTTCTACAATGACTCCCATCTCTCTAGGCTCATACACCAACAACATGGTTTTATGTAAACCAGACAAAAACAATTTCAAATCCATTCCTGACACCAAGAACCAAAATACAAAAACTATGAACAAATTTGAAATACGGCTCCAAAATACGACTTTTACCACTTATTTCCATTGTAATATGTTTATAGAACATATTATGATAGTATTCTTTAAAATAAATCTACACGTACAATGTAAATATTCAAAAGATATTAGTAGCCAAAAACTTTAATGTTTGACGGTACGAAATCCAAGACTTTCTTTTATGTCTAGGCGACTGAAGGGTAGTTTCTCGGTTGCAGCGTTGCCCAGCGGCCGGCAACGCACGGCAGGCGCCGTGCCGGCCGGCCCGGCGCACGCGCGCAACGCCCCGTAAATTAGCAGCAAGATGGCTACGCTTTAAGCGTGAACCAGACCGTGCGCATCGCCGTCTCACCGCGCCGACCGTCCTTTGGCATCCCACGCTGGCCGTCGCGCGTACGCACGGTAACGCCATGGTCTTCCCGACTCGCCCCGGCCGCGACGTCCACGGACGGAGGACTCTCACAAACGCTGGTACGGGCTCGCGGAGATTGGTAGGCCAGCCCGATAGCGCCACGACGGCCGCAGCCCAACCGCGCCGCCGCGGCACCGCAGCTCTGCTCCCGTTGCGCCTGCACGTGGCCACGGTGCGGGGAGGAGGGCGGCATCGGTCCAAAACTAGCGGGCCTCTGGCGACTAGAGGAGAGGCTTGGAGAGTGCAGGAGGTCTTACGGAGCGGCACGGCACGGTCGTGGCGCCGCGCGGGTGGCCGGCCGGCACGCGGATCGCGGGTCTACGGCGCGGCGGCACGCGAGGCAAGGGCGCGCGCGCTTCCGGGATGAAAACGGTCGGAAAGCCGGCGAGCGGCGAATCGGCGATTGAACTCAGCTCGTGGCGTTGTCACGTTCAATAAAACTCCATGACGTTTGTTTAAGCTAAGCTGTGCTATGTCAATCGGAGCCACATAATCTTTCTTCCATGGCCCGTGGGAACCGCGAGTGATCTGTACAAGTACACATCAGCTTGCATGCTGGTCTGCATGCACTCTATTTAGAGCATGTACTCCACTTTGGACCGTGAACTTGCTGATCCACGTCAGAGCCAAGCCACAATAGAGAGAAAAAGATGGTGACTTACAGTGTGTCAGAGAAACGTGCAGAAGCTATATTGGTTTGAGGGTGAGAGGAGGTCCATAGAGAGGAGAAGAAAAGGGCATAACACCTCCAGATCTGCGGCGGAGTGTTCTCCTCTTTCTAGGTGGGCTCCATGTCTTCCATTTGGGTCATCGAGGCAGCGGTACAAGCGCAAGAGGGTTCGGTGCGGCGGGTCAACGGATTGCGTGGTGCTGCGGCGGCGTGGTGGTGCTGCGTGCTAAGGTCTTGATAGGCGCGCGGTGGTAATAGGGAGGGACTTGAGCTTGCGGAAGTGAGACTCAAGATTGGAGGAGGCGGAGTCGTCGGCGGGTGGGCGGTGTTGAGCTTAGCGATCTACTCAGCGCGACCAGTTGACGACCTCGGCGAGGATGGCATTGACGACGACTTGACTTGCCGCCACCCTACCCCGAGTAGGCCATGCCGAAGCGACGCGGCGATGGGGATCACTAAAAGGGAGGAAGTGAGCTACTCGCTAGGAGTAAAGTGCGGTTGGCAAGGCTGTCTCACTTGGATGCGGGAAGGAGTGAAGAGGTCAAGGTGAAATGTGGATGTGGGAAGGAGAGAAGTACGGTAGGGACTAGGAGTGATTGAGTAGGAGTAAAAAGTAGAAAGCTGAACTATATAATTAAAACTATCACTTTAAATCACTATATACTAAAAAGAATTTTTATGTAATGGTTGAAACTAATGTGACGATATCACAAAACCACTACCTTATGGTAGTTTTACTGGGATGACCTTAGATGCTACACTTAGCATTAAGGAAATATATTGTAGGAGGAGGACATGGCCAGACGGGACACGTCTTGTACGGGAAAAGGCTCGGCTCGACACGTCTTGCATGAGACAAAGGGCGTCGCGTCGCATCGTTATCTATCTGAGACACGCCACGCGGCGCGCGTCCATGGCGCGCTAGTTTATACAAAGGAGGTGGCACGTCGTCGGGCGGCTGCGGCGGGACGACCTCGGGCGGCGGCCTTGGCGGGTCCACCTCCGGCGGCGGCGGCAGGACGTCGGGGTTGGGCGGCACCGTCAGGATCTCCGGCCTCGGCATCGGCGGTATCGACGGGCCCGGCTGCTCCGGCCGGGCCTCGGCGGCGGCGTGTCGGGCATCGGCACGTCCACGCCCGGGGGCGCATCGAACTCCGGCGGCAGGTCAACGCCCGGCAGCTCCTCCGGCGGCTGTCCGTGCCCGGCACCTCGGCCGGCTGAGTACCCGGACCTCCGGCGGCGGCGTGGCGCTGAACCGGACACCGACGCGCCGGGAGGACGACGCTGGCTGGTGCAAGCAGAACGCAAACCACGCGCCGCCGCCGTCGCGTCGCAAAAGTAGCGGCACGAAGGCGACGACGTCCTCACGAGGCTCGCCGGCCTTGTTGCGCTATGCATGTCGGGCGGTGTGAGCGTTTCTAATCTTGGGTGCGGCAAGTATGCAAGAACCATTGGAGCTGACGAACTAACTGGACAGCAATGTACTTATACGGCCTTCGGTTGACACGTGGCCGGCCATGAACGGAGCGTGTAGGGTCGGCCCATAGCACGTGGCACGCGTGTCGAAAGGAGGCACACTTCCGTACGTGTGTGCATAGCAAGACGGGATTCAATCGAACTGTGACACTGCTCCATGCCTTCATGTACAAGTGTGTGGCCTTTCCAA